>MU213491.1:42874-130749 GCA_018584345.1 Thuja plicata
GGGGGGACAAGGTTCATTTATGAATTAGGAGACTCATAAATGAATATGTAAGAGCCATTAATGCCCAAGGCATTAATAAGGCATGGGAGAGACATAGGCTTAAGGTCTTCATATTAATGAGGGCCTTTATGAAGCATGGGAGAAAGGCTTGAGAAAATGGACTTTAAGAAAGTCCAGCTTGAGAAAGTGGACTTTCTCAAGTGGGTTGAGTTGCTAAGTATTCCTTAATGGAATGTGACAACATTAGGAGGTGGGTTAGAGAAGAATTTAGGATTAGGATTAGATTAGCATGGGTGAATGGGTTGAGAAGGGTTAGAACCCAGGGTAGAAGTGGTTGAGATAGGCTAGGTTGGGGTTTGAGGGAATATTAATAAATGAAATAAACTTATTTAATTCATTTAGAAATATAGGAATTAATTATTTAAACAATTTAATTGCTTTTTAATAATTAGGAGACTATAGCCATTTTAATTAAATTAAATAGGCTAGGAGGATGGGTTATTTGCAAGTGGGTATTTGATTTTAGGGATTTATTTAATTCCTTTATAATTAAATACTATAGCCATATTTGATTTTGGTTTGATTTGATTGGTCAAAATTGATTTGAATTGTATGGCTTTAATAGTTAATATAAATCAGTGATAAAAATCACCGAGGACATTAAATTGATTTAAAGAATTATGCCAAGCAGTAACAAGGTCGTTTGGACATAATCGAGGGTATGATCACACTTAGGGCAAATAGGGTCCATAGTAGGAATAGACCAAATTCAGGTGGTTGCAGGTGGAGGCCAGTTTAGGATAGCTGCCACTTTGTCTTGATCCATCTACAAAGATCCTTTGGACACTACAAAGCCCAAGTATACTAGTTCTTGCTTGAAGAACTCACATTTTTCAAGGTTGATAGCCAGCTTCTCTTCATTTAATATCTACAACACTGCCTCTCCATGCTTGATATGCTCCTCCTTGGTCTTGCTAAATATCAGTATATCATCAAGATATACAACTACAAACTTCCCTGTGAAGTCCTTGAGCACTTCATTCATGAGCCTCATGAATGTGCTTAGAGCATTTGTGAGACCAAATGTCATCATAAGCTATTCATATAACCCATCTGTGGTCTTGAATGTCATTTTCCATTCATCCCCTTCTTTCACCCTGATTTGGTGATAACCACTCTTCAAATCCAACTTGGTAAAGTACATTGCCCCTCCAAGGCAATCTATGAGATCCTCAATCCTAGGTATAGGGAACCTATACCTTATTGTAATTCTGTTTATAGCCCTTGAATCTGTGCAAAGTCTCCATTTTCCTCCCTTCTTGGATGCCAACACAACCGGGACTACACATGGGCTTATACTCTTTTTGATCAAGCCTTTATCCAATATTTCTTACACTTGCCTTGCCACTTCTAAATTCTGATAAGGGGTTAGCTTATAAGCTGCCTTATTAGGCAAAGATGCACCAAGAACAAAGTCTATCTGATGACTTATTGCTCTCCTAAGAGGTAAGGTATTAGGAGTGCCATCACTCACTATGTCTTTATACTTCTCAAGTATTTCTTGTATCTCTGATGGTAATGGCTCCTTGACTGGATTATCTTCCTCCTTAGATCTTAGAAAAATAGCATACTCTTCATTCTCATCATCCTTGAGATCCCTCACAAACTCCTTTCCACTAAAAAACATGATGTTCAGAGTCTTGGATTGTGGCTCTTCCTCTTCTAGCAAAGAATAAATCTTCAAACTTCTTCCTCCTTTCTTGAATGTGATGGAATTATCCTTCCCATCATACACTGTCCCATTGTCAAATTTCCAAGGTCTTCCTAACAACAAATGACAAGCATCCATTGGTAGGATGTCACACAACAGTTTGTCCTTATACCCTGCTATGGGGAATTCAACCCATGTATGCTCATTTACCAATACACTTTGGCCTTTATTAAGCCATGTCACCTTATAAGGATTTACATGGGGTACTTTGGTCAACTTGAGTTTGTTGACTGATTCCTTAGAGATAATATTATTAGTGGAGCCAAAATCCACTATCACCTTACAAACTTTGCCAAGGATCTTACATCTTATCCTAAACAAAGCCCTCCTATGCTTATGTTCATCCTTGACTGGTTGTCTTATCAACACCCTCCTAAACATTAAGTTTTCACCCATCTCTGATTCTATATGGTCAATCTCAAGTGCTTTGACACTTGAAGTGTCCTCCTGAGCATAAGCCACTCTTTTATCATGATTAGAAGTAGTCGACTTATCAGGGCATCTATATGTTGGATGACCTAATTGACCACAGTTATAGCACTTCATACTTGCAAAGTATGAGTTACTTCTACCTCCTCTTCCTCTGCTAGGACCACCTTGATTTCCCATGCCTCTGTTATATCCCCCTCTTGGAGTACTTTTAGTACTATGCTCTGTCAGCTTGTTCTCACCTTGTGTCCTTTTCTCATTGCCTCTGCCTTGATAGCCTCCTCTTTGACCCCTTTGGTCTCTTCCTCTACCTTTTTTTTGAAGTTAGAGTCACCCTTCTTCTTGTTCCTTTCCTCTACTCTTAAGGCTAATTGATGACACCTTTGAACTGTAGTTGGTGCCCACAAACTGATTTCTTCTTGGATGTTCCATTTCAATCCACCCAAGTACCTAGAAACTTTGATTGATTCCTCTTATTGTTGCTTAGACCTAAGACACAATATTTGGAATTCCTCTATATAAGAGGCCACATCTAGGTCTTTTTTCTTCAAATTATGTCTTTTCCTATGGAGTTGGATCTCATAGTCCTCTGGCAGATAATTCTCCTTTAGTTTGGTCACCATTGCATTCCAATTGGCTATGGGTTTCTTACCCAATATAACCCTCTCATCCTGAAGGTATTTCCACCATGTTAAGGCCGACCCTATGAGTCTTTATTTGGCCACCTTGAGCTTTTGTGCTTCAGTTACTCCTTCACACTCAAAATGGTTCTCTAATCCTTCAATCCAATCTATTACTACTTCAATATCCATCTTTCCACTAAACAGTGGTATACCTTCCAATGCCTTTCCCCCGAGGGATTTTAGGAAGGGCTCGTCATTCAAGACAAGGTCTGGTTAAGGGATAAGGTCTCCCTCTATTATCTTTTGACCCTTATCACTGCTTTCAACTTCTTTTTTTCTAGCTGCTGACTTAGCAACTTCTTCTAGCCTTATCTTCATTCCTTCTAAGGCTTCTTCAAGGAGTTTGTTCTTCTCCTTTTTCTCATCTGCCTCTTTAGCTAGCTATGAATTTGTCACCATGATTGACTCTCCTACTGATTCACCAGTAGCTGCAGACATACACTAACTTCCCAAGTCTTTAACTTGCTCTTATACCATTCTGATATAACACAAGTCTTGATCTACCCTATCATCGCCTAGGGTATCCTTAGGCCACTCCTCTGACCTATTAGGGTTCTATACTAACCCTAATTTCCTTAAGATTCTCTTCTCAAAATCCTACTCCTTTCAACTTGTGAACACCAATTAAGTAGAACCACAACTCTTCACAACTCCTCATAGGCTTTCAATAGCCCTTCTTGCTCCATCTTCACAAACTTCACAAGCTAACCCAACATGATCAACAACCACTCCATAGAGAGAATTAGGCTTTTAGGATGTCATTAAGATCCTTTTCAATACTTGCAAACATAATTTTCATTGGAACCCTAATCGAGTTCCAAGAAACACAACAATTGCTTCCCAAATAGGGCTACAAGCAACCAGGCCTATTTTGGTGAAAAACTCACATAACTTGAAAAAGTCCTTAACAAGGTGGAAATTTTTTTTTTATCCTGACACCCTTTACAGAGACCTAAAGGATTTTCAAGGTCTTTGGCTCCCAAACTGTCCATATAGTACCACCTACAAACATGCCTAAAATTTAGGGTTTCAAGGCATTCCAAGCCTGTCTAACAGAATCCTTATTTCTACCACCAAGAATCATTCATCAATACTTAACATTGAATTTGGGACTTCAAGACTCATGTTTCTACCTCTTCCCACACTTTTATTGAAGCTATCAATGCTTTCAATCCTCCTTATCACCTTACAAATTGCTTGCTTGATTTCCATGGCCCCTCCTTCACTGTACAATATGTACAAGGAGTCATCTCCCTAATCCCAAAGGCCCATGTAGATTCCACAGTGGGAAGAGGATCTATGACCCCATCTTCACCAGTTGCCTGGTTCAGACCAATGACTGGACAAAAAACAAAATAATTTACAAGACTAACTAAAAAGTTACAAAATGGAAATCCAACACCACACAAAAACTTAAAAACACCTACTCTAACACTTTCATTGATTAAAACACTTAATTCAATCCATTAAAACACCAATTGCTCAGAAAAACAAGAACTGAGACTGTTCTTTCTATTACCCTGTCCGTACATACACTGACAAAATTAAGCCAACCCTTTCAAAAGGTTGAGGATAGCCTTAAGTATTTGACCAAGACACAAACTCAACGGTTTCAAATAGTTATGAAACCAATTGCTCGAAGTTGCAATCATGCAACAAATGTTGTCAATGTTGTCAATGACAACAATGACAACTTTTACATCTTTTTGGATTTTCTATCCAAACTTGGTCAGAAGTCCACCAAACTTAACCAAATGCCTATCTAAGGTATTATAACATATAAATAGGACCTCAAGTCCCTTACTTGTCCAATTTTAAATCATAATGCATAAAAACACCCTATTTGACCTAATGTGGACAATATTTCAAATAAGGTCACTAAGGACCTATTAAGGCATCCTAAACTAACACACTTCACACTAGGACTTGTTTAGTCCCCTTATTGAACTAGTGGCTTGGCTTGGACCACTACAAGCCAAAAACAACTTAGGAACCCTAGGTCCTCTATTAGCCCTACCTAGGTGCTCCCGCACCAGTGATGCATTTTCTATTTCACAAATTTGTGAATCTAAATAGATAGGAGCTCTGTGAAACTATGAAATGAGTGGATTTATAGGGTGTTATGTTAGATTTTAAGGCTATAAAATACATTGAATTTACAAGTTAGAATATAGAAGCTAGAAAATACATTGAATTAAAAAGCTTCATGGGTAGTAGTGGGAAAATTATTTGAAAATCAAAAGGAAATTTGTGGATGTCTCAATAGTGGTTGTAGTTGGGGATGAATGTCTATCTTAGTCATTACAACAATTGAGAAGGTCTTTGGGATGCAGACCAAGAAAAAAGAGGAAAATGAAAAAGGGAAAAATGAAAAAGGGAAAATGAGAAACCTAAACTATTGTGCATGGAATAAAGTTTACTTCAGTAAAAGTAGTATTTCATGAACTGTCCATGCTCTCACAATTCTTGATGTTCACCTGCAATAATCAGTAGGTAATAAGGGTCATCACCACATTTATCTTTGATAATAAATGGTCCTATCCATAATGTTTCAATTTACCCTATTTTCCTTTTTCCTGATTCCTAGCATCACACATGAGAGCTATGTCACCGACCTTGACTTTTCTTTCTTTTTCTCCTTTATCATACAAATATTTTGTCTGTTGTTGAATTTTAACATTCTACTTCTGGGCCTCAAATCTAATTTCATCCAATCCCACCAATTTTTCTATTCTTTCTCTCATAGGTTCAGGTATGTCTAAATCTTCTTGTAGAATGAATTTATACATCAACAACTTATTTGCTAATTTCACTTTTAACTATTGTCCTATCTCCTCAGATAGTCAGTCTCAACTTTGAGTCCCATGCTTTTTTATTATTCTCCAACATCCTCTTGATTATTTTTAAGATACTTTTATTACTTGATTATGCTTGCCCACTCCCTTGGGGATTTGAAGGCAAAGAGTATGATAGGGTTATGCCATAGGTTTCACAAAATTCCTTGAATTCATCAGATCTAAAACATATTCCATTATCTATGATATGCATAACATGGACTCCAAAGTGAGTTATGACATGGCCCATTAGGAAATTTATGAATACCCTACTGGTAGCTTGTTTTGTTGGGATGGCTTCTACCCATTTCATGAAATTATCAGTGGCTACAATTATCCACCTATGATCTCCACAAGATTTTTCATATATCTCTCCTATGAAATAAATGCCCCACTACTGGAATGGTGCTTCTACCTACTTAGACCTCAAAGGAAATTCTCCTTGATATTTTAACCTTCTAGTAAATCTCTGGCATGCTTCACATTTTCTTACATATTTACAAGAGTCTTTGAGCACTGAAGGCTAGTAATATCTAACTCTTAGTATTTTGTGGGTTGTAGCTTTATTTGATAAATATCCTCCACATACACCATCATGCAACTCTTTCATCACTTTCTGTGACTATTGCTTATTTAAGAACAATAACAATAATCCAACATGATTCTTCCAATACAAGTCCCCATTCATTATTAAATACTTGGATGCTTGCAAATTCAGGGACATCTTCTGATTTTCATTCAATAATTTTGGGCATTTCAGATGCTTCAAGTAGTATACTATGTCATGGTACCATGGAGTCTCTTCCATGCTAAAAATAACTTCCTCCCATTCCACATTATTCACCTAAATAACCTCCAAGTTAGATTCATCCAATAGATTTTCAATCCCTTGTCCCCTTACTACTTTAGTAATTTGAATATCTATGTTGAGTTCTTGGACTTGGTTGATCCATTTGCATCTTCTACCTATTACCTCTATTTGTTTGAAAATATCCTTTATTGTTGCACTTGGGACATAAGCGATTATTTCTACTCCTACCAAATATGGCCTATAGTTTTTCACTGCTTTGACTAGAGAATATGCTTGGTTTTCATTGATATCATACTTTAATTCAACATCTTGTAAATATTTATTGAAAAAGGCAATTGATTGTTTGTGGCCTTCCTCATTTTTTTGCAATATCACAACTGCAATTATATGGAATGATGCAAAAGAAAAAATCTGGAAACGCTTAGTAAAATCTGGAGACTTCAAAAAAGGTGCCTCGTTGATTTCTCTTTTGATAACCACAAAAGAATAAAAGGATTCAGATTTCCAATCCAACTTTGTACCTTTCTTTATCATCTTGGAGATTGGTTTTATAATTTTAGCAAAGTAGGAGATGAATCTTCTAACAAAGTTAATCTTCCCAAGGAAAGATTGAATTGCCTTCACTGTCTTGGGGATAGGAATCTTATCTACAGATGCAACTCTTTTAGGATCAATTCTCACTCCATCCTTTGATACTATATGTCCCAACATTTTTCCCTCTGCGACCAAAAAGTGATATTTTTTGAATTCAAGGATATCCCATATTCAAGAGCTTTTAGGATTTTTTTTTGAAATGATTACAATGATCTTATGCCCTTTTTGGAATATATAGTGAGATCATCCTAATAAACCACCATGATAACACCTATCAGTTCATCAAATACCACATCCATGGCTCATTGAAAAGTTTCCCCAACGTTTGTTAATCCAAATGGTATTTGGACATAGATGTATGTTCCCCACGGGGTAGTGAAATTTGTCTTATATTTCTCAGATTCTTTGACCTTGACCTATTTATATCTTGAAAATCCATCCATCATGGATAAGAGTTCACATCCAGTGACCTTTTGTAATAAGGCTTCCATATTTCAGAGTGTAAAATTATCTTTCAATGATGAGACATTCAAGTTCCTGAAGTCCACACATAGTCTAATATCCTCGTTCTTCTTTCTCACTGGTACTAATTTTGGAACCCAAGTGGAATGCCTTATGAGCTTGATTATTCTTCCATCTCTTAACTTCACGAGTTCTTCCTGCATTTTACATACCAAAGTGGGATTTATAGGTCTTTACTTTTGTCTAAAGGGCTTAGCATTTGGCTTAAGAGGAATCTCACGCTGAAATAAATCCTCCCTATATGCTCTGAGGTCATCATAGGACCAAGAAAATACATGTCTATACTTCCTCAATAATGTTATCAACATGTCTCTTATTTTGGTTGAAAGTTGCTTCCTAATGTATACCTTCTTGGGAGCATTTTATGTTCCTAAGTTAATTTTCTCAACATCCTCATCTTTGACCGGTGCTGCTCTCACATCAATTTTATCATCCTTATCAAATAATATTTCCAAATATACTTGGCCTTTGGGAATATTATTCATCTTTAATTGTACTACTTCTTTCCCAAATACAATATGTTTACCATCAATCTCCTCAACATATGCATTAAAATCTATTTCTTGAGACTCATATTGATCAAGACAATGCAAAAACGTCTACAAATCAGAATCATCCTCAAAGACTTGACAATTACATATGTTATCCATGATAGAGGGCCTAGTTTTGACTTCACCTTAGAAATTCCACTTAAATTCATGTCATTTTATTTGAGAGCCGCATTTTTGAGAAATTCTACCATTATATTCTTTGACCTATCAACCCAATATATTGAAAAGGAAGTGAATAATTCTATAGTATCCCATACTACATTCATATACTACTTAAGTCTTGTATTTTTGGATGATTATTTAGACCTTACTTGTGAGATTATTAATTTAGAATCCCCATACACACTAAGTAGTTTGATCCTGTGCTTGAGTGCTAAATTTAGCCCAAACAAGAGGGATTCATACTCTGCTACATTGTTTGTACATTCAAATGATAGTAGAAAAAAATATTTGAATGTTTTCCTAGTTGATGATATAAATACTATCCTAGCACCATTTCCTTGCTTTCTGCACGCTCCATCAAAGAACATTTTCCACACTTGGTCTTGGTCATTTTGAGAATGCATGCTAATCAATTTGGTATTCTTCCATTCTAGTTTTGTTAACTGAACTAAGAAATTTCCTAAACCAGTATCACAAAAATAAGTCATTTGGTTTGGGTCTATATCTACAATAATATAGGATGACCTGGGTCGTCTATCCTCTTTAATTTCCTTCCCATTTATTGGTATAGTAGCATATGAAACGTCTAGTTGAACTTGGCCCCCTACTAGAACTATTCATTATTTGGATAGAAGCATCCCATAGTTAGGAGCAACATCAACAACTGTAATATTTATTTTGTAAGCCTTTGGGCAAGCATCTATTTTGAACTCCACATCCTTCATGATGCCAACAACCAGGACTAATCTATTATCCATGGCATAAAATATTTTCCATATGTCATGTCAATCCACAACCCTAGTTCCTTCATGAGATCAAGAGGCATTATATATGTAGTTTCCCTAGAGTCGATCATGCAAATCTTTACTAACATGTTATTTATTAGTAATTTCACATAGAAGGGATCAATTTGAGATGGGTTCTTAGTCAATGTGGTACCCAAATACACCTCTGATATTGGTTCTCCTTCTTCACTATTTGTTTTAGGCATTTCATGATTTTGAATCTTATCTCTCCTTTTAGATAAGAGAGTTATGGAGATTTCTTTGTATTTAGGGAACTTCATCATCTCAAACAGTTGAATCAAATTTTTCATTTATGATAGGGCATTGGCAATATCAAATGATGGGGTAGCGAGGGTCTATATGGGCTTGACCAACTCAATCTTCTTAGATGTTTCATTTTTGAGAGGCTTATTAAGTTTAGTACCATCAAACTTTGGTTGAGCTGAAAAATCATTAAAGATTGTTTATTATTTATAGTAGCAGGTTCTTTTTTCTTGCTACCCTTTTCTTTTATAAAAATACTTCCAAGTCTACCCTGATCTGGGTTTACCAGTATGTTTCAGAGGTTATAATTGCTTCTATCTTGAGCTATTGCTACAACAGTAAGATCTTTAATATCCTCTTCTATAGGTCTTCTTAATTCAGATATAGTGTACTTACTTGTGTGACTGTTATCTTCATAATCTAAAAACACTTCTTAGAAATGATTTGGTTCATTTTTTCAAGAATTTACATCATATTCATATCCATCCTCTGAGGAATCATAATCATCATCAAAACCAAAAGGTTTTACCAATAATGAATTAATTGTTTGATGAGGGTTATACTCATTGTGTTATGATTTTTCTTCCTGCAAGCTTTGGGATACACCACATTGCAATGGTGAATGAGGAAAATTTCATGCTAAGTACCATGAAATTTCCTCCACTATATGATTTCCTTGTTTGTTTAAGTAGTTTTGTGGATCTCTATTGGAATTTTGTTTTGGTACTTCTGGTTTTCCATCCTTCCAACTTGTATTGTAAGCTTTGTCACAGAGTCTCAGTCTATCATTCCTATGAAATTATGGTATTTTTGTCCTTTCTACCTCCTATGACAAACCCTTTAAGGCATTTATGATATTTTCCTTTTTATCCTCTTATTTATTTTGTTTTGGCATCCTAGGGTTATGTAATCCAGTATCTTCTCTTCTTCTCACTTTACCAAATACTTTCCTATTCTTTTCTATTGACATTGCAAGTTTACACGCTTCCTATAGAGGATGGATTTTTTGATCTGATCTCATAACTTTTCTTACTTTCAAAGGCCTCCATATAGAAGACTAAGCACACTGGATCTATTGGCTTCCTATGTTATGGGATTCTGTTTAACAATTTATTAAATCTTTTATTAAAGTTTGATATTGATTCATTGTACCCCTGTTGTACACTTGTTATTTCATGCAAGGAAAATGTAGGGTCGATACGATATCCATATTGTTCCATGAAGATATTCTTAAATTCTGACCAGTAGCTAATTGATGTATCTGGTAATCCCTTTGTACCACTCATTTGCATCATCTATTAAGGATTGCATAAATATTTTCATGTATATATCCTCACTTCTCACTTCAAAATTATCCATTGTATTCTCAAATGATCTTACATGATTTTTCCCTATTTCAACATTATTTTCACTGAACTTAGGTACAACATTCCTTAATTCATTTGTTATATCATTAGGGTATCCTATTATCCTTGTGAAATCTAACTATCTATCCACATTCATAGGTCCTCTTGTAAATATATTATGTCTTTGATATTGTTGTACTTGGTTTTTAGGGCCATATTGGCAATAATTTATACCATTATATTAATATTAGGGGGGGGGGGGCATATGTGGATGGTAATATGATGGAGGATATGGTTGACCTTTAGGATCATATTGGTGTGGCGCATATTGATATCCTTTCTAAAATTGATGATGTGGGTGGTTATGAGGATTGAGTTGGTATTGTGGATACCCATGCTGCATGTTATTTGGATAATATAAAGGGTTGTAATGAGACCTATTAAAATTATGATTGTTTCCATTCATTATTCCTTTGCAAAGATGCATATTGTTTCTAGGTGGGGGATGAGCTTCAATTGTCTTTCTTAGTATTTCTCCATGGGTATTCTTGTCTCTAATAGATCCTTGAGGATCATGGGCTTGTTGTTACTGGTGTATAGGGGTAGCATTCAGTTCTTCATGGGTATTTGGTAGATAAATTTTAGCTATAATATTCAATTCCTCCTGTGCTAATCCTTCATTTTTCCCACCTAGATTTAATTTATGCACTACACCATATAAATCTTGCAATTGGTTCGGTAAATATTGTTCAATATGTTCCCTTCGTTCATTTGAATTAGGTATGTTTGTGTGAGCATCTTCTGATTTCCTACTTGATGTTCCTGGAGAAGCAAAACCAAGAGGAGCATTTAAAATTCTTTGTCTACTAGAGTTATGCTAAGATTCCTCCCATAAGTTCTTTTTATTCTTTCATTGTACACTTCATTTGCATGAGTTAAACTCATCTCTTCTTCAAACTACTTTTGAAAATCACCTTTTATAGACAGATCATTTTCATTATTCAAAAATATATCAAGAAACCTTCTTTCCTTTTCAAATCCCATTTGATTGGTACCAAGACTGCAGTCTCTTGTTTTTTCTTGGTTTTGTCTAGGTTTGCTTCTTTTTTGTAATCAATTCCAAATGTTTAATTAGATGCCCTTGTTTTGGTTCTACCCCAACTACCTGACTTCATGCATTATAGGTAGGTCGAACTTCTTCTTGAACTCACCAAGATGCCTAACTCTATGGATAATAAATTTCTCATAGAATAAGGGATATGGAGATTTAAAATGCGAAGAAGAAATAATTGCTTTCATTAAAGAGAGGTGAAATATTCAACGAGTTGGATATTGAAGTTTGTTAATAAATGATTAATTATTCTTGACTTTTGAGATAGAAAAATAAATAGGATTTTATACAACATTGTAACGGTTTGAAATGCTCCCTTGTATTATAAAAGGGAAATTAGGACCAAGTAAAAAATGGGATACAATATACTTGAACTAGTGCTTCTCTGGAGTTTTGTGGCAAGAGATTACTTTATCATGAATTAGTTTCATTGTAATCTTAGTTCAAGTGACTAAGGACTATTTACATTCTTGCATGAAAAGGTGCTTTATGCTATTTTGGTTTAAATATCAAGTATATGCCATATCATTTAAAGGAAAATTTTGTTATATAATTTGTTTAGTTGGTCCTCTCAAGAAGAGGTTAAATTCAAATAGGCAAGTTATAATAACATAGATAACTCAAATATGTTTAAAGAATTGAACACAGACAAATTTACACATTTGGTAGAATTAAAATTGTCTTGTAGAGATATACATTAAGATTTCAGAAGGGAATGAATTTGTTTCCCAAGGAAGGATAAGGTACTGATCATTTAACATTATTAAAATCTCACATTTAATTATTTAACAAAAGAGGAAAAAGTGGAAATAGGAGAAGTAGGAGATAGGAGTAAGATTAGAAGTTAGATTTCTCTATTAGACCATTCATGCCATTATTAAAAGAGGAATTAGTAATTGAAGGTAGAATCTTAGGAGATCAGATTTTTTAAATCAGTATTCAAGTGAACCCACCTTGGTCTAGCATAATCAAAAGTGCAGGGGAGTTTGATATTTCAACCAATCTCGTTCGTTGGACAACTCAGTTGTAGAAACTCATCATAGACCTTGGCATAGTCTTAGGGTTCTACAATCTGTTGATTTGGGAACCAATAGATTGGCGACTCCACTGGGGAGATAAGTGAGGTATCTTTTGGGAAAGAGACAAATTTGTTTGTGAAAGTTGTTGCAAGTATTCAAGTTTTTGACTTGAAGGAAATTTGTTGTAGCATCAAAGGAAGATTAGAAAAGAACTCTTTGGGTGGAAAGAATCCAGAAAATTTCACAATTATTCCTCTCGACAGAGAGGTGGTGACTCTGACAAAGAAAAAAAGTATAGAAGCATATGAATGAAACTAAATAAACTTGTGAAGCTAAAAGAACCAGTCATAGAAAATTTGAGTTTATAGTTCTTAGAAAACTAGCCTTGTATGTTTGGTAGAAGGTCATTAAAGCAAGGACATCCCATTGAACCCTTGGAATTGAATAAAAAAAGGAACAAAACTAAACAAGACAATAAAAAGACAAAAAATGTAGCCTTCGAAGCAGCCCAATGGGATTTGAGAAGGAAAGAAGGTTTCCATATAGAGAGAATGGACCATACAAATTCTTGAATGATGAAAATGGTTTACCTATAAAAGGTGATTTTCAAAAATAGTTTGAGGAATAAATGAGTTTGACTCATGCGAATGAGGCTTATTAATAAAGGATGTGTAAGAACCAATGGGAAGAATCTCATCACAAACCTAGCTCGCAAAGAAAATTAAATAGTGGACTACTAGTTTTGCCTCTCCAGGAACATCAAGTAGACACTCAATAGATATCCAAGTAAATGAACCCAACTTAGATGAACAAAGGGGATACACTGAGCAACGATTCCAATACTAGTTACAAGATTTTCTTGCCATAGTACATAAGTTGAAACTGATTGACCAAAATCAATGATTATCTCAAGAAACATTAAACATTATTAATAAATTTAGGCATACCAAGCAACCTTAATGGACCAACAAGTGATAATGCTACCCTTGTGCGAAGGAGGGAAACCATACATGCCAAGGAGGGAAACCAAAGTTCAAAATTGATCTACATGAAAGATGGGTTGAAATAGCCAAGGTTTCAATTAGCGTTATAACAACCCCTTGTATGATGGGTACAACCAAAACACCATGCAAGGTAGATATCCACAGTACCAATTCTTTGACTATTATATATATATACATGAGTAGGTACACTTGATGTGTGAAAGTTTTAGTGATTATATGTACTAGGCATTGAATCCATGTAGCTCTATAGTTCTTAGTGTACCCATATCCATGCTAGTGGTTACAAGAGCTAAAACACTGGCCAAACTATTCCCTCGCCCAAACCCATCATACCTTAATAAGGGAAATTTCCTAATATCTTATTATTTAATCCCCGACTGTTGTAGTTGGTGGTATTCAAAAGTGCAATAATAATGTGTAATCAACTTGTGGAGAGTGTTTGGGCATTTTAGTTTAGTTTTTTATAGGATAAACGCGGGAAAAACCAACTAAGGGACCACACCCAATTATGTTAATATTAAAACATAATATTTTTTTTATAGTATGTTATATTATAGGGCATCCACATTTACCTCATTACCAACTATTCATATCTCCATTCTCATTACCATTATTATATCTAGATAATCTATCCCTTAAGACCTCTCAGAGAAAAGATGGAGGGGAAAATATTCTACCATCACTAACACAACTATCCTCCTATGTACAAAACGGAGGGCTATTTTATGCTATTCTAATATATCTCTATCACAACGTTGAGACATCCACACATTTCCTTTTAATTTTCACATAATTTTCCTACTATTACCCATGAAGCTTTTTAATTCAATGCATTTTCTAGCCTATATGTTCAAACTTATAAATTAAATATATTTTATATCCTTAAAATCCCACATAACACCCTCAAAATCCACTCGTTTTGCAGTTTCGTAGAGCTCCTATCTATTTAGACTCACTAATTTGTGAAATAGTGAAGGTATCATTGTTTTACAGAACACACATCTTAGTAAAATAAAGGATATGTGAAACAATGATAGAAATATATGCATCGCTATCTTGCAAGGTGATGTTGCCATTTTGCAAGGTATTGAATATGAAAAAGGGGTATTGAATGTGATAAAAGGACTTAATGAGTTAAAGTACTAAATGTGAAAGGAAGGTAAATAACAATTATCTGCTAAAGTGGAATAATATTTTGTCTACAAAAATAAAAAAATGTACACTACAAAGACAAAATGTTGAATCTTGTGAGCTCACTGCCTATGACACACACTCTGGTCTAGGACACAAGCGTGGATGCAAGATGATAGCGCAATGCACACACTTCCCATACATGCAGAGGATGGATGATAGAACAACAAACGTGAATCTAACCAAAATAAGAATAAATAGCTAAATGCCAAAAAAATGGAAATAATAGATACAACTAAACTAACCAAACACCAAGGAAATGAGGAGAATAAAGGGAGAGATGACCTCATTATAAATACGATTTGACAAAGCCAATAGTCCACTTTTTCTCCCCTATGAATTTTACACACGAAGACAAAGGAAAATGTTGGGTGGTTGTTTGGAGACCTACCTCATTTAGATCCTTGCTTTGGTGTTTCCACCTCCACAACAACCAAATAGACAAGATAATGGTGATATATAACTTTAAAGACAAAAAACTGAATGATAGTATTGTAAGATAATGATAAAGAAGCGTGATATGCTAAACAAGATATGAAATAAAATGATGTAAGTGATTTCCCTTCATGATTACGAAGCCCAATATAAAAATCAAGTTGTTCCAATGCAATAAGAAGCTTCAAAACATGATGGGATAATTGTGTAGACAAAACATGAAGCCAATGAATTTTGTAGAAGATCAAGAGAATGGATTTAGAGAGCCAAAATTGAATGAAGAAGACCAAATAAATTTTAAAAATAGAGATATAATGGTAGAATTTGAATTTGGGCATCAGTAGGCAGTGAAATCGGGTGTTACACTACAAGGGTGGTAGTTTGTAATGCCTCAATGAAACTCTGCACATCTACAAATTTGCGGATGAGTGCACGTCACAAAAACTTCTTTGTGGTGTGCATGCGCCTTGAGGCACCTAGGTCATGTGGCCGAGGTTCTGAGTGGTTAGCGATAAGGCTAAATGAAGGGGTACAAAGGTTGATGTGGAATTCCATATCTTATGCTAAGGAAGTGACATGGTATAATAGTAAATTATACAGTGGTGAAAATTTATGAAATTATACGAACACATTATGGGTCTAAAACAATCATGAAACATATCTCAAAACAATATCAAAGCATAACAAACAATGCATGCCCAAATGAAAAAAAGGCACAACCACAAGTACAATGCCAAGTCTACATCAATAAGTATGCAATGCAGAGGACTAGGTTTACTCTTGGAAGCCCACAAATCAAGAATAAGGGATTTTGAGTGTGAGATCCAATAATTGCATCGAACATGCAAAAACAACCACTCTCCTTCACAAATCGAGACCACTCCACAAATCTTCTTTGCTAAACAATATCGCAATTGACGAAAGAACTAAACACATGAAAAAAAGAGCATCATCAACTTTGAAGATCCTATAAATGAACAACTATCAAAGAGACTTCATTTAGCCATGATTTCCACTAAGAAAGGTACATACACTAGCAACTTTACCTGATTATGAGGTAATTAAACAAAAAAATATGCCCTCTAGGGTCTCTTCCAAGACCCAAGCACAAAATTTTTAAGGCTAAAACCAAAATACAAGGAAAAAGATAGTCCCCTAAAGCCAAAAGGCACTACCATGCTCATGTAGAGCATACTTTATTCCAAAAAGGGTCTCACTTCCTCAACCATGAATCCATAATGAGAAGGATTCTCTTAAAAAATTTCCTTCTCCTCAAGAAACTAAGTCCAACTCAAGGGTACTCAACTTGACACATGAATATGAGGAATTTCCCCTTCTTGTTAAGAGCATAATAATGAAGTAAAGTGTCATAACTAATTAAATAAGTAAGACATTCTATATGCTCATCAATTTTGTTGCATAAACTATCTTGTGCTAGCAACATAGGTTCTAAAGCTAAATATTTATTGCCACTAACAACATGGATATAGACTATAAATAAATTTCTACATTAAAAAACACCTATGACTTGACTCATCCTTGTTTACATAAAAAAACATATACGATATGATTCCCCAACATGTCATAGTTTGACCATGGCAATTGGTTTATAAAAATTCATGATAAACCCAAATAGCTATGCTTACAATATATTTCAATTAAATCAATATATTATTTGTATCATCATGAAATTTTCATAATTGATGATTTTTTGCTTGTTTCTAGCATTGGATTGGTCACACAATTAAGTTTCTCATGTTTTGATGCCTTCATATAAATGTATTTGATCACATTTGACCTTAGTTGTAGAGTAGTAGGATATTTGCACACAAAACTTTTAATGGTTTTTTTTAAAAATATTTGAAAATATAGTTTATTCTTGATTACTTGATTTTTAGTTATATTTAATAGTAGTTTTTATTAACTTGTATTTAAATTGTGATCTTTGTAATACTAACTAGTCTTAAATGATACATAATAACAAATACATCGAATACGATAATTATATATCAAAGGTAGATGTTTCCTAAGGTTGAAGGAGTGCATCCTAAGAGAGACAACAATGATTCCCTATGATGTAAGAAAGACCACATGTAGTTGTAGTGTTATGTATGCTAGCTATTTATTAAAAGTGGAGTTTGAAATAAAACATCTTTTAAACACATATAGTCATTATAAATTAGGTACTCAATTAAACTTATATAACAATGCAAATTTGAAAACTAATGCCTTGATGTTAGATTTAACCAATCTTAATCAACTCATAAAAACACAATTATTCAAGAATTAATGTCAAAGGTAACATCTCCTTGCATTTTGAACTTCCAAGCAAAATTTAATTTGTTCTCTCTCCTCGTTCACACTTAGTCATGAAGGAAATCGATTTGTTCTATTTTGTTTTGAATTAAACTTCCTTCGCTTTCTTTGCAAGTTTTTTTTTGTAATTGAAGAGTACTTTACAGTGAACAACTAAGAAAAACCCGTAGATTATATTTTTATAGTTCTATTTAGATAATTATTATAGTAAACTAAACAATAAGAAAGATTACAGTTATTGATCTTACCAAGTTCCTTATTTGTAAATTTTAATATGTAAGCAATTATCAAACAATTTATACTTAGTTTAAGGTTAGATCATTCACACGTGCAAAGGTTATGAACACATGCAATTCGAAATACAACTTATTAACGTGGTGATAAACATTTTTTGACTCATAAAGGTGCATAACCATTGAATTGTTGAATCATAGAAATTTGATTTCCTTTTCCATTTTATAATTTGTTGTATTAGCATGACAACCATATTAGCAAAAAAATATTACTTATAGGGGCTTGAATTAGTGTTCTCATTATGATAAGTGCTTTGTTTTACTCTAAATCATAGTCTAATAGACACGATTATATACATGTTTTAAGATACAAGTACTTACATTCTAATGATATCAAGCACAAATGTTTATATGTTTGCCTCCTTTTTTTATATTACAAAAATGTCTATACATTATATTGTGTTTTTTAGGTTCAAATGAACTAAAAACTTATGCTTAAGTTTTCATTAAATCAATAAAGTGTCTTTGAATAGAACCTCCATTCTCCTTCAATCAATATTCAAGAATAAAAAAAATCCTTACATTATTTTACTCATACTCTCGTTATAATCAATTTAATTACACAATATTTGATCTAACAAATTTTCCATGTTAATGATATTAGATTTTCTCACTTATAATTCTTTTGCTTAATACAAACTTTGTTGTGCTTTCTATACTATATACCTTTAACATAAGACCAACAATACATTTATAATATAAATCTATTAATTTCTTCAAAATTGAAATTGTTATCAATCTATCCCATTGATAAGTAGGAGATATGGAGGAAACTCTGTAGTTAAGTGCGCTTAAGTACGCTCGAGCTGGGGTATGGAAAGTGGTGCTTCACTGAGCATCACCTAGATGTAATGAGTTCTAAGTGTTACATTCATTCTCATGAGAGATGGGTTCCTATGAAATAAAGACTTATGTTATGAATAAGTTCCACACGCGTTCTTGGAATAAAGGTTTAACTAGAAAGAAAGAGTATTATATTGTGGAGTTTAATCCCACTCGTAACTTCCAACAAAAAGCGTACATTGGGGTTAATATCTCTTGGAGAACCAAGATTCTCATTGCCCAATTAAGGACCAATTCACATCAACTTCGTTATGAGACTGGGTATTGGAAAAGGCCGAAAGAAACTTGGAAAGAAAGAATTTGTATTTTCTACACTTCTGGTAAGGTAGAAACAGAAAAACACTTCATTCTAGTTCTAGAATGTGACGCCTTCAAGGAAAGCAAGGACAATTTTAATACTCTTTTGACTGAGAGTTCGTGGGTTGATCTTTTCAATGAGGGGACGGTTGAGCAGTTGGGAGCACTCATCACCAAGCTTCATAAGAAAATGGCGGAAATGAAAATTTCAACGTGTGAGATAGTTTGTCCCATAGGCTATCTTTAGCCTCGTAGACGTTAAAACTATTTTCTTTCTTTCTTTACTCATAAAACACGAGTCAATAAGTTTGACTCAAAATACTACAAAGTTGAATCCTAATAGCAATATCACAATCTACCACGAGGCAAAAAGAGTGAATGGTTGAATGCAGAAATGGTATCTCCAAATGACTATGGAACTTTATTGTCTGTAACATTTAGCGAGCATGAGGTTTGGAGGGAACTGTAATTCCAGCTTATCTTTATTGAACGACTTATTTTAGGTGCTGCTGAGGTTTTGCTATCGAGGAGCTCATCGTTTTTCATTCACAATTGTTTCCGCTTCAATATAAATTCCATCTCATACAATGGTGTTGGTCTTGGCAATGCCTGATTTTTGTGTTCCGCCGATTAGATTTCAAGCAGTGTCGCTTGTTTACTCGAAACACTTGCTCATAATATCATGCAATGCTGTACCCAGAAAGCAGTTGCAGTCACAGCCACAAATAGAACATGGAAAGGAAAAAGAAGAGCGGCGCTATAATGCCATGAAACAACTGTTGATGGAGGAGTGCGGGTTTTCTTCCTCGGAACTCACGGCAGCTTTAAATAAGGATCCCTCTCTTTTCAGAACAAAATCTACTGAGGGAGCCCAACAGGCACTCAATCTTTTCAGAGACTCGGGATTTACCCCGGAACAGGTGAGGAATACCATTCGCAGAAACCCATTTGTTCTTCAACTCAAGGCTCACGAGCAGCTGGAGCCTAAGATTGTTTTTTTCAGGACATTAGGCTTCTCTGAAAAAGAAGTGGGTCATATTATATCCCACCAACCAAGACTTCTTGGTCTCAGTTTAAGCAAAAGTATAATTCCTAAGATCTCATTACTTCTCAATTTGTTTCCATCAAAGGCTATTCTATGTCAAGCTCTAAGGAATGCGCCTGGAATTCTTTCCTAAGATATTGAAACACTGAAAGTTAAACTGAAGTTTATGGAAAACACGTGTCTCTCAAAATACGAGGTCACGGAACTTCTTTATAAGAATCCTAGGTTCCTTTGTCTATCTGTGAATAAGATACATAAGAACATGGATTTCTTAAGAAATACTGCAAGGTTTTCTCCAAGGATTATGGTTAAATATTCCCCATTGTTAAACTTTAGTGTAGAGAACAGATTGAAGCCACGCTATAGTGTGTTCGAATATCTGAAGTCATCGCTATCTCCTAAGCATCCTCCTATTGGTCTCGTTACCATGCTGTTTATGACTGAGGATAATTTCATTGAAAGGTTTTTAGTGGACAATCCCGAGGCTAAAAGATTATACGGACAAAAAAAGGGCAAGTCTGTTGATATTGAGAAAGGGGGCTTGAGTGAATTAGTAGATTGGCCATAAAGCTGTGACTTTTGCTACCTTCATCCAAGTTCAAGCCTCATTCATAGCTATGCTTAGAACTGTTGGCCTGCCTCCGATGAGACAAATGGACGCTCCAGTTAGCAAATCATGGCCCTACCTATTGTGAGGCAGATGAAGCTCCAGTTTCCAAATTGTAGGAAGGCTGCTGGGACGGCTCTGCAATATATCAATGTAACATTTTCTAGGGGGAAATAGTCTGGTTGTTATCAGAAGAATTTATCTACTAAATTTGTATCTCTCTTACAATTCTTATTATGTTACCATTATCGTGAAGAATTTTGTAATTGTTGTCGTTAATTTTACTTCGAAGTTAATCTGGAGAAAGATATAAGATCTGTAGTCATGAATCAAGTACAAATATGGTGATATTATAAAGGATTCTTTACATCCAATGTACAAATTGTTTACACGTTTCTTGAAGATTTTACTGTATTGGTACTCAATCTCTATTGTCATGCCCTGTCTTAGAATTGAACTCTTGCTTGGGAAATGCTCTTGAGTGCTTTAATTTATACAAGTATTTATTCTGCAATATAATATGCTCCCCAGGTTGAAGAAATATTATTTTTGGAAAAGAACCAGTTATGGCATTTACATTAGTTTCGCTCAAACTAAGAGAGGGATTTCACTTCGAATGCTTAATACAGATTACAAACACATATATTTAAGCATGGATATCTATTTGTCTTTCATTTGTTTCCACCCTACATGAAACAAAAAGGTTAATTAGTTGTTGGAGACGCTAATCCGGTTGCACAAGGCAGCTTCATATGTGATGCTAATTGAGAAACTGCAACCTATTGGCACCTTATTTGTTTGTGTCCAATTGTGCTTGAATTGTAGTCCCCTTTATGCATTTTAGCCTTATTTTCTCTCATCATAGATAACCAATTTGAGATATTTACTAATGGATTTCCCTTGGTCAAAGTTTGCATACGTGCTGTTTTCCATTGTCACCCCTGTGCCTATCATGCGTCAGAAGTTACAAAGGTCCCAAAAGTTCTTACTGTGGGGGTTTTATGTTCAATTTTTTAAGGGTTGTGCGTATGTTAGAGTTTTGGAGTTTTTCTTCTTGGTATGCCTTTCCTTCCAACTCCACCTTTTCCTTTGTTCTTGTTGGGATATCGGACTTTCCCATCTAGGCATAGCATACCTTTTCTGCACACTTGTCTTCATCCCCATTTCATATCGAGTTTTCCTTTGCATCACATCTTCCTCCCAACCTTCACTCTTTCCCTTGTCTTTATCTGAGTTCCACACTTTTCCCTACTTGCATGCTTTTTGTTGCACCTTGGATTCCTCAATACTTCATACTAAGTTACATGTCGAAGCTGGAGTTTTGATCATCCCTGTACCTGTATCATTTGTGGCATGAGTTATGTTGTATTTCCAATCTTTAAGTTTTTGACATTCCCCTTCATATAGTTTTTCAAAATTGGAGATGTGGGAATATTTCTGATGTAATGTATTACTTTTAGCTTGAGTTTTTAAGTATCTCCAACTCTTGAACCTCAACATTTCCCACTATATTAATCAATCAAGTTTCCAAATTTGGACCTTTGACTCTTGACAATTTATTTTCCATATCCTTTGAGTAAAACATGTAGGATACCCATATCCTTTATGAGTTAAAAATGTAGGATTCCCTAATCCATTTTCTTTGAGCATGTAGTATGCCATAATCTTGATCCTTGATCCTTGACAAGTAGTATGGCTTATCAGGTGTCTTTTACCCCCTATCTCTAAAACTCCAGATTTCCACATTTTGCAGTACTCAGTTACCTCTCTGCATGACCTTGGTCACCATTATGATCAGATTTGATGCCGTCAAAGGGATTTTCTTGTCTAGATATATTTTGTGATCTTAAGGCTGCAGATATAAATTTATTTCAAGTTATAGAGGATGAGGAATGCCATGCTACCATTAATGTGATGGTTATATTTTTTTCAATGGATTTCATGGGATCCAAGATCATCTTACATGCCTCATCCATTGACCACTAGCTCCTCCTCGATTCTCTAAGAGACAAGGTAATCAACAAGGTTCCATATATTCTAGTTTGTTTTCTAAAAAGGTCGATCATTTTGCAAGCGAGAGCCTCTAAGGTTTCAACTCCTGCAATTTAATATCAAGGAGGTTAATATAGCAAATGATTCTTGCAGTTAAATGTTTCCATGGTTTTATTTGTAGATTTTTTGGTAAGTTCTACCTTTGGATTTTCTCTCACCAGCTCACTGGTATGAATGCAATGAATATTTGATGAATGAGACATCATTTTAATGCATTACAGGCTTTGTAATGGTCATTTTATCATAACTAAGAATGTTTAATAGCTTGATATCATTTTATTGGTGTATTATATGAATAGCTCATATCCTTTGTGATTCCAATTTGTTGTTCCTCATCGTATGCTTGGACGTTGTAACACAATAAAATAGGCATTTGTTTTGGAAGAAATGCTCCACCATGTACCTAAATTGAAAACATCTTACACCAGTAGAGTAGGAGCAGCAAGTAGATTGTATGCACTTCACAATTCAATGTTATTAGGAAAAATGTCTTCAGCGATCTATAGCAGTTATTATCTTATAGAGTCATTTTATGCATACCCATATCTAGCTGTCATGTTGTGATGTGCATATCAGCTTAGTAAATTGGTTTGGTGTTGTCCTGCCGAATCACAAGTAAGAGATATGTTGCTCGGTGTTTGAAAACCTTGCTACTCAAAGAGCAACTTGGCTTAGGGATTTCGGAACTACAACTTTGTGCACCAATTTAATGGCGCCATTGTTGGGAATGTAAACTATTGTTCTCATATCGAAGACCCTGGTAATATTGTGAAAGGTTTTACCTACCTTAGTAAATTGGTTTGGTGTTGTCCTGCCAAATCATAAGTAAGAGATTTGTTGCTTGGAGCTTGAAAACCTTGCCACTCAGAACAACTTGGCTTTAAAGATTTTGGAACTACAACTTTGTGCACCGATGTAATGGCACCATTGTTGGGAACATTAAATATTGTTCTCATATTGAAGAGCCTGGTAATATTGTGAAGAGTATTGTCAATGTCTGGTTTGATAGCTTATCAACTTACACCAACAAAATGGCATAGAAAGAAAACAAGTAAGTTCTTGTCTAGCGTTTTGAAGTTTCAGCTGCTGGGCTAAGATTTGTCTCTTCCAAGTGAAGAGTGGTGACTCTGATTCTGTTAAACTTAAAACCAATCAGTAAATCAAAAGACTTGAATTTGTAGAGAAGAATGCAGCCCAAGTACCAGCAAGAACAAGATGAAGCTTCAGCTCTTGCATTAAGACATTGATCATGATGGGAAGCTGAGAATAGTGGTAAGTCATTCACACCTACCTATCTAGATTTAGAAGTAGGTACTTCAGGTAGAAATTGTTTATTCCTTGATTCAGGAAATCAACACTTGTATAATTTTGAAGATTCAGATGATAGCATAATAAAAAACGTAGGCAAATTTATAGGTCTGATTATGAAATAAGAAGGTATTATATGATTGTTGGTAGAAGAGATTGGGATAAATGCTATGGTGCATGTCCTCACTATTGTTCCACTTCATCCAACGGTCATATAGTTATGAAGAGGAACTATATGAATTCCTAAATCACCTCATAAAGAAGGCACAAAAACATATGGTTACAGTTGAATTGCAAGAAGCTCAACTAGAAAGAAATCATATGCTTTGTGGTAGGATGAATGTGTATATATCCTACAATGTACAAAATTTTGGCATGGGACATCAAAATGTGGAAACACTTCGTTGGCCGATATCCTATTCTTCCCAAGATGTCATATCGAGAAGAAGTTGAATAGGAAGAAGAGGCTGTATCACCTTGAACAAGAACAACTCCCTGTAGAGTTGGAATTGCAGAAAACTCAACTTGACGCCCCCAAGAATCCAAATGCCTTCTCAATAAGCAGAGAGGATGATCTTTCTTGTGAGAACGATTATGTTGGGGACTATGAGGACGAAGATGATCAGTATGATGCATTAGGATATGACTCCATGGAAGAAGAAGATGAATATGGTGACAATGGTGCAACTGATCCAAGTTTTCATGGAGGAAATAGTGTTGATGTAGATCGATATGTGTTGCCTATGTACAGTATTGAACAAAGGAACTCATTAAGCTAACTCGTAATTTCAAAACACAATGTGAAGACAAAGAAGCTCATGTAGATGCAACAATAGTGTAGGTCCAAGATGGATATCAGCGAAAGGAAAGACATGTGCATGCGCAATAGAGTGATATTGCTCCTAGATCAGATGGAAATTCTATGTACAATAGTAAGAAGAAACAAAGGACAAAGGATAAGATGAGCAACATCAATGTTGCCAAGGTGATGACATAGTTGGCAAGCTCAGCAAGTACTTGTCAGATTTTTTAAGCAAGTACTTGTTGAGTTTTTTCCAAGTTTTTTTCAAACAACATTATGAGTCCCTGATAAAAAAAAAATTAAACAAAAGTGTGCGAAATACCTAATTTTTCCCTTAACTGATAAAATTGTGAAAGTGTTGCATGACATAAAGTTAAGTGTGGTTTCAAAGGCCTAAATTTCGGCTTGGTGGTGGGGTCTCTGCCCCTTCACCTTACCTTATATTGCAATAGGGAATGCGCCAGGGGCATTGCCTTAGGACTTCATAAGGGGCACTACCCCTTGACCACACTAACCCCCACAAGGGGTGCTGCCCCTTGATCTCACAGGAGGCGTTGCCCCTACATGCCCACTAGCTATTGGGATTTCTTGTCATGTAAGAATTTTGATTACATCGAGAGTGTTTGAGAGCGGAGACCATTGTTGACAACGTAGATGATTATCTTCCACTATCATACGATCAAGGATGAAGTAACTATCAATATCAAAGATTCAAATGCCAGTAATATTATAAAATAAAAATACAATAGAACCTTCAAATTTGCACAAGAAAGGCAATGGAAGATTTTGAGAGGTAGGGAATGGAGGATGTGGCTACAGCAAAGGAAGCTACTAGATTGTCATTGGATGACATTGATAAGGCAGAGGAGTCATTGCCTTCTAGCAGCAAGATTGAGGTTGACTTGTTTCCACAAACACAGCCTTCAATGTCAAGTGAGGAGCTGCAACGAAGTGCAAGGATTAGAACCTCTCCCTAAGTTTCCACTAGAACAAGAAAGAGGAAGATGTAAATGTTGTAATATGCAATTTATGAATTATGATTAGGATTTTCAAAAGCAATGGTCATCAATTCATAATAGTCATCAACTAACTATTGTATCAAGATTCCACATGATGATGCGATTTTGTACTTAATTTGCATTCAATTGATTTAAGTTTTATAGAAAATACTTTTGTACTCATTTATGGATTCAATTGGACACCTTGTGCCATTGAATTTTGCAAACAGATGTGCTTTTAAAGAAATTTATTTCTGAGCAGCAAACTTTGGGTCCGCCAAGTTGAAGTCCGCCAACTATGGGTGACAGAGAAAGTTAAGTCTAATGCAACAGTGAGTAGTGAAAAAGAAAGAGGTGTGAATAGCTCATGAGCGTGAAGTTCCACAAGGAGAAAATACAAATGACGAGGTGCACCATTGTTGTTGTGCTCTGAATGAATGAAGATGGACAGGAATGACCTATTGCGTTAATTAATGTGTTCACATGATGACAAGTGGAGATGCGCACCATGGAGCAACAAGATGACATTCATGGAAGTTGTTGGTACAAGTGTGGATGCAATAGTTAAATGATGCAAATCCCAATCACGCATCCACCTTTTTCTAGCTCTAGAATGATCTAGGGTGTAGGGATGATACATTTTACTTAGAGAATAGAAATTGACCCTTTGGAGAGAATGACAATCAGCAGGGTACATGAGAGTTGCAGCTCTAGAAGGATGTGCCGATGTGGAAAGATTATGGCAGGCTTCTATTAAGATGTTTCAAAGAGATAAGATTATGGCTTGTGGCAAGGCCATATAAATTTTTTGAGGGCTATGGTGATAGTGCATACTACCTCAAGAGCTTGGCCAAATTTTTTTTAGGATATTGTTTCATGATATGTGGATTACAACGTTTTTGTAAGTATTGGTCTTGCCATGTATTATTGTGTTATTATTCTGTGCTATGTACTATATATATTGTGTTTGGCTTTGTGTAGTCACGACCTCTATTAGTCATGATTAAGCTCAAGTTGCCTTGGTTCCCTTCTTGGTGCCCCTTTTTGTGGTCTACTCTCAAATATAGTTGGATTCTCGTTGTTCTTGGAAGAAACACATTTCATCAAATAGAGCCAATGTTGGCACCCCATTTGACGGCTACACTGTACTTGAATCTTGGCCTCTTCTATGCATTTTGGCCTTATTTTTACCCTCATAGACAATCAATCTTAGGTGTTTTCTAATGGGTGTTCCTTGGTCAAAATTTGCATATGTGTTCTCCATTATTCCCCATGTGCCTATTATGTGTTGGAAGTTGCAAAGGTTCCATATGTTCTAAGTGTGAAGGTTTTATGTTCAAATTTCTAAGAACCATGCTTATGACAAAATTTCCATTTATGGTATGTCTATCCTCCCAACTATGACTTTTCCTCTGTCCTATCAAGATATCGGACTTTCCATTCAGGCATACCTTTTCTCCATCCCACTTTTGTCCCCATTTCCAAGTGAGACTTCAAAGTTGTATTTTCTCTCATCACTTCCTTCCAATCTTCGTTCTTTCCCTTGTCCTTAACAAATTTTTGCACTTTTCTTGATTGGCATGCTTTTCCTTGAACCCTTGACTCCCTGACCCTCCGTACCAAGTTACCTTTCGAAGTCGGACTTTTAGTCATCCATTTATCCGCATCCTTTGTGGCATGAGTTCCATGGTATCCCCAATCTGTGAATTATGATGGAGTTAGAGATACAAGAATACCTCTAATGCAATGCATGGAATGAATTATTAACTATGTTCCATGGCGTTTCGTGGACCAAGACTAGGGGGGCTACAGGGGACGCATTTTTGGGACATTTTGTAGAGGGCCATTTTTAGGGGTCGACAAGGGACAGTGGTGTGTGTGTGTGTATATATATATATATATATATATATATGAATTTTTTAAAATATATTAGTATATAATAGAGAGAGGGAAAGTGATATAGATATGTCAATAACTGATAACAACAATATCAAGATGTAAATAAATCATGAGAGCAATAGTCTAACAACATAATAATTCTCAATAAAGCTTTATAACAGCAGTCTCAAACATTAAAAACCATGGTCTATCAAACCTGTCACTAAATTTTTCTCACCTGCTTTCCTCATTCCTTTATCACAACTCTCTCCAATTGATACATGGGAAGAGGCATGCATATTGGTAGATGACCTTTTCTTATTGTGAATTGAAATGATTTTGCCCACACTCATTCCATCCAACTTTGCAAATTCAACTTGTTGTTCCAATGTAATCGATTCATGAACTCTAACACCTTTTCCACTTTCACCCACTAGATGGACTGTAACCCCAGTATAGCTCCCATGGTAATGAGTGTTGCATACATGAAAAAGCTACTTCTTAATGCCCCCTGCATTTTTACCCTGGTTGGTGGTCACATTCATGACAAACTGAAGCAATGGTTTCTTGGGATTAAAAGGGCTTTGCAAATTTTTTAAGGGATGGTGCAGGGCATGCAAAATGGTCTTGTGGATTAGAGGCTGAGTTTGGACCTTAAGAAGTAGAAGAAGGGTCTACTCACATTATGTTCACTTCATTTTCACTTTCACTACCCTCATGACTGTCACTAATGCTTCTGTTCATTTTGTGGTTTTTTTTATGGTTAAAAATCTAAAACCAAAGCAACAAAAATATTTTCAATCTACAAACTTGCTAACAAGAAAAAAACTTAGAAAACAAAAAGAAAAGGACATACCTTGGTTGTAGCTTCAAACTTGCTGCTGAGAACTTGTTTTAGACTTGTAGCAAAACAAAAATCAGTCCAATATCTCTTCTAGATCATGCCAATCTCTTCTCCACTAAGGAAACTCTCATAGCAAGCAGCAAAAACTTACAAAGTGGAGGAGGAAAATGCTTGCTGAGTTGGTGTTTTGTTTTGGTTTTAAGTCTTTATGTCATTTTAGGGCCTTTTTGTTTTTTAAAAGCCCTTGTGGGTCTCCGTCAAAGGTATAGAAGCAAAGAAAACAAACAAAAAAAAAAAAAACCATAACTTGGGGGTGTTCGTAGCTGGGGATGGCTAGCAGTCCTCGAGATTACCAAGGGATGTTCCCCACATCCATTGGCAATCCCCAAATCCTGGGGATGTTTCCTAGCGTTTTAGAGGGTTGAGCGAGTATCGAGGATTGGAGGGGGATGTCCCTCGGCATCCTGCCATCGCCAAAACAGCTAGGGGAAGAAAACATTGGCTTTCAGGACAAGGGATGCATCCCCATGTTTCACAAGTTATTAAGTGTCCCTTGACTGTTGAATCTTGATATTTCACATTGTATTACTTTATTGGGTCCATGAGTTTGGACTTATTCTTATTTGCAAGCCCTATGTGATTTGTTATATTTGACTCTTGATAACTTACTTCTCATATCCTTTTGGAGTTAGAGATGTAGGGATATCCTTGTTTGTTTGTTTTGAGCATGAAGTGTGCCATATCTTTGATCCTTCATCCCCAACAAGTGGTATAGGTTATGAGGTATGGCCAAAACTTCAAAATTCCCATGTCTCGCATTGTTCATTTCTACCTACCTCTCTACACAATCCAAGTCATCATTAATGACTAGATTTGGTGTGGCAACTACTCCAAGGGGGTGTTCTCACGTAGATGTAGTTGTCCATCTTAAGGGCATAGATTCAAATGTACTTAAGGTGTTAGAGGATGAGGAATGACATGCCGCCATTAATGTGACAATTATTTTCTGATATGGATGGTTGTACTTGGCATAAAATGCCTATTGATATGTTTGATAATATTGGTTATCCGTCAATGTATTAATTTTGTGTATTAAGTTTGTTATCACTCTCGAGTAGTTGTCATATCAGTTGGTTGACGGTTGTGTTCCTCTTGGCAACCGTTGGGTCCTTTAAATATGTTGTGTATTGCCAAGGAAGGGAGGATGGTATAGTTGGATGAATTGTAATCCTTGGCCGACCATCTCTCCTCTTCTCTGTAATGAATTCATGAGCAAATAAAGATATATTTTACTTCTATAATTGGTATGCATTGCCATCTGTATTATTATTTTATGTATGTAATTTACCAGGTATAGCAATAAACATTTTGGCGTGATTGCTTGTTCGAACTTGGAAATCTGATTGAATGACAATAGGCAGAATGGCAGAGTAATGAGCCGACTTTTTGAATAGCAATTGCTAGTAACAAAAAGTGACACAGAGGAAGAAGCACCAAAGGATTGGTCAACAAAAGACTTGGTACACGTGTGGAAAGTTCGGACGATTAGTACATATAGAAGGAAGCTCGAGAGCGAGCGGTCCTTGAGGGTATGTTACTCGACGAACTCATAGTGAACCCCATGGTTTTTGACCATACAAGGAACTTGTCCCTCACGGAGGAACGAGAATAGGGGGGCCTAAGCTATAGACTCTGAGGAGGAGAGACTACAGAAGTGAGGGAGGCGGCCAAGGTGTAGAATGCATAGGAGGTGGATGTGTAGAGGGCTCGCACATGGCTGAGAATGCAAGAGAAGCACCGGATTGCGACAGAGAGACATTCCAATCTGGTCGTATACACACGGTACCTACCAAGAAAGAACGATGGTGAACACTCCGTAGAGGCAAAAACTCCCCAAGTTCATAGGGGACGGATCAAAAGATCCCGTATGCCATTGCAAAACGGAACTGGCTATGCAGCCGAAAATATGCACCTGACATGACCATTTGTTTAAATTTATTAATTAAATTAAAAATCGTAGAACCACTGTTCTATGATTTTTAATTAAATTAAAAAAAAATGGTCATATCAGTGCATATTTCCGGCTGCATAGACGCTGCCTTGCCAAACCTGCGTAACCATACGGGAGGCGAGTGGACAAAATGACAAGGATTTCTTTTTGAATGCATTTCCTGCCACACTATGGGAGATCGCAATCGACCGGTACACAAATCTAGACAATGCACATAAGGCAACATGGGACGACCTTAAGAGGGCATTTCAAGAAAATTTTAAACTGTTGAGAGACGACAATGAAATTGTCGCAGAAATTTACAACACAAAGAAAAGGAAGAATGAGAATGTATGAGCATACAATCATAGCCTCAAAGAACTTCTGAACAAGATGGAGAATGAACTAGCTGATGACTTGAAGAAGCGGTGGTTCATTGAGGGATTGATTTCCCTCCCTGAAAAGAGAAATGAAGGTAGTACCTCCGTCCTCGTACACGGATGCTTACAATCCGGTGATGGATATCGAGAGTGAAAACAAGACATCCTCCCGAGGGAAGAGGAAGACGGATGATGACGAGAGCACCGAGGGTCATAGTGATGATGAATTGAAGAATATGTCAGGTAAACTAATCCATGCCTCACTTCTGCGTTTTTGTTGTTGCGTTTGGTTTAATGGACTGTCCTACCTCGAATGAACTTTTTACCTAGACAAACAGGAGAAAGGATTTCAATGCTATTGTCGAGTGCCTCGATAGATTTTTAATTTCACCTAACTAGGCGGAGTGCGGTCTAACCCCATGTCCCCATGTGGCTGCTTAAGTGCTTAAATTTAAACAATTGGAGTGTCCCCATGTAAAATTTCAATCATGGGAAAAGGGTAAATCGGAATATTTCCCTATTTTATTGGAGCGGCTAAAGTTTAGGAATTGAATTTAAGCTTTGGAAAAAAAGGGGGGCTGAAAATAAGCAGCAACTTGCTTATTGAAAAAATGTTAGGTGGCTCCACATATTTCTTTCCCTCCTCTTTTTTTCCCCTACTTTTTCTCTCTAAATTTTAGCTTTAAATTTTGTTATTAATAATTTCATTCAAACCTGCTATTTATGATGGCTGCTAAAAAAATAAGCAGTAAAATATAATAATCATGGAGCCACTAGCTCCACAATTTGCTTGTAAAAAATTCTAGCCAAAATAAGTTTAGTAACTGCATGGGGACTTGCCTAAGCATTGATGCTCGCATCTTGCCAATTGGTATTTTAGACCACTTTCTGATTGAACTGGTAATCACTGCTGGTACCGAACCGTTGAAGCCCCCCTTCAAATTTCTGAGCATGTGGTGGCGTGATCAAGGGCTGATCCCGTTACTCGAACAATGGTGGCATGAAGGTTGGGTTAGAGGATCCATTAGTTTTAGGTTGTTCAAAAAAGTTTCAATTCATAAAGCAAAAGATGAAAGTTTGGAACAAGACAAAATTTCAAAACATTTTCCATGAGAAGGCCCGAATCGAGGATGAGCTAAAAATGCTCAATGAACATGTAATTTTGCATGGGATACAAAATGAGGATTTTTTGAAAGAGAAACACTTGAAAGAAGAACTCACAGAAATATTAAAAAGGGAAGAGCTATACTAGAAGGATAAGTCCAGAAAACTTTGGCTCAAAGATGGCGATGCAAACACAAAAATTTTCCATTCATCTGCTTAAGCAAGGCGAGCTTCTAACATAATTGAATATATCCAACTCTCTGATGGGTCTTCTGCCATAGGTATGGAGGACATTGGGAAGGAGGTTTTTTCTTTCTTCCAGGGTCTGCTTGGATCCAATCCATGCACACATGTTGACGGTGGGATTCTAGACCACATCCTAAGGTTGGTTGATGAGGCTGACAACCAAATGTTATGTGAGAAAATATCCCTCGAGGAAGTAAGACAAGCTCTTTTTCAAATGCAACCTGACAAGGCCCCTGGGCCTAATGGGTTTCATGCCTATTTTTTCCAGAAGTGTTGGCACTTTATGGGCTCCGATATTTGGCAACTTGTCGAAGACTTTCAGAAATCCAATAGGTATGTTAAAGATCTCAATAATTCAATCATTGCTCTTATTCCCAAAAAGAAAAAGTGTGCATCTTTTAATGATTACAGACCCATTTCTCTTTGCAATACTCTCTATAAAATCATTGCCAGAGCCTTGGTCAATATGCTCAAGAAGCTGCTGGGAAAAATCGTATCATGTGAGAAGAATGGATTTGTACCTGGCCGTGAAATAACAGATGGAATTCTCCTCACAAATGAAATTGTTCACTCCCTCAAAATAGAACACCGATCTGGGATGATTATGAAACTCGACGTCAGTAAGGGATACGAGAAAGTGTCATAATTTTTGGATGACATTTTTATCGAATGGGCTTATGTGACCGATGGAGAAAACTCATTTCTTTCTGCATCTCGTCCGCCAGATTTTTCGATTGCCATAAATGGTGGCTTGCACGATTTCTTCCAAGAAACTAATGGGCTTCATCAAGGGGTTGCCCCTATCGAGGCACTTGCTATGGTTTGCCTCATAAGCTATCTAAAAAGAATAAAAAAAATGGAAGGAGATAGATGGCCTAACGTTGTCTTAAACGATATACTGTGCAAACAAAAAAAGAAGTGGATGCAACAAAACATCAAGTGGATGAGTAAATGGAATATCCAATTCAATATGTTCCCCACAAATAACAAAGAACTAAAGGTCTTCGTTATGGAGAAATTTTACAAGAGAAATTGGGGAAATGGGCTTAGAAGGAAGAAAATATATTATATCAATGAGTTCAACCCCGCATGTGATCAACTCCAAAAAACGTACATAGGGGCCAACATTTGGAGAGCTGAAATTCTTATTTCTCAGCTGAGAACCAACTCATATCAACTCCGCTGTGAGACTGGGCGTTGGAAGAGGCCAAATGAGGCTTGGGAAGAGAGAGTTTGCATGTTTTGCAATTCTAGGAAAGTAGAAACCGAACATCACTTTATTTTAGAATGTGAAGCATACAAGGACAGTAGGGACAAATTTGTGGATATTATATCTGATAGCTCTTGGTATAACCTATTCAGTGAGGAGTACATTAAGAAGTTAGGTGTGCTCATCATCAACTCGCACAAGAAAAGAACTGAGTTATTGAAGTTGGCTTAAGTTGTCTAGCTGTCCCATAGGCTAGTTTTAGCCTCGTGGACGTTAAAATTTTATGTATCTATTAATCTTTGCTTTGATGGTTGAAGCTCTCATCCACTCTATCAAAAGACGGGTGCCGAATCTTGAATGGAAGGGAATTTGTGTTACCCCTGACATGGAACCAGTCTCGCACTCCCAATTTGTTGATGATATTAACTTATTTGGTGAACCTTCTGTCAATGAGGCCAGATGCATCAAAGAGACACTCACTGAGTACAAAAGACAATCTAGACAAGCGATGAATAAGGAAAAATATTACATTTACTTCTTTAATACTCCAAGGACAGCTCAGCACAAGATCTCTCGCATACTCCATTTCTAGTGTGAATCACTACCTGCTAGGTTTCTCGGAGTTCAGGTCTTCAGTGGGCATAATCGCACAAAACATTGGATGGATGTTGTGGGTAGATGTCAGAGAAAGGCCATGTGCTGGAAAAAAAAATGGCTAACGATTTCTGGGTGCATGAATATGCCTAACGCAGTTCTATCTGCAATACCTATATACAATATGTCGTGCCTGGAATTAACCCGCAAGGTTGAACAAGGAATGGAGGGGGCAATTAAAAAATTCCTTTGGGAAGGTTCTCAGGATGTTCATAGGGTGCATTTGGTCAATTGGGAAACCGTATGTAAATCCAAGAATGTTGGGGGTGCTGGCTTGCGCTGTCTCAGAAAATAGAATATGGCACTAGGCGCCAAGCTGATCTGGAAAATGTACTCTCAGTCCCAAAAGCTATGATGTCGAATATTTCAGTCGACGTATTTTAGGACAACGAGGATCCAAAAAGAATCCTCATGAGTACCAAGCAATTCGGTGGCTCAGCCACCTGGCAGTTTATGAATAATTGTAAACATATCATCTGCTATCATATCTCATGAAATATTGGGAATGGTCAAACGATGGATTTCTGGTTTGATTCCTGGAATGGGCACAAAAGTATTGTCGAAATTTTGCGAATAGAAAACTGTGTACATCTATTCATCGAGTCCCATGGGTCTAAAGTGTGTAACTACATCACTAAAGGGAAAAATGAGCTAGGATGCAATGTCGAGTGGGTGGATGCAAGTGACTTTCCCATCCCTCCTAATATCATTGAACATCTCAAGTTGGAATTGGGGAAGCGGTCATGCCAAATAACGAATCGGGAGGACAAGATAATATGCTGGAGTGCAAAAAGTGGCTACTACTCTACATGCCTGGGATACCAAATCCAAATTGCCCAAGAAGTCAAATCTGATGGTCATGTCCCCCTTTGTTGGCACAATGTCATGTTGGGATTGGATTCAAAATGAACTCAATTAGCACTCTCCAAGGTAGAATGGTATCAAGGATTTTCTGATCAGCTGGCCAACTAAATCTAAAAACAACTTTTGGGCAAGTATTTAGTTTGTGGCTCTTTCACTTGTTGTGTGGTACTTATGGAAAAACGAAATAGGCCGATTTTCAAAGGAAAATCAATGAATGAGGATGTTATCATTCAAACAATCAAGGATGCAATCATTGAGATGGTCAACAATAGAACTAAAAATAAAAGAAAAACGGTTTACACAAGATGGTATGATGCAATCCAATTATGATGGACTAAACTTAAGTGCCCTATGACTATCCCTGAACCACAAAGAACTAAATGTTTAGAGGTCCGTTGTATAGCTCCTAAATTATTCAGATGGAATCTGAACTTTGATGGTGCAGCCAAAGGAAACCTTGGGAAGGGTGGGGTGGGGTGCAACCAAAAGACTATCGATCTGCACCAATAATGAGGCAGAAATGGAAGCTCTTGCTCTCGGTCTGAAGTTATGTCTCAAGGTTGGTATTCACTCTATAGACATTGAAGGTGATTCCCTCCTTTGCATCAGGAAAATAACAAACAACAACGTTGTTAGCTGGTCCTTGGAGAATTGGACTATGCTAATTAAATATCTCCTATAAAAATTTGATAATTATTCTATTTCACATGTATACCGGGAGGCAAATGGTGTTGCCGAAAGCCTGGCTAATCATGCAGTTTCTCAAGAAATGGATATCCTCGATAGTTCTGGCATTGACTCGTGGCTTGGCCTGAACCAAATCATCGAGGCTGATAAAACTCACGCCGACACTTGAGACTCTTTTGTCGCCCCGACTGTGGCGGATTCTCTTTTGGTTTTCCCAGATGATTGGTTGGTCAGTGTCCTGCATTTATACTTCAACTTCAATGATTCTCAGGACACGGAGGTGGATGAGGATCTGAATGCGGTGGCTGGATCTGGGAATCAAGACTCGGTTGATTGACTGAGGAACTTTTAATCTGATGCCTAGGAAGTCTGTCGGGATGGGGTCTATGCTGTCAATATGAACTACTTTGTGAGATTGATGGTCTCTGAACTCTTGTGGTTGAGTTCTCTCGTGGTTCAGAGGCTTTCTGATCCTGAGAGAAACTTGGGGGTTGTTTTCAATTATCTAAACCTGTAGGGTTGATGTGGGATCACCCCACTTTTTTAATCTGCTATTGTACTTTATGATTTGATGTTAATCTAATGAGCGCTACCCCCTCTTTGTAGCACTTAAACCTATTAAAAAAATGTTTCAAAGTGATGAAGGATTAGGAACTTGGCTAATGTATGTAGGACATGTGCTTGAAAAAACATCAAGGCAAACCCCATTATTAGGAGGCATAGCACATCAAAGTGTTTGAACTAGTGCAATCACGTGTTCACTCACACACTTACATATTACATATTGAGTGTCATTTCGTTGATTGCTTTCATATCCATTGATTACTTGTCTTCAACTTCATTCTGACATTTAACAAACCTGCAAATTGAAATTAGATTCTACACCACACAGAGACTAAATTTTTTTAAAATATGATATATGAAGTTTGGCAGCGAGAAGTTCAGCCATCACAAAATAGTGAGCTCAAGTAAAATCCAAAACAAAAAAATTCCTTTTATATATTGAATCACATAGTTAAAGAGGTGCATAGTAAAATTGCATACCTCTAATTCAAATTTCTAAGATTTCATTAAAAATAGAGCCATAGGCATTCCTACCCTTGGCCCTCCCTTCCCTTTTTGTTAAAAATAAGAACTCTCTCTATTTTATCCCTCTTCTCTTATAATAACTGCATATACTAGTTTTCAAAGTCCTAACACTAGATCAACACTAGTTGTGATCTCTAGATTTCCTGCATTAATACCCATATTCCCAAGTTGTCATCCATCATCTGCATCATCCTCCCTTGACTGAAAAGAATTATGAACCACCTAGTATACAGCTAATAGGAAGGTCTAATTTGCAAAATTTTAACTATTCAATTTCAGTAATCTACAAGTAAGAAGAATTCAAGTACAGTTTGTATGCCTGGAAATTTGGAACGTTATTGTATTATTTTTTGTGTCTAATGCTCTTTCAATCTGGTTTACTTAACTTGTTGATAATCTTTTGAACTAGTTTTATGTGGCTAGATCAGTTATATAAACATTTATACTAATATCCAAATCCCTGAGACAGTCAATCATGTTGGCAATTTAAATTGTCCTCTTAATGTCCTTACAAGGACTAGACTTTCTAGATAAATTATCATCTTAATGAGCTTACAACGATTAGACTTTCTAGATTTTTATTTGTAGCGGGTGCCTCTAGGATATTTTTCTTTGCTCAGATGTATCTTGAAATCATTTCCCCTCATATGCAGATGATCATTTTATTTGTTCCTCTCATCATGGTTTAAAGTAAATTGCTTGCACATTGACTGCAATTTTGGAATCAAATCCGCAAAATAACAAACAACGTATTGGTTGTTTATACTCTACCCTCATTCACTTTTCCTTTCTTTTATTAGACCTAGCACTGTATTTTTTGAAAAATTCCCACAAAATTATCAACATCTTTCTCATCTATGGTCTTTCAAGTATATCAATTAGATATGCAACCCCTTTTGGAATTTTGCCATGAACAATGAAAAGAGGCTTACTGATGGACTTGTTAATACCAGAATTGAAAGAGATTTCTGCCAATATCAAAGTTAAATATCACTGTTTTGGGTTAACCCTTGCCATGTCCCTTTATTGAAATAAGATTAAATAATAAATAATAATAATTAAATTAAATATATAAAAGAATATATTAAAAAAATAGTTTAGTTAAACAAATGGTCAAAAGGAATGAATTGAAAAGTTGTGTCTCCCTCAAATGTGAGGTATAAACGGTTGAGAAGAGAACTTCATTTGAGGGGAAAAGGGAAGGAGCAAGAAAGAGTGGAGCATAAGAATTAAGGGAAAGGAAAGGGAAGAAAATAAGGAAGTGACTTTCAAAAGATGAAGGGTTGTGACTTTTTGAAAGGGTTGTGATTATTAAGGGTTGTGACTTTTCAAAAGGGTTTTGATTATGAAGGGTTGTGACTCTTCGAAAGGGTTGCGATTATGAAGGGTTGTGAATCTTTGAAAGGGGAAAAATTATGAAGGATCACAACTCTTCAAAACATACACGATGAAGAGGTGTGACCTCTCCCTCACATGTGAAGATATAAAGGCGAAGAAGGATCAAATGGAATGGGGAAAAATGAGTAGAGCGGATCTAGAGCAGATTCAAAGTAGAAGTATAAGTTGGGATCTTAAATAAGAATTGAGAAGGAAAGAAGTAAATAAGATATGTAGAACTAGAAGAAGATATGAAGATCTTAAATTAGATATGTAGAGATTTGAAAAGTAGTAAAGAGAGATTTGAGAAGTTAGAGATAGGAAGTGAAAGGGGCAGCATTTGTTGTCAAATAGATGTATCTTTTCATAACCAAAGTGTGAATCCCTACACTCAAAGGAGGCATAAAAGAGAAGAACTTCATTGAAGAAGGCCATAAAATTAAAAAAAGGGAGATCAATTGGGAGAATAATATATTATTCTTAAAGGCAACAATAAAAAAAAGTGGTGTTGTGCCTTACATACTGGTCCCTACATTTTGTTCAACAAAATGTTGGGTCCCCCTTTCAGTTTTAGTTATCAACTCTTTGTTGTGTTGTTTTAGTTTTGTTTTCCTCCGGGGTCCAGGACCCCAAAGTTCACCCTTCGTTACCATAGTTTTGTCTGGTCTTCGGGTATTCATGTCTAACAGTGCTTCCTCAACATTATGGAGTTTGGATGCCCGAAACCTGAAATACAAAGCATTAATGATGTGCTTAGAGTCGCTCAAAACATTTAATGCGCTTTCCTCTTGGTCGCCTTATAAAAGGGCTTTTCAATGACAATTTTACTCACCAAGTGATAGAAAGTTATCTTTGAGAGCACCTCTTCAACTATATTTTTGAGTGTGTAAATTTGGGCATTTTCTTGTGGATTTGGTTGTTTGTGGGGTGTTTTCGAAGGATTTATTGGATGGCATTTGCAATCACTATTGTAGGTAGGTTCTTCCTCTACATTTTCCTTGGTAATTTAGGTTTCTTTCCTGTATTTTCATCCATTTTTCTTTCTTTATGTTCTTCGTGTTTTTGTTGTAGGTTTAAATAAATGGAGCTTCTTCAAAATTCCTTGGTCTCTAAACTTAATTCAAGACCCATCCTTCATGTTCTAGGGCATGTTTTGCGCCCTAGTTGCAGGCGTCGCGTGTTTGACCTTGCTAGTTGTGCTTGCTAAGCAATTAGGGCTTATGTTCTTGCAGTTTTTGTGGCCTCGTTTCTTAAATTTTGCTAGTTGTAGGCATTGTCTCTTTTTGTCTAAGTGTTACCTAGGGTTGCTAGATTGTCCAATTTTTCATGCCCTAGTTTTTGCCTGGCTAGGAATGTAATTAGTTTTTGTGCCCAAATTGCTAAGGGAATTTTCCCGCCAAGACCTTTCTTGACAAATCCTCTCCAGGTTCAAGGTCGCAACAAGCCACATGTTAGAAGACCGACAAACCATGAGCCTCTGGTTGGACACCCTTTTGGCCAACAAATTGTTGGTCTTCGTTACTCTGAGACCTTGGTTTCAGACCATCGGTCACTTTCACAACCACGGATTCAAAATTTCCCAAAATTAGTCATTTCACAAGACATCACACATATAGAACCATTCGTATCCCGAGCCTCGACTCCCCAAACCCTATCATTCTTTGTGATGAAAGCCTTAAACATAAAAGGAACCTCCGGTCTCTAGATCTCGGGTCTCCCCATGTGAAACTCGTCATCATAAAATAAGAGGTTCTCATGATAACTAGTAATTAATTCCCCAGATCCCCATTAAGATTAATTTCTGTTTCAAAATCCTCAATTTCAGTCTTCGGGTTCCAGGAATCCATCATGCTTTGTTTTTTAGTTTTCTAAGTATTCACTCGCATGGATCTCTGGGACCCGAATACCGGGCTCTGCTTTTACTTTCAAGTAATGTTGTTTATATCATGTGCACACTAATGATGCCGCATTCTTGCACAAAATACAATCATGACATCATCTTCACAAGGAGCAAAACCTGAGGCAACCCTTCTTGGGCAATCTAGGAAGAAAACCAAAGCAGCGAGGGAGATGGAGAAGCTACCTCTCACAATGAAATATAATTTTAATGGTGTTATCCAGGCCTTAAAACTGGAAAGTGCAGTCTGTAATATTACAGATATAGATCTCGGGGACTACGACTTGGAGGCCATCCGAGCACATATCAGAGAAGGAAAAAGGGCCAAGGAGGAGGAAAGTGTTAATATCTCTAGGGTTAGTTTGCTTCAGGTTGCAGTCTTCCTTGTCTGTTTCCAGTGCCTAGAACTCCTTTGCACCCTGGCAAATTACTATTCTGAGGCTATGCGCTCATGTTCCCTTTCAGACGACACCACAATTTCTACTTTCTACCCAAAATCTACACCTTCGTATGACAACCCCAAGGTTTTACAATGTACCCAAGGGATTCCACATACTCACATGGGCTTAATTGACTTCAAAGGGTTCAAGACTCAAACTAAGCCTACTGAAGGCCTTAACACCACTAGATCAACTTTTCTAGACAGGTTCTAAGTGCCCTTTTCACCATTTAATCAGATTTCTCCAAACAAGCCACAAACCTAATTAACCCTCCCTAGTAGCCCTATTTTTCCTGATTTTTGGACTTTTGGACAAGATTTCCAAAACACCTGAAAAGAAAATTGTGGATTCAGATACCCAATTGGAAGTTACTCAACAGATGTGAAAATAGGATGACTCTTTTGGACCAACTATGCATAAAATTGCTGACTCTAGTATTTCCACTAGGCCTAATTGGGCCACTTTACAAAGCAACTACCAAAAATACTTATCCCCAGACACTATAACTTTCAGCGGTCACTATTTATGTCTCAAATCAAAGGATGATGGTACTAGTTTGCACCCATAATATTTCCAAATGGTCAAACTCCAAATCCCTCACCAAAAGGTTCCAAAAACTAGTGCCTTTTAGAAAATGACCCAAAACTCACTTCCAGATCTTCTCCTTCTGGATTCACCATTAATTTACCATTTACTTCTGTTGTTTCACCCAAAATCATGTCCTCCTTTGGGTAGATATTCTGTTGCTACACGTATGGCACCAATTTGTGCCATTTTCTTCACAAAATCATGCCCTTAGGCACACCAACTTAGCAAACTATGATGATACCTGCATTCTTAACTCCATTCATGCATTGTTAGGCATAAATACACATGATACAAGTCATATATCGATCCCCAAGCAATAGTTAATACAAAAGGGGGAGGATCATGGCATTTTCGTTAAGGAAATAATGTAAAGATGTGCACCTATAGCACTCTAGTAAAAAAATTAGTAAGATATCAATGCAAAAGCCTTAGAAATGAATCAAATGGACTCTCAAAACATTCCTCAACACATAATATTTCTTCAGTATCAAAGACTATTCAATGGAGAATCAAAATTCACAAGAAACTATGAGTTTTTATTGGATTTCCTGTAGCAGTCTGTACAAAACCCTTTGCCAGCCCGTACCTCTCCTCTTCTCAATCATTCATCAAAGTTTATAATCTTGTTTTCAACCTCCTAAACCGACCACAATTGGTTGGAAGCGATTACAATTTTTTAAAGTCCCTAAACTCATTTTCCCTCCAATTTGCATATAACCGTTAGTATTCAAATTTTTTAATTTCTAACTATAGTTTTATTGATTTTTACTCATTCTAACTTATTCCTAGGACCTAATTGACCCATTAAAATCAATCTAAATCTCCTTTGGCACTATTGGCCACCCTTACATCATTTTTTGTCCTAAGTCCTTTACCAGGACTTCTAGGACTTATTAATAATTTATTACATTCTTTATCATAAATTGTCATTAAAGGCCTCAATACATCCCAATTCACATTTAGGGATGGTTTACATTGATTAGAATCCATGGTGTCACTAGGTGTCTTCATGGGTGCCCCTACACCATACACCCTACCTTGGAAAAACTTCTTGTCCCAAGAACTAAGGGACTTGGTCTTCTTTCCGCCCATCCTCCTTGAAGGTGGTCTTTCTCTCTGCCATTGATCAGGCCTTTGATATGATAACAACTCCATTCTTCTATCCTTCAAACCTGCATTCAAAGGGTTAGAAACAAGGAAAGAAGATTGTTCACATTTCAATCTGTTATCATGCTTATCAATTTTCTGTTGTGGACAGTGAACTTCTGGCTTCACAAATTGTCCTTGAAACTCCTTTTTAGGATCAGATAGACCCCTCATTCTGTCATTCATGGATACCACTCCATGCATATTTACTTGTTTCCGCAAAGGACACCAAAAAGTGCCAACAAAGACACCATCTTTCTACTTGTTCTTCTGCCTCAAAGTCAGTCTATCATGACTATCACAAACTTTAGATTTCAAGGCCAATAACGAGGTCTTTTGTCCATGTTTTGTAGTCACAAATCTCCCCACCTTTGGTTCCTTCAAATCAACATAAGTTTTTGTACCAAAGACTATGATGTTTCCTCCTTCATCCATTAGACTTGGAAGTGGTTTAAGAGTCCATGTTCTTCTCTCTTTGTGCACCACATATTCATTCTTCAAACCATAATGAATGGTCTGCCTTGAAGCCTGCCATGGTCTCCCTAAAATGATGTGGCAGCAAGTCATGGGAACTATATCACATAGTACCCTGTAAACATATCCTTGAATTGAAAAGTCTACATATGCTTGCTCCTTAATCACAATATTATGACCATGGATCTATATCACATAGTACCCTATAAACATATCCTTCAATTGAAAAGTCTACATATGCTTGCTCCTTAATCACAATATTCTGATCATTACTGACCCAAGAAGCCCTATATGGCCTACCAATAGGAAATTTATACAAGTTTAATTTATTTACCATCTCATAGGACACTAGATTGCCAAATGATCCAAAATCAATAATTACTTTGCAAGCTTTACCATAGCACTTACAATTTGTTCTAAAAATTGATACCTTGGATGCTTGAGAATGTTGGATACGAGTCCTTCCCACCATGAGACACTCACCTTCTTTAGGGTATACAAATTCATGAAGTGTTCCTTCTTCTTCCTGCTGCTTATTATCTTCACCTTGAGCCAAGTTGACCCTCTTGTCATTATTCTTAGCCTCTCTTTCAAGACACTTGTAGAATGGGTGTCCTTCCTCACCACATTTATAGCACTTCCCAAGGAAACTCTTTCCTCTACCACTTCTTTGTTCTCCTTTATTATCTGTAGCTTTCTCTTTACCCTTTTTATTTTTCCCTTGGATTGGATTCACTGCTTTTCCTTAGTTTGTTTGCCCTCTTGAATCGCCTTGCCTTTCTTGCCATCTTCTAAGCTTGTCCTCAACTTTCATTGCCAACTTGTAGCAATCTTCAAGAGTTCTAGGTGTGGCCATTCTCATTTCATCCAGGATATTGTTTCTCAGCCCTCCAAGATATCTAGCCACTTTCTCTTCCACGTCTTCATCATGAGAGGCTCTGATGTCAAGCTTGTGAAATTCATTTGTATACCTTTGGACATCCATGTCCTTCTGCTTCAAGCCTTGAATCTTCTTGAAGAGTTGAACGCTGTAGTCCTCAGGTAGAAAATTCTCCCTCATTTTTCCATCATTCTAGGCCATGATCTAATATTTAGTAGGCTTCTCTTCCACCTTTCTTCTTGTAGGCAGTCCCACCATAACAATGCATGACCCTTTAGTCTTGATTTTGCAATCTTGACCTTGTGTTTATCCTCCAAATCCTCACAGTCAAAGTGGTTCTCATCAGAACTGAACCAATCAAGGAGCACTTCTTCATCCATCTTCCCATCATACACTGGGATCTCTGCTTTGACCTTGGATTCTCCTCCTTTAACTGCCTTCAGGATCTTCACTAGTCTAGCATCCTCAGGATCCAACCTTTCTTCAACAGGTTCTTGTTCTGCTTCATTGCCATCATCACAAGGGTCCGAACCCCTCTTCTCAACAAGATTGGTCAATCTGTCAATGACTTCTTCCAATCTTTTGTTCTTTTCTGCTTGCTCCATGACCATCCGAGCAAGCTCCATGTTTGTCATCTTTGGAGGCATGTTTTGAGCTCTCCAAACTCCTCAAATTCTTCTTCCTCAGACATAAACTCCTCTTCTCCCTAAGACATCTTTATTCTCTAATACCAATTGATTCAGAGGCTTGGAGACTTCCAACCCTTGGACAACAAGACTCTACACCTTTGTATGACAACCCCAAGGTTTCACAATGTACCCAAGGGATTCCACTTACTCACATGGGCTTAATTGACTTCAAAGGGTTCAAGACTCAAAATAAGCCTATTGAAGGCCTTAACACCACTAGATCAAATTTTGTAGACAGGTTCTAAGTTCCCTTTTCACCCTTTAATCAGATTTCTCCAAACAATCCACAAACCCAAGTAACCCTCCCTAGTAGCCCTATTTTTCCTGATTTTTGGAGTTTTGGACAAGACATTCCAAAAGAATTGAAAATTCAATTGTGTATTCAGATACCTTGTTGGAAGTTACACAACATATGTGAAAATGGGATATGACTCTTTTGGACCAACTATGCATAAAATTGCTGACTCCAGTATTTCCACTAGGCCTAATTGGGCCACTTTACAAAGAAACTACCAAAAATACTTATCCCCAGACACTATAACCTTCAGAAGTCAATATTTATGTCTCAAATCAAAGGATTATGGTACTGGTTTGCACCCATACCATTCCCAAATGGTCAAATTCCAAATCCCTCACCAAATGGCTCCTAAAACTAGGGCCTTCTAGAAAATGACCCAAAACTCACTTCCAGAACTTCTCCTTCTGGATTCACCATTAATTTACCATTTAATTCTATTGTTTCACCAAAAATCATGTCCTCCTTTCAGTAGATATGTCACTCCTACACTTATGGCACCAATTTGTGCCCTTTTCTTCACAAAATCATGCCCTTAGGCACACCAAATTAGCAAACTATGGTGATCACCTGCATTCTCAACTTCATTCTTGCATTGTTAGGCATAAATACACATGATACAAGTCATAGATCCATCCCCAAGAAATAATTAATACAAAAAGGGGAGGATCATGACATTTTCCTTAAGGAAACAATGTAAAGATGTGCACCTACAACACTGTGGTAACAAAACCAGTACGATATCAATGCAAAAGCCTTAGAAATGAATCAAATGGACTCTCAAAACATTCCTCAACACATAATATTGCTTCAGTATCAAAGACTATTCAATGGAGAATCAAAATTTACAAGAAACTATGAGTTTTTATTGCATTTCCTGTAGTAGTTCGTACAAAACTCTTCACCAGTCCGTACCATCCCTAAAATGATGTGGCAGCAAGTCATGGGAACTATCTCACATAGTACCATATAATAATATCCTTCAATTGAAAAGTCTACATATGCTTGCTCCTTAATCACAATATTCTGATCATGGAACTATATCACATAGTACCCTATAAACATATCCTCCAATTGAAAAGTCTACATATGTTTGCTCCTTAATCACAATATTCTGATCATTACTGACCCAAGAAGCCCTATATGGCATACCAATAGGAAATTTATGCAAGTTTAACTTATTTACCATCTCATAGGATACTAGATTGTCAAATGATCCAAAATCAATAATTACTTTGCAAGCTTTACCATAGCACTTACAATTTGATCTAAAAATTGATACCTTGGGTGCTTGAGAACACTCACCTTCTTTAGGGTATACAAATTCATGAAGTGTTCCTTCTTCTTCTTGCTGCTTATTATCTTCACCTTGAGCCAAGTTGACCCTCTTGTCATTCTTCTTAGCCTCTCTTTCAGGACACTTGTAGAATGGGTGTCCTTCCTCACCACATTTATAGCACTTCCTAGGGAAACTCTTTCCTCTACCACTTCTTTGTTCTCCTTTATGATATGTAGCTTTCTCTTTACCCTTTTCATTTTTCCCTTGGCTTGGATTCACTCCTTCGCCTTTGTTTGTTTTCCCTCTTGAATTGCCTTGCCTCTCTTGCCTTCTTCTAAGCTTGTCCTCAACTTTCATTGCCAACTTGAAGCAATATTCAAGAGTTCTAGGTGTGGCCATGCTCATTTCATCCTGGATATTGTATCTCATCCCTCCAAGATATCCAACCACTTTCTCTTCCACATCTTCATCATGAGAGGCTCCGATGTCAAGCTTGTGGAATTCCTCTATATACCTTTGGACATCTATGTCTTTCTTCTTCAATCCTTGAATCTTCTTGAAGAGTTGAACCCTATAGTCCTCAGGTAGACACTTCTCCCTCATTTTGTCCATCATTCTAGGCCATGTAGTCTTTGGTAGGCTTCTCTTCCACCTCTCTTCTTGTAGATAGTCCCACTATAACAATGTGTTGACGGGGTTTTGCTGACCGGGTCCGCCAACAGTCATAAGTTGTCACCGGGTTCCGGAGTCCGGAGAAATCGGCCAACTCTGCTTGCAAAGGTTGTCCGGGGGAAATAAATCCTTCGGGCCTTCAAGCACCTGGGTGTCGGGTCACGACGGTGCGGGGCTCGGTTGAGAGAGGTGACTGTTTTCGAGGGGGATAGCTAGTTACTTCAACTCATTCTCCCAGAGATTCAGAATAGTAAGGGTTTCCCGGAGTATTCCACACTTAGCAAATAAAACGAAAAAGATCCTGCAGGGTTAGAAACATTTATCTAACTATAGTCATGCTGAAAAGTCCGGAACATCAACAACACTCTGAAAGACTACACTAAATACCGAAGAAATACACAACCATCAGTTAGCATTTTATCAGTAGCGGAAATAAAGAGGTCGTTAATCTACTTTAACACATCAGAGTGAAGGACATACAGAACATTAAAACATGAAATATCGTTAACTCAGAAGCAGAGACGTTAACAACTTCATTGCCAAGAATCCTTCCTTCTTCATTAATGTTTAGTCCAGCAAGCACTGGTGCGTGATACCATGGTGGCTCCAGGGGAGCATCTAACTACCAAGAACAAAACAGAGGAGCATTGAGCTCTGCAACTAAAACCAGAAATTACTTTGCTATTTCTTATGGACAACAAAATCATCAATTTCACCGACCCTTGGAAATGGGCCGATTTGCCTATTTATACAACTCTTTCTAACCTTAACTCTATTTTACTGTTGCTTTAATAAAATACAATATCTGGGGGCCGGTACTACCTGCGCCACCCTACAAAAGACCTAGAGACGGAATAGGTCTGCCATGTCAGAAGAAGAAGACAAGAATATACATCGGAAGAATCAGCCTCGAGAAGAGAGCCGGAGAGAAGAAAGAAGAGAATAGGTCCCCCGAGGACCGAGGCTACATGCCTCATAAATGGGAAATGCGGCGCCCTGTCTCCAATGTGCCAGGTGTACCTTTGAACGGCGCCTCGGGAAGATCACCCTGTCAGAAGCCAACTGCCGAGCCAATGCTTCTTGATGTGTCCAACTACCCTCTGACAGTCTTTATTAACCGCCTCTGAAAGTGACCGGTCGGCCTCGGGGACCGGGACACGGATCACTTTAAAGAATACAAAATTGTGGATCCGGAACTATGGGATCCGGGAACTTGTGCCCCCAAAAGAATAAAGAATGTTTAAAACTTCAAGTTTCCCCGGTTCCCGGAGAACGCTCAAGGCTATTTATTATCATTGAAGGCCTGAAGGATGCGGAAAATGCCATCCTCATCAATCTTCCTTAGGCTGGCCCTTCTGTGTCTGGCCACTTCAACTTGTTCCGCCAAATCCGGAACATTATTCCGGAACTCATCTGCCATCCTGGCGGCATCATGGCCCTTCAGCACCATTTTGGTTAGTTTCGCCATTCGGGCTCCATCCGTTCCCTCCGGGGATTGATACCGGGATGCCATCCTTTCATCAAAATTTCCCAAAACTGACTCCTCGGGGGTATAAGTATTTGTAGCAAGGGGATCAACCCCGGAAGCCTTTATTACAAATGACTTGTATAAATTAAAAGAATAATTCATTGTGTTTATCTTTTCTTGTAAAGACTCTACCAGTTGTTTGGTTACCTCCAATGTGAGGTCCAGTCTGGAGTGCTGAGCCTTTACGAAATCAAATGATTCCTCACCCAGAATTCCGGATTCGGAAATTATATCTTCTCCCAGGGTGAGGAGCTCTTCGAACTCTACCTTCCACGCCTGGTAATTCTCGGCGTCACTCTCCCACTGCTCAATCAGTACTTTTGCCTGCAAAATAATTTGTCGGGCCGTATATAAATCTGGGAGAGTGGCCGCTAGGAAACGCTGGGTGTTTCCTATCTGTAGAGTGACCCATTCGTCTACTGCCAGGGCCTTTTTCTTCATTACTCGCAGGGAGTCTATGTCGCTCTGCGGTAATTCCTCTGATGTGGAGGTCTGTGGAGGGACGGCGTTGAGGGGTCGGGCCAGCTCTGTAAGTAACCCCATGAGGTTTGCACTCTTCTCCTTTTCTGCCTTGAGCCTCTGGGCCTCCTTTTCGTATCGGGCCTCCACTACCCTTGCCGCTTCTTTTAGCAGGTCCACTTCGCCCTGCTTTCCTCTTTTGCCCAAGGATACCTCTGCGATATTATAATCCGCGAGATCTGCGGTTGCTTCATCGGCGTCTGGGGGAGTTGTTGCCACCACCGCAACTGTTTCTCTGCCTGGCCCAGTTTGAAGGGTATGAACTGTCTGGGCCTTCTTTGCTTTTGGCGGGGCTTGAGCCAAGGCCATCATTTCGGCCAGGGAGATAGGGACGGTTGGAGCTGATTGGGCCTTCCTTTTTCTGCTCTCTGCCAACCATGGAGGTGGGAGGGGTGGCCTTCCTGCCAGAGTTTGTTCTTCGGATCCTCTCCCGGTGTCCGGTGGCGGCTGCTCCTTTTCAACAGGTATTTCCTCTGTTTCCCTCCCTGCTGGAACCTCTTCTACAGCGACATCTTCAATTTCTATCTCCTCAGTCTGGTCTCTGATGTCAATTGATGTGTCTAGACCCTGATCGGCTTCTTCGGGGATCTCTTCTTGCTGCTCTTCTTCTTCTTCTTTGTCCGTTGGTAGTAGGGGCGGTATCGGGCCAAGATTCAGAGTTTGGGCCGCTGTGATAACCCGCCCAAAGGTTGCCCCCGGGAGTAGCCTTGGGAACGAGGCGGCTGGGGTTACGGTTGGTCCCGAAGTTCCGGGTCTGGGTTCCCCAGCGGATGCCTTTTGTTTACTTGGTGGCGGTTGTTCCACTCCTGGACCTTCTGTTCCTGGGGCCCCGGAGGTAATCTCCGATTCTGGCCTCTTTTCTTTTGTTCGCCGCTCTTCTTGTTGTCTCGCAGCTTCTTCTTCCCGGTCTTCCGGGTCCACAGCCTCTTGTTCTTGCTCCGGGACTTCTGTCCCCGCTTGTGTATCGCCCCCTTGCAGATTTCCGAACTCATCGGCTGCAAACATGTCAAACTCCTCTTCTGGAGGGGGACTGGCTGGGATGTCTGCCTGTTCTGTTTCCTTCTCCGGTTCTGGGGAACTGGAAGAAAGGATTTCCACTTCTTTTGCGAGGGAAGCCCTTGGCGCTGGTTCTGCCTTGGGCTGTTTTAGGTGCTTTCTCTTCCTCCGGGTGATCAAAGGCGGCCCCACATCTGCTATTGCTGCTGCCTCCAGAGGATCCACCCCCGTTGCCTTCGCCATTAAGGCTGCCAGTGATGGGGAGGAAGGAGGATGAATTGGTCCGGCCATCAGCAAGGGAGTGGCAAGCCTTGTGATCAATTGCTCCCTCATTTGTTTGGAGGCCGCTACAGATTTCCTAATCTGTTCTTGAATGGGTACTTGTTGCGCGGGGGGAGTTGTCTCTATCCATTTTCCTTTATCTGCGCCTTGTGCAGAAGTCCCAGCCCCCGGAGTCAACCTTGGTACCGGTGGTGGTGCTTTTGTTACCGGCCGGGAGGCTAGGCGCACACTCCCGGGGCTTGCCTTCTTAAAATAGGCATGACTTCTCTCGACTACCTCCCGAGTGAAGTCCTCAATTGTATGGTCCTCCTGGGTAGCCCAATTCATTGGCGCCAGGGGAATTTTGTCGATCCCCTTCTCTTTGTACTGGGGATCTATGGTGGGGGCGTCGTCTGAAAAGCCCATCGGGAACCTCCGGAGCTTTAGCTCCTGCATCATTCCAGCCGTCATTCTATCATAATGCCGGCTGCGCACATCCATATCATCCTGGCGATCTTCCCAAAAGTCTTCTATGTGTACGTGGTGGGGGTCCGCAGCCCGGGGCAGTGCCGTTGCAATTCGGCCATGCGGATCAAAGTTTTTCCGCGCCAGATAAAATTCCTGCAAGTTGTAACATTGAAGCTCATTATCTACCTCTTTTGCGGCGGCCAGATTGCAGGTGTAGTTCCCACAGGAGATTGGGAACGAAACGTTTGGTACCTTCTTGTGGGCCAAGAGGGTATGTAGTTCCATCATCTGCCGGCAATATTCCAGCATCACGATCTTGTCCCCACAATGTTTGGGCAACAAGTAGGGTTTCCCGAAGAAGCCGGCGACCCTAATGTAAGTGTGTTGCTGAAACTGATGTAGTAGTGCCCATAACTACTAACCAATTTCATCGCCTCAGTAGACAGGCGGTATCCGGCATCCCAGGTGGGCGTGAGAAAATGGTAGTAAACGAAGGAGTCGTTTACCCGACAGTAACTGGGGAAGCTGGCTTCCCATTGAATCTGTGGGAAATGGTCCCACGGTGCTTTCTGTCCCCGGCCAAGTCCGAGAACGCCACTTGTAAGTAGGCCATTGGAGTGGGCCTCTGTTGGGCCAAAGCCCAAAAAACATAAGAAGTCATGTAGAACTTCTTATTCTCGTTCAGCTGTCGGAACTGGGAGTCGACATGATTGGAGATAATGGTTGCCCAGTCGAAGAATTCTCCCTTAGCGGAGATGCCCAGGAGGAAATAGTACATCCACTTTGTAAATTCCTGGGCGGAGGGCTGCCCAAATACCCGGGCCAATGCAATCATCCCCATTTGGGTGCTTTCCTTGAATTCAGAGCGGGGGATATTTATCTTCATTCTTTTTGGATCCCTCTTTGGGACCTTTAGCCAGTGGGTGTTCATGTACACCCGGGCGGCATCCTCCAGTTGGTTGAATTGTTTCAAGGCCTCTGTCCTCGTGACCACCAAGGACCTCTCAAATTGCGGGATACCCAGGCCTGCTTGGAAAGTAACTGGGTCAAGGGACACCAGTGGAGTGGGGAACCCCGTAGGCTCTGCAGCTGCTAACATGACGGCCCGGACAGAAGAGTTATAGTGGGCCGCCAGAGTAAGAAAAATCTTTGGAGACTGCACGGAGCATGGGAAGCAAGCTGCTCGGAGAATTCCGGAACCTCCGACATTGGTTGCAATTGTGTCTCCAGCCTGTCGCTGGATATGCATTATCTTTACTAGGGCCTGCATTTCTGCCCAAGTTCCGACACTGGGGTCGGTCATCAATTTTACCTAGGACTCAATCTTTGAGCCCACAATCTCCTCACTCTGCATATACTTCATGGTGAGGGGCAGCTTTGCCAGGGCCTTCTCTATTTTTGACTTTGCCGCTGCCCTGGTCTCGGTTGTGGATGGAAACTCCGGACTTCCGGGAGGAGATGAGGCGGATGCTTCAGACATGATTGTAAAGTGAAGTCCGGACCTGCGAGACAAAGTGACCGTCAGAACGTATTTATCAAAATAAAACAATAACTCTGGGGTCCGGAGATCTTACCACCACGCAATTTGCTTTCCCTGAAAAGTTAGTTTTTTTGCATAAGTATTTGAAAAGCAAAACATAAACTTAGGATCTTTCATTATATCTCCGGGTCCGGAAAATTTTGTCACACTTGAGGAAGACATGGGATGAATGGTGGAAAGGGGACCCGAAGCCCGGAGAAATGACCGTTAGGAAAGAAGAATGTGGAAACAGGTCCACGTGGACGCCACGTGCGCTAGCATTGAATGGATGGGATGGCACTGGCGGCGGAGCTGACTGTTCGAACGCGCGAAAAGGGAAAGCCACTTGGCCAGAAGTAATTGTGCGCATGGGAAATAAATGAGGCTCTGACAGCCTTGATGGAGGAGAGAGAAAACTGCCTTTTTGAAACCGGCCAAGAACCGAGTTTCAAACAGGTGGTTTTCTACCTCGAAGCAAATTTGAAGTGGAAAACCAACTGCAAGGGCGACTCGGCTAGCTCGTCGAGCCAGCCGGAAGGATATACAGAGAGTCGAGGGGTATATACATGGAAAGGAGGGATATATACAAGGGTTACCTACAAAAATATACATATATACATGAATATACACGCGGACGACTCCCGCGGAAGAAACCAGACAAAGCTGAAACAAGAATATACAGCTATTTACATCATGCACATGTTATCTACAGGCTATTTATAAACTATTTACAGACTATCTACATCTGCACAGAAGGCGGACAACCTTCTGGCAGAGCCGAGCCACCAGCAAGCGGCAAAACAGGAGACCAAAGGAACAACAGAGAAACAAAGCAAACGAAAACAAAGACAAGCAAACCCAAAGAAAACTAGGAAACGAAAGCAAAGCGAAGAGGAGGGAAGCAGAGAACCAACCTGAAAACGCAGAAGGCGAAGGAAGGGAATGATTACCAGGAGAACTCTGCGACAACTTTGAACCATCAAGCTGTCAAGATCACCACCACGGAGTGCTAGCGTACGTCTGAGAACAGTAGAAGGTGTTAAGCTTTGATTATCGCAAATCTCTCTGTAACTGCTCTGCTAATCGCTTTGAAAAATTGCTCTTTTTCGCTCTAAGTGCTTGAAGATTTTAATCGCGGTAAGTGTGAAAATGACAGGTGAGTCTATTTATACCCGCGGTAAAAAGTAATTCTCCCCACTACGGAGATTTCGGGTTAGGAATAACATCCGGACTCCGGGCCCGGGGATTCCTTGCGATGATATTGCTAAGACTTAGGAACATCATCACAAAGAATCCCGGAGTCCGGAATCAAGCTTCCAACCAAAAGGCAACCTCCGGGATCCGGGATCCCGGAGGAGAAAAAACAAACCAAGGAAACGACACACTCTGGGGAAGAAAACCCCGGGGAAGGAAAGCAAGAAGGAAAAGAAAGACAAGGCAAAGCCGCAACAAAAAGCAAAGCAAAAGAAAGAAAAAGGGGGACCCAACATTTTGCACACAAAATGTAGGGACGGGGATGCATGGCATAACAAATGGCGACTATCTGGGACAAATGCCTTAGCGCATTTGAGAACCGTAGAATCTCTGGTTAGCACAACTGGAACAAATCGTCCTCCTGAAGCGTTTGACAAGTAGAGAGAAACATATCTGAGAGAACCCGACCACACAGGAGTCAGTCCGTAGCCTTTCATCAGTGGTGTCATGTGTGCTTTTGAAGGAAATCAAGTCGATGACCTCTGGGAGGAAATAGAGAAACGGTACTAATTACATCGAACCAGTCATCAATTTAATTGCTTTTCCCCTGGAGACCGGAGTTTCGTCCGCTTTTCCTCATTATTTCATTTATTTCTAGGTGGGGAAGGCGGTACTTCTTTCACCATTGAGCCCAAGCTTAGCTAAAATTCAAATGGCGGTACTTCTTTCACCTATCCACCTATATTTAGATATTTGGAGAGGATAAAACTCTAGACTCGGAAGGAATTCCTTTGGATTTTCAGACATGGATCAACCAACCAGTACATCTGATCTACCCTCGACGTGTCCGATTACTTGTTCCTCATATTATTATTGTTCACTGATTGCTAGACTCCCGGAGACAACACCCAATGGAGGTTGCTCTAAAATGTGCCATAACCCACAAACAATCCCGGAGACCGGGTTTGATTCCACTGCGATAAAGACAGATCCTAGAGTTCACCACGCCGGAGGCATTGCACCAGAAGCCAAAGTTATGCGAAGCATACCCGTTCCTACAAGATGGAACAGAACACCGGGGCCAAAAGAAAGCCAAAAGCGCAAACAAAGACGATGAAAACAAAAGAAAGGGGAGACTGCCCCAGAGGACAGCCTAACAAAACTATTTACAAGGGGATATTCACATATAATACAACTTTGGACAAACTTACCCTTACTCGAAGTAATGTTTGAGAAACTGCCCATTGACAGGCAATGCGACAGGTTCCCCAGTCAAGGTGTTAAGGCGATAAGTATTTGCCCCGTAGATTTCTGAGATTAAGTATGGTCCGAGCCAGAGCCGCTAGAACTTGGTGTGCTTTCCTTTCTTCTCCCGGGCCTTATCCCACAGCAGGACCAGATCCGAGATCTGAAAAGCCTTATATTGGGCTCTTCTGTCAAACCATCGTTTTACTACTGCTTGATGACACGCAAAATGTTCAAGGGCTGCGTCTCGCTGTTCCTCCATCCGCACCAGATTCAGGAGCCAAACCTCCACAATGTTGTCCCTGTTGTTAAATTCCTGCATAAATTGTAAAACTGGGATCTGTAAGTTGACTGGGAATACAGGGTTCTGACCATAAACCAATTGGAATGGGGATGTTCCCAGGGCGGCTTTAATACAAATACGATCCGCCCAGAGGGCGAATTTCAATTTTTGGTGCCAATCCCGGGGATTTTGTTCTAACAGATGTTTGATCACCTCAAGTAGGTTCTTGTTCGTTGATTCAGCAACGCCATTTCCCTGAGGATAATAGTTGCTAGAGAACTTCAATGTGATCTTTCGGTTGTAGGTCCATTCGAGTAATTGCGCGAAAGAAAACGCCGGACCATTGTCACATACTAAAGCAAAAGGCATTCCAAACCTTGTGACGATGTTCTCTTCCAAGAACTTGATAACTACGTCTGCCGTGTTATTTTTACAAGGTATGGCTTCAGACCACCGAGTGCAGTAATCAGTAGCAGTCAGTATGTATCGGTGGTTGGCAGACGAGTTGGGGTTGATCTCCCCGATGAAGTCAAATGCCCACTGGGCAAAGGGTCTAGCCTCATAGACTGGTTACAGAGGCATGGATGGGTTACGCTCACGATGCGCTGCAGTTTGGCAAGTATGGCATTTCCTGACATGAGCATAAATATCTTTGAAGATACAGGGCCAATAGTATCCGTCCCAGAGGATTTGATGGGCAGTGGCGTCGGCTGAACCATGCCCGATTCCAAACTGTCCATGGAATTCATCAATTATTTTTACAGCTTGGTCCCTGTCGATGCACCGGAGGTACACTCCCTCGTAGTTCCGACGGTAAAGCGCAGAATTTTTAATCATGAAATGGGCGCTTTTCATCCGCAGGGCACTACGTTTGTGGGGAGGTAATCCCTCCGGGCATTTGTTATTTAGCAGCAAATACACCAGATCGGTATACCACAGATCCTAGGTAATGGACTCCACTGTGTAAGTATGAAATTCTATGCGGGGAGTCTCCTCTGCTATTGTTTGACTTAGTCCCTGGCCTCAGACTATTTTCATGGGCTGCATCTTTAAATCGTATTCCTGGAGGATGGCCATCCATTTCCCCCGTCTCTCGCCCAATTCACTCTGCATCAGCAGAGATTTGACAGCCTGGTCCGGGATGACAGCATGCACTTTGCTCCGGAGAATATAATGCCAGAATTTCTTCACGGTGTGAACCAGAGTAAAGGCCTATTTTTCCAGTGATGAATACCGGACTTCGGCGTTATTAAAGGGGGAACTCATGAAAGCAATTGGTCATTCCTCCCCTTTAACCTTTTGGGTTAGTACTGCCGCGGTAGAATGCGGCGAAGCAAATGAGTAGATGTAGAACAGAAGGGAATAGTCCGGACTAGCCAGGACAGGTGCCTCCGTTATCGTCTGTTTAATCTGGGCGAACGCCCGTTTTGCTTCAGGACTCCACTCAATTTTGGTATCCTTTTTCATCATTTCGTTGAGTGGCTTAACTATCTCTGCGAATCCTATGATGAATCGGTGCACGAAGTTGATTTTTCTAAAAAAGGATCACATTTCTTTCTTGCTACCAGGCATCTGTAAGTTCAGCAATGCTTCGACTCTATCAGGGTCTATGGATATACCCTTCTCAGAGATGATATGCCCTAGCAATTTCCCCTCGGTGACCCCGAATATGCACTTCTTGGGGTTGAGGGATATTCCGTACCGGCGACACCTCTCGCAGATCTGAGCGAGGTGGGCGGCGTGATCATGCCTGTTGCGGGAGAAGACGGTCAAATCATCCATGTAGATGATTATGCATCGATTTACAAGGCCCTCGAACGTGATGTCCATGGCCTTCTGAAAGGTAGCCCCTGCGTTGATCAAACCGAAGGGCATTCTTCTATATGCAAACGTTCCCCACTTGGTGGTAAACGTTGTTTTCTCTCTATCCTCGTACTTGACCATGACCTGGTTGTACCCCGAATATCCATCTAGGAAAGACATCATCTGGGATCCATTTACTATCTGCAACACCTCATCCAACGAGGGGAGAGGGTGATTATCTTTTTTAGATGCCTTGTTCAAATTTTGAAAATCCACGTAAAGGCGGATCTCACCGCTTTTCTTCCTGACTGGGACCAGGTTGGCAACCCATGTAGTATGCCGGATTGGGAAGATGATCCGAGCTGACAATAGTTTTTCTACCTCTTGACGAATCAGAGGCTCTATCAGGGGGTTGACCGGTCTTTTCTTTTGCCAGAAGGGCTTAGCGTCTGGCTTCAGGGGAATGGTGTGAGTCATGATGGATGTGTCATATGTCTTCAAATCTTCATATCCCCAGGCAATCACATCAATGTATTCTCGGAAAACCGCAAGAATCTTCTCATTTTCCTCAGGGGAACAGGAGGTGCCTATATGGATGATTTTCTCTTCACCAGGCTGGCCAATGTTAAATTTTTCAAACTTTCCTCCCTCAGGGGAGGAGGATACCTTCTCACGGGCCCGAGGGTCCGAGTCAAAGATTCACTCTAATGCAACCATCCCCTTAGGGATAGTGTTGGTGGGCAAGTCCATGATCCCAATGTCTTCGTCACCCTGTCCAGTGTCGTCGTGGTCTCGTTCCTCCACTATCTGATCCTCGAAAACACCAACATTGGCCATGAAGGCCAGGATATGTTGATTGTCCTCGAAAACCTGAAAGTGAGTAACATTGTCTGGAATGGAGGGGGTGGGGACCATCTCAACTGAAAATATCCGGAGTCGTGAGCTGGCCATCGGCTCAAGTGTGCTGGCGGAAACGGCTAGGGCATCCGGGACATAATTCCGTCGCCGGGGAATAAGGTCAATGCCAAAGGCATCGAAATCTTCAATAAGGCTCCAAGCCCGGTTGCGGTATGCGGCCAGCCTTTTGTCATGACATGTGTACTGACTCTGGACTTGTTTAACAACCAACTCTGAATCACCCAGAGGCCGGAGGCGGGTGATACCTTTCCTTAGTGCGAATAGGAGTCCAAGGACCAAGGCCTCGTACTCTGTGACATTGTTTGTACAGTTAAACTGCAACCTGTAGGACGTGAGGAAGGATTTCCCCCGCGGGTTGATTAATTCTACTCTGGCCCCACAGCCCTGCTTGGATCGGGACCCATCAAATTTAAGGGTCCATAAGTCATTGTTTGTAATCTGGGGCTAGGGAGGGGGAGTTTTCTTTGGATTGTCGCTGGGAGACTTGCGGATTTTCTCCCGGACTACCGGCGTGAAAGTGGAATTTGTCCCCGGAGGCGTTTCGGTTTGTGATTCCCGGGTGGGTGGCACTAAAGGAGTGCATCCCGAAGAAGTACTGGGTCCCGGGGAATCGGTTGTATGTTCACTCCGGAAGATATCAAGTTGCCGGGTAGCGATTGACCGACATGACTCACACTCGTGCTCTGAATGTTTCTGGTAATGTACCCGACACCAAGTGCCGGATAAGAGTGTGGCAAGGGTCGCTGTGGGGCCCTGAGAGTTGACTTCGACTCTCAGCTTTTCTTCTAAGTCTTGTGCTCTCTGTAATACTACAGGGTCCTCTCCGGGGATAAAATCAAATGTTAAAATTTCAAGAGGTCGGTACACCCCCAGAGTGGATTCAGAGAAAAGGACTTCGTTGACCTTCCCAACTTCGGTAAGGGCCTGTTTCATCCGGGGTTCAATTTCGACCCGGATCTGATTGGATTCTCCTTCCCACGGAAGCCACAAGTGGGTAAAGTCGGTCGAAAAGTATCCATTTAAGGACTTAGACCAATTCTGACTTAGTAACATCCCGTAAGTCTCTGGGATGTCCACCACTTGGATGTCAATAATGCTGGCTATCCTGGGGTCCTGGATAAGATGTATCCGGACGTTTTTCAGTTCCCCCACCATTTTCACAGCAGTCTTATCCAGTTGGATCACTGCGCCATTGGACGGGGTGGGGTGGAGTCCGAGCTTCTGACAAATGGATAAGGGCATGATGTTACCCGAAGCTCTAGAATCTACTAGGCAGTTGTGTATGTTTTTACCGTAAATGTTCAGGCCTAGCACGAAGGGAGGATCCTCATTATTTCCTCGGAAGACAGCCGCATTAGCATCTTCGAATGAGACCATTTTGGGTGGACGGCTGACTGCTTCCGGGTTCCCTAAGAGCTTCAGAAGGGACTTCTTCTGCTCAGGACAATTTAACAAAACCTCCATCAAGGTCATGGAGGTGGTGGTCTGCTCTAACGCCTTCGTAATATCAAATCTTCCCCCCGGGAACTGGTGATTTTCCTCCGTGGGATCTTTTGCTTGGTTAGAGCTAGGACCTTTTGGAGAGATGAGTCGATCAGTGGTATTACTCCGGGGAGGAGGAGTATCTTTGGTAGGAGGTTCAGGCGTGTAAGCTGGTCCTTTACCCGCCTTGCTCTGGGTTTTGTATGGAGCCTGTGGGTTGGTAAAGGCATTGGCCTCAAAGGGCGGAATGGACTCATCAAAGAATCCCTGTAGTTTGAATTCTTCTTCATCCTCCCCGAAAGTACCGAAGAAGATGGTATCACAGGTGAAGGCACTGTGGGTTTGCTCTTGGACAGGGGGCTCTGGGGGAGCGGTATCGTGTGATTGCTGCCTGTCCAGCTGGGAGATCATTATGACTTTCTCCAAGGTGGCACAATTCACCTCATTGTGCGAACCTGTATCGTGCAGCCGACACCAATTAGTCATGGGATGGAAGTCTGCGACTGGTGTAAAATGGGATGGTCCAGCACCATTTTGGTTGTTGTTTTGGTTTGGAGGCGGGCCTCCAGTGTTAGCGTTATTATTCCATTGTTGTTGGTTGGGCCTAGGTCCGTTGTTGAAGTTTCTTCCCCCGACATTGTTGTTTCGCTGGCCGGAGAAGATATTCCCCCTCTGGGAATTTGAGTTTTGGGGCGCGTAAGACCTAGCCTTCAGCTAACCCATGTCCATGGTCAGGGTGGATAGCATTCGCCGGAGGGACTCAACCTCAGCCGTCAACTGAGTGTTAGCGTCACAATGGGATGGCTGTGGCTGTTGTTGGCTTCCCGGGAAGGCAGCAGGATTAACTGAAGTCGAGGGCGGCAATCCTCCAGCCGCGGACGACTGGAAGAAGGGCACTCCGGATGGCTGTGTCTGAGTCTGTTGTGTCTGCTGTGGTTGATTCCAAGGGAAGACTTCCGGACCCGGTGTCATCTGGGTCTGGGAGGGGTAAACGTATCGCACCTGTTGGTCTATCAAAGGTGGCGGGGGATTCACCGCCATCGAGGGGGCACCTATTGCCAGATTGGGGTTGTCACCGGGTTCCGGAGTCTGGAGAAATCGGCCAACTCCGCATGCAAAGGTTGTCCGGGGGAAATAAATCCTCTGGGCCTTCAAGCACCTAGGTGTCGGGTCACGACGGTGCGGGGCTCGGTTGAGAGAGGTGACTGTTGGCGGACCCGGTCAGCAAAACCCCGTCAACACAATGCATGACCATTTAGTCTTGATTTTGCAATCTTGACCTTGTGTTTATCCTCCACATCCTCACAGTCAAAGTGGTTCTCAACAACACTGAACCAATCAAGGAGCACTTCTTCATCCATCTTCCCATCATACATTGGGATCTCTGCTTTGACCTTGGATTCTCCTCCTTTAACTGCCTTCAAGATCTTCACTGGGATCCAATTTTTCTTCAACAAGTTCCTGTTCTGCTTCATCTCCATCATCACAAGGGTATGAATCCCTCTTCTCAACAAGATTGGTCAATCTCTCAATCACTTATTCCAATCATTTGTTCTTTTCTGCTTTCTCCATGACCATCCTAGCAAGCTCCATGTTTGTCATCCTTGGAGGCATGTTTTGAGCCTCTTCTCCAAACTCCTCAAATTCTTGTTCCTCAGACATAATCTGCTCTTCTCCCTAAGGTATCTTCCTGCTCTGATACCAATTGATTCAGAGGCTTGGAGACTTCCAACCCTTGGACAACAAGACTCTACACCTTTGTATGACAACCCCAAGGTTTCACAATGTACCCAAGGGATTCCACTTACTCACATGGGCTTAATTGACTTCAAAGGGTTCAAGACTCAAACAAAGCCTACTGAAGGCCTTAACACCACTAGATCAACTTTTCTAGATAGGTTCTAAGTGCCCTTTCAGATTTCTTTAAACAAGCCACAAACCCAAGTAACCCTCCCTAGTAGCCCTATTTTTCCTGATTTTTTGGCTTTTGGACTAGACTTTCCAAAACATTTGAAAATTAAATTGTGGATTCAAATACCCAGTTTGAAGTTACGCAACATATGTGAAAATGAGATATGACTCTTTTGGACCAACTATGCATAAATGTTTTGACTCAAGTATTTCGACTATGCCTAATTGGGCCACTTTACAAAGCAACTACCAAAAATACTTATCCCCCAACACTATAACTTTCAGAAGTCCCTATTTATGTCTCAAATCAAAGGATTATGGTATTGGTTTGCACCCATAATATTCCCAAATGGTCAAACTCCAAATCCCTCACCAAATGGCTCCAAAAACTAGGGCCTTCTAGAAAATGACACAAAACTCACTTCCATAACTTTTCCTTCTAGATTCACCATTAATTTATCATTCAGTTCTTCTATTTCACCCAAATAATGTCCTCCTTTGGGTAGATATTCCGTTGCTACACTTATGGCACCAATTTGTGCCCTTTTCTTCACAAAACTATGCCCTTAGGCACACCAACTTAGCAAACTATGGTGATCACCTGCATTCTCAACTTCAGTCTTGAATTTTTAGGCATAAATACACACGATACAAGTCATAGATCCATCCTCAAGAAATAGTTAATACAAAAAGGGGAGGATCATGGCATTTTCCTTAAGGAAACAATGTAAAGATATGAACCTACAACACTTTTGTAACAAAACGAGTAAGATATCATTGAAAAATAATTATAAATGAATCAAATGGACTCTCCAAACATTCCTCAACACATAATATTGCTTCAATATCAAAGACTGTTCAATTGAAAATCAAAATTTATAAGAAACTATGAGTTTTTATTGTATTTCCTGTAGCAGTCTGTACAAAACTCTTCACCAATCCATACCTCTCCTCTTCCCAATCATTCATGGGATTTCATAAACTTTTTTTCAACCTCCTAAACTGACCACAATTGGTTGGAAGTGATTACAACTTTTTTTAAGTCCCTAAACTCAAATTCCCTCCAATTTGCATATAACCGTTAATATTCAAGTTTTTGTATTTCTAACTATTGTTTAAATGATTTTTACTCATTCTAACTTATTACTAGGACCTAATTGACCTTTTAAAACCAATCTAGATCCCGTTTGCACTATTGGACACCCTTACATCATTTTTGGTCCTAAGTCCTTTACCAGGACTTCTAGGACTTATTAATAATTTATTACATTCTTTATTACAAATTGTCATGAAAGGCCTCAAAACATCCCAATTCGCATTTAGGGATGGTTTACATTGATTAGAATCCATGGTGTCACTAGGTGTCTTCATGGGTGCCCTTGCACCAATGCCTCATGGATGTACTAATTCATTATCAACATTGTTATGAGCACAACCTATTTTGACTGGGCCCAAATCATCTCGGATAGCATAAACCGACAGCTAAAGGAGGTCAAAACCCAGCCACATAAGCAATTCTCCATGACCTCCTTTGTTGTATGGTTGATTGCCTACCACACTAGTATCAGAGGCCTCTAACAAGTGGGGCGCTTGAGTGACGATCCAAGTGAATCACTCTCATGGGTCCATTACTCCCAATTATAGCTAGACCAGTTCCTCAAGGCATTCTACAGAGTGAATGATGCCTTTATATACAACAGAATAATTAGATTCAATTGGGATGTCTAATTTCGGTTGTCAAAGGTATCCATGGCCCTAATTTAACCATGGGGGTGTTGGTTCATACAATTCTGAAAGCGTGCTTACATTCGCATGTCTGGGTTCACCTTGAATCCCTTCCTCCTCTCGAGACACTGCAACGACCAAATCATCTTGCTTGAGTTTTGTAGGCAAATGTTGGAGGTCAATATTGTATGATCCCTCAAGAAAATCAAGACAGTTGGGTTCCCATTTTCATGCGGGGACTACATATGCAACTTAACCACCGCTAAGGAGGAAAAAAATGAATTGAAAAATCTCCATTTGAGGAAATTTTATCTGTAGCGGCATCATTACGACCCTCAGGGAAGGGTGCAAAAAGAAATGCCTAGTTCTACAAAGGACCACCTCCCACACCTTGGAGATTTTTGGGAAAACTATTAAAATGATTGGTCCATTGATGTCGGTACCACCGGCTCACAGCGCAACAAATGGAAGTTTTTGGGCTGCGGTCTTTCCCAAAGAAATATGTCGACCACACAGCTGTTATGGACCCCAATCTTGACTAGAATAATATAGGAGAGAGTGCGCTCCAACGGATCAATTGGGATGTTGAGGAGGTATACGACATAGATGTAATCACGCATGAGGTTGGGGATAGAATCCACACACTTTTTTAAAAGGGTTTTCCCCAAGAGCTTAGAAAGGTAACTTTGGCCCCAACCTCTCATCAATATGAGAGGCAAAGTAATAAGAAAAAGGATTCCCCATCCGCGTAGTCGGACCCTCTCTAAGAGGCCCCGACAATGGCAGTTTTGGAAAAGCTAGGAGAACAAATCAAAATTTTTTGAAAGCTTACTTCCGCTTCTCTATAGGGAACCATTGTTGGACTCGGTGCAGAGCCCCTCTCAGCCGTACCACCTTCTCAAGCAGCATCAACTTCATCTACTCCCATCCCAACCATCTCGCACATACCTATAGAAGTAGAGATAGATTCAGAGGATGTGGGGGACGTACCCTTGGTGCGTCAGAAGAAGTAGAAAGGAAAGATGGTATTTGATAATCCACCTACTCGAGTCTCAAGACAAGCAAGATTTTTATGACGCATAGGCTCTAGAGAATGAAGCACCAATAGCGAAGCCCACATTCCAAAGGTCTCAAATTTTGTTGACCTGGATATTGAGCCCAACCTGGAGAACCTCAATGAGGTATTGACCAAGGAAGATCAAGAGCGTCTCTTCCAGGAAATAGAATAAAATAAGAGAAAGGAAATGAAAGAGGAGATACTTTGGGCGGAGCGATAGGCCTCCGAAAAGATAAAGGTGAAAGAAGAAAAATGACAAAAAAAAGAAGAGAGAAAAAAGATGGTAGAGCAGGCGACACAAGAAAAAGCACAAGAAGAGGCCCTCCATAAAGTTGGTGAGGCGACCGAGAATAGACATAAGAAAAAGGAAGCTGAGGAAAAGAGGCAACGGGAAGAGGAAGCCTATAAGAAAGAATAATAGGAAAAGAAAAGAGTTGAGGAGAAGGCTAAGACACACATGGAAACTAGACCTACAAGAACAACTATACCCCCGACATCAAGCACTCATTAGGACAATCATTTATCCACTCAACCCATATCTTAGTCAAATCAATGGTTGGAACTCACCGCCAAGCACCTAGGTGGATCCCATAAGGGGAAACATCGATGATGGATCTCAAGAACCCTCCCCCTAGAAATGAAAAAGTACCACCTATAGGAGAGGATCCAATTGATCTGGATACTGAATCATATGCACTACAAGAGGCGACATGCAACGAAGAAGATTCTCCTGTTCCTCTAGAATGGTTGGTAGACACCAACAAAAGAAAGCACCCTGGCCATCTTGTTGTCGCACCCTCACTCCAAGACATCATGAGAGGGTTGATGAATCCTCCACCCATGAAAACTAAGAGGGGGCACACAGTATACAACATAAGGAATAATGATCAAGGTGAAATGATGGCCACCACTATTGTGCCTCCCGAAGATAAGGATAGGTCCAAGGTAAATCTAGAGGACTATGAGATATGTGAGGTCAACTTTGGGAGGAGAAATAAGTGGGGCAGGGTTAAAGATCTTAACTTGGCTGTTGATGCAGTTCACGACCGGTATGAAAAAGAGTATCAGAGGAAGAAGGAAGCACAAGCCTCAGAAGCAAGGTTGAAGGTATTGATTTGGGATCTCAACTCCCCCATAGCATCAGCTATGCTAGAAGCATCCTCATTAGACCCAGTTTCGTCGGATGAGATGAAATCATTAAGGACGATGAAGAAGAAAGCACTAGCGATACATAGTTGGATCTCCACTCGGCTACAAAAGGTGTGAGGATTTCTTACAGAGCCCCTTCTAGAATATCTGAAAGCCATCATGATACATTCCAGTGTTGGGAAGGTGATGAATGCATAGGAATTTGACATCAGTCAACACGGGAAATAAAGGGAAATGATGAAATAAATCACCAAGTTGGGTGAAGATAAGTTGCACAAGATGGACATCCTCGACACCAAGACCGCGGGCTACCTAGGGCTCGTCTGTTGACAATTAGGACTCAAGTTAGTCTTGGATATAACATGAAAGTACCTCGCATCATTTCCCTTGATCGTACAATGGATCACCTTTCAATATGCAAGGTTTGTATAAGACGTCACAGGATTGGATCCCGTAGAGGTGGATGGGTTCGCACTTGTAGATTTTTTGTTTATTAGGTTCGATGAGAAAATGGAAAGAAGGTTTGGCTCCTCATAGGAGTTCAATGGAGTAGTAATGGATGGATGCACTGAGATCATAGTAGCAACACATGAAATTACAAAGAATGGAGCTTGGATGCGAGATCATGCCGTTGAGGCCCAAGATAAGCTCGGGGAGGCTGAGGTCCAAATTCAATGCATAAAGGAGCCTGACGAAGATGACATAAAGGAGTGCATTGAGAAGTACAATAAGTATAAGGAAGGTTGGTCCTCGGGATAACGGGTTCCCTCGTCCCCTTTTCTTATTTTTTGTTCATTTGAAGTTCCTCGGATCCCATAGCTTTGAATCTCGATGAGTGTATAGAATTGTAGTATTTAATCTTTAATTATTTATTTCTTTATTTAGTTCAGTGGTATGAGTTGATGTTTCCCCTAGAGCTTTCCAACCACCACCTAGGTGTATTGTCAACTATACCATGTCAAAGATTTGGTAGGTACTTTCTGACAAAGAAGAGACAAGTGATGTAGGTCATTTGCAGACACTTTCCTCATCGCCATGGACACCAACTTAGAATTTAAGATTAAAGTACATAGGAATGAAATCTAGAAAGGGCATCGATGTAGCATTTATGATACAAGTGGATCCTAATTTTGCGGATCTGACAGATCGATCTTGTGTGCACAAATAGATTTTCCCCTCGGGAACTGGATCCCCAGTTTCCCTTTTAGTTCTCATCTTTCCTACTTCTTTCTTTGCTTTTCGAGGTTGTAAATGTATATGGTGTGCTTACATGTATGTTGGAATATCTAATGCATTGATGGTACATGAGTTTTGGAGATGTAATGATAAGATTTGATAACAAGATGATCATATATTATGTTGTCATTGATGTCGATTATTGACTTTGTGTTCTTAGTAAGTTGTCAAGCATAATTATGAGGAATTAAGGATTGAGGTGAGTTTCAGTGGTTGTTATATTTAGCGGAGACTTAGGTGTGTCTCTAGATTACTAATGTATGACCACTGCTGTTGAAATGATCCTATGAGGAAGTTGTGATCAGTTGAAGTCTATTAATGCAATCGCTATAATAGTTAATAGCAGATGATATATGATTTGAATGCTTTGTCAAATAAGTTTTGTATCTTGTGAAATGGTCATAGGATATGGTGGGAAACATTATTTAAATGCTACAGTTACAACCACAACTAATTTGGGTGAGCGGTGAGCAGAGATAGAGTTGTTAATAGGTAACATTATTTGTGTTCTTGAGTGACTAGTGATAAATCTTTGATCGGTGATCAAGGTTAAATTTGTGGTAGGATCGATTGATTTAGTAATGATGTAGTGAAGTGTCTTCGTGATTAGAGGTGATGATATGGCATCATATTTCTCGATGCTAGCGTGTGGAGAAGATTCTTGAAGAAGCTTGTGTTTGGTCAAAACATTTTTGACTCCTTGACACAACATTCTATGTAAATCATTGTATAGGCTAACACGATCTTGGGAAAATGTTTTTGTATCATCTTAAAATGGAAGCACTTCCATGTTAAGAACATTTAGCCCTCCTTAGGGGGTGTTTTTGACCATCATCATATTGTCCCCTCATTTCTGTACCCTCTCCTACTTCTTTGCCTGTTTATGACCCTGATTGGGCCTCTCCGGGAACATCCATCCCCGATGGCACATTTTCCATGGGTTCTCACTCCCTGGGTCAAGGTCGACCTTGACCATGACTTAGGTCAAGGACAACCTCAACTTTGACTTTGGTCTCCCTTTCCAGTTTGAAAGTTTGTCAGCTGTCGGAGGTCATTAAAAGTTCATTTCCCGCTTCCAGGTCTGATGTTTTGGGTTCCAAAGCGATGATTCTTAAATTATATTTAATATAGGTCCTCTTCTAGGGGTATAGGTCTAATTGGAATTTAATTCTCCTATGTAGGCCTTTCTAGAATATTGTTCCCTAGATTCATATATAAGGAAGTTTTCTCCTCTCATTTTCTCTAAGTACGAATCGTCAACTAAGCAAGAAGAAGCCAAGCTAAGACTCACTAAGTGCATAACCATCATTAAGAAAAAATTTCAAGCATCCATTTTTCTACATGTTTTCAAGCCTTCAAAGTGTTCAATTCTTCCTCTCAAGCATTCAAGTTCTCCATTGAAGATCAAGGATTCAAGCTTCCAAGCCTTTGAAGGGATTTGGTTCAAGCATTCAAGATTCATCATACAAACCCTAGATCTATCCATCATGGTGGTGTGATATTCCTTCAAGATCCTTTGTTCATCCTCAAGAATCTTTCATTCTTCCTTAAAGGTGGATTCCAAGCATACAATCATGAATGTTTATGGTTTCTAATATTGAGCCCAAGCTTTCATATTTACATACTTGTTTACATTCAAAATACAATTGCATATCTATTGAATATCATAGCTTCATTATTAGATTTACTTATACTACTTGCTAACATTCTTTATTTCAATTATTGATTTCAAGGTTAATTCCTAAATCGGGGTTTGACTAAGGCAAACCCTTCCCCCCTAACAAAAAAATCCATTTTCTTGTAGATACAGGTTTAGAACAACGGATCATAGTGTAGATTCAGATACCCTTTTTGGAAAACTATAAGGATTTGGAAATAGATTTTCTATCGGAGACTTTTGAGGTTGATTCTGCCCTAGGTCAGAATCAGAAATTCTGGGTCAATGGTGGCATTGACTTGAAGGTCAAAATTGGAACTATGTCAGATCAAAAAAATATTTCTGGGTTTTGTTCGTCTCTGCGTGTCTGTTCCAGATCTGTTTGCAAATTTTATAGAAACTCACTGCAGACCCCCCAAAACAACATTCTTCAGATCTATAACATTTCAAGGTTAGTGTTTTTCTCCTATCCATTTCAATTAAAGTTCTTAATCTTTCTAGATCTATCACATATTCTTTTCTATAAAATGGAATTTAAGATCTTCTTCTTTATTCTTATTTCCAAACGATTGATTCATTTATGCATTGATCCTTCCTTTGGGGTTAATCAATTTGGATCCTTCCTTTGTGTATCTAAGGATAAAAGGATCATCTTATTTATCCCTCACATTTTCATACCCTACATTTTATATGTTACAGTTTTGTATATTTAATTTTTTTATGTGGTGTGTTGGATTTGAGTGAGGTGCTTTGAAACTATAATTTAGGGTTTGATCAAGGCGATGGACTTAATAGTTCAATATATAATGGATGAAGTTGAAGGTTAAAGGTTGTTGATCATGTGTTGAAGAAGCATGGTGTAAAGTGTGAGTTGCGATCAAGCCAAGGAAGATCTAAGTATGTTGTGAATATATTGTGTGATTTAGTGGATCTGATCAAGAAGAGGTAGTATTTTTCTACAGATTATCCTTTATGTTGTTCCCTAACAGTTGCAGCATGTTAAATCCTTATCAGGGTAGATCCTAACATATCTTTTGTTGTAAATCCTCTAACAAGGTAACACTTTATCAAGTGTTTAAACTCCTCAAACAAGGCTACGCTTAACAGGGTAAAGGTCCTAACAGGCCTAAGGTAAATCCCTTAACCAGGTAGCACCTAACAGTGTTGTAAACTTTTAACAGGGTTAAGCTCCTCCTAGGGAATACTTTAGAAGAGTACATCATTTAGTGGGTACTAATCTCCACTGTGGTTTTTTCCCTATTTGGTTTCCACGAGATTAATATGTGTCACTTTTTTTTATGGATTTGGATGCTTATGATTTTTATTTGATGTTATTAAGGTTAATCTTATGAATGTTGGTTTAAGTTTGAAGATACAAAAGTTTGGATTATTTGGTAGATTACTAATACTTCCTCCTCTCAGTAATTTGACCTCAGGTCTAACACTGTAACTATGTACTTTCATGTAAATATGTATAAAATAATGTAGATGGTGTAAAATATTGTAAAGGAAAGTTGTACATTTGTAAATGCCTATATATACGTAGTTTTGGACCATTTTCAGGGTCCGCAAAATTGATGATTTTGGAGGCCATAGTGATAGTGCTAGATAGTTTTCTAGGTTTTCCTTTGTCTCTTGGTTTCCTTGGTTTGAAATTTCATGCTCCCTTGGAGATATGTATGCTCATACCGATGCTAGCTAGATATTCACACTAATAATGGAATGAAGGACTTATGATTTGCACCCTAATTCTCTGGTTTTTCATTATGTTTATCAGTAAAATTGTATCATTTGTTACAATTCTATCCTCTATTCAAGAACTTGTTGATTTATGAAATGGATCTCGTTGCTTTTGCATATTTATGATTGATGATCATGTATGTTTTAAGTGAGTTATAATATTTTTCTTCGACATTGTTGACGGGTTTGTATGAAAAGTGATTATAGTTAGATATACTTTATTGTGCCTTGTCCTATCTTTTTTTTGTTTATTTTAAATTTGGTTTTAACGTTATTCCTGAAAGATTCTGTATATTAGAATGTCTACCCAACCTGTAGGTCCCTTGAAATAATAGCCTCATGCCCAACTTAGCTCTTCCAACACCATCATGACCTGATTACTAGGAGCTTGGGAGATAGGGGAACATATTCCCTGGTACTCTCTTCTAGGCGAATTTGGTCAGTGCCTCAGTATCCGGTGACATCTCATTCCATGTCGCGCAACCTTGTAAAAGAGCAACGTCAACAAGTTGTGAGTCAAATCTTATGAAAGGTGGTGACCCCTTCACTTGTAAATGATAATGGGGAGATCATTACATTAAACATCAATACATCATCAATCATCAATGCATCACAAAATCAAGCAATCTATGAATCATCAAAGGTTGAACCAAACAATCTATCAATTAGCAAAGATCAATTCAACAAAGTGAATAAACAAGCAATCAAATCATCATCAATAAATTCACATCTTAGAATCAGAAATCAATCATCAAATGCCTATCAAATCAATCAATCCATCATTAAAACATCAATTATTTAGGTGTCACCCTATCATACCCACATTCATTCATTCAATCATCGGCGGAGAGGAAAAGAAGACACTAAGAACATATTTTAATAATAATTTTAGAACAACATCACATGTTATAAGTAGTATATAATAAATTTTTGATTGATTGTTTTCTATTTAGATTTTGTATGTATTTGAGTGATATGGTACTATGTAGATATGCATATTTACCTATATATGCATTTGTACACCGATGATTTAATATAGGCATTTTTTTGATAACTCATAAATGTTGCAATATAGAAACTATGTGTGAAATATTATATATGTTTTTGTCTATCATAAGTAGCCATGGTAAGGGAATGAGAAGGTCACAGGAGGGAGAATGATGATGACATCACTTTATAAGCACGTCACCCCAAGCTATGTGACTAAGGAGTCCCATGGCGCCAAAGGGAGGCAAGTACACTACCTTTAGGCTTAGGAAGGAAGGAATTTATGGGCACCCTACTGTGAATAATCCTCACAACCTCTATCATGGTGATCCAATCCATTGGGATGCTCAAGGTCAGTGACGGTAAGGTAGAAATGAAAATGATTGAGGAGAATTGTAATGCCCTGCCAGGGAACCCATGAGAACTAACCAACCAAAGCAACTAAGTTATCAGAATAATTTTTTTAAAAATGTTTATAAACAATAATGTTAACAATGCGGAAGCAACACATGAGATAACATGACCTATACATAAGTACAACTCAACAAAGGTTACAAATCTCGAGGGTTCCTTGACGTAGAATTACTTAAGCAAAAATAATCTACGAGAATGACTATAAAGAACTAACACAAAGGATACATCAACTGAATCCAATAATATGCATCTTATATAATAAAACCACATATACAACTAAATCAACATCTGTTGCACATGTTGCAGGGTATGCAATAATATATAACAATAAAGTACAATACATCCTCCGAAAGTATGGTAACCAATATACATATGGTACAAATGTATCGTTCATGAAACTGAACAAGTCTCCAAAGAATAAGAAGAAGAAGAACTGCAACAAGGATCATCCAAACACGAAGACGAACGTCAGATCTCAATGGTAATAAGAATCACTACCACCCGACCACGTGGAACCAAAGGTCCACTCCCATTGTGCTGAGGAGATAATAACAGGCCCACTCACACGGGTATACAACCAAAAAGGAAATCATCAAAGGGTATACAACCATCATAAAAAAAAAAGCATAGAAATATCTTAGAAGCTCTCTAAATCACAATAAGGAGATCTATAGAATACCAGAGGTAACCGACACACGTAGGATAACCTAAGTTGTATATAGGAAGGTGTCATCATGTACATCTAACCCTTGTGTTTTTTCCTAGAAATCTCTCAATAGATCTCGACACTCAAGTGACCATAGACGGTGTCAACGACCTCTCAAACAGACAAAGTCACTAACTATGCCAAACACACACCCCTCAAGGCGGCAAACATCAACTCATCCTCCATCTTGGCCTATAATAGCGCTCAAGCATGGGTGATGCTTAATATCTTATAAGATTATTCTAAAACTCCTAATAAATTATTATGTTATCACTTGTTACAATTACTTACAATAAATGATCCTAGCAGCCACTTGTGGGCTCCGACACTTATTGCAAGCCACCTCCTACTATACAAATAGGTAACCTACCCTATGTTCCCAAAATAACATCATAAAGGTATATCATAAACCTCATCCCTGATTCTCGCGCATATAGGGATACACCCTCAGAGAATCACAAACCATATCAAAGATAAGAACATAACTCTCGAAACTGGTTATTGCCCATACAAGAACTATTGGTTCTCAATTAATCAATATCACATAAAGTACTATCACATGATCACATAAGACTAGTTTAAACAACCAAGTTGGGTAAAAATATCAAGACTCAAAAGCGATCTCAACAAGAACATGCACTGAAGTACACAACATCATAGAAACAGTAAACCCAAAACCTCTAGTTTTACCTCATGATAGCCAACTAATCCCAACAGACCACCGATACATAGTAGTAACATAAAAGGGAAAGAAACACACAATCTTTTAAATCAGTCACTCAGAAGATACATCATTGCATAATGTGTACGATTCCAGAAAGGCAATAAAATTCAGTAATAAACTCATTTATAGTAACACTATGAAATCAACCCCACAATAATCAAGCTTTCAAAATAAGCGTCCCAATATAGATTAATATGAGTAGATACAGATTCCATAAATGAACATGTTTGAAAGACAAACTATATTCCCTAAAAGCACTCATCATGAACATGTTTGAAAGATAAACTATATTCCCTAAAACCACTCATCATCCATGAATCCTTTAATTTTGACAAAACGAACCCTAACATGATTACTATCCCAAAACACAATCATTATTTAATTATTAATCTCAGTTAATAATCTTGCCAAATAACAACAATAGTGCAATTATAATGGAATATAATCAGCAATTTAACCCAAAAGTTTGATAACAATAACATTATAACTAAAGTTGTTAATCAAGGTTCTTAATTTAAACTTATAGATTAGACCCTTTATATAAAAAAATATATTTAAATTAAAATTTATATTAAACTTTAAACTCACAAAAAAAAAAATTAATAATATAAATCATAACCATTTATATTAATTAAATAATTTAACAACTAAATTAATATGTTTTTTTTAAACAATTTCTTTCCATTTTTTTAAAATGATTGTAATTTTTTAAAAATTTGTGGTGAATTTGCAGCAATTTTTTTATTTTTTTTTTTTAATTTAATTTTTCAACAATAACTAGAATTTTCTTAGTATAAGTCTATATATATAGGAAAAAGGCAATTAGATATTAAAGAACAATTTTCTTTGCTTTTTCCTAGAAAGCGTGCATTTCATGCAACAAAGAAAGATAATAAATTTAATATTAATCTTTTTTTTTCAGAATCATTATTTTTTAAGCATGCAAATTTAACCTTAATGTTCTGTTTTCATGCAGGTCTGGGACCAGAATTTGGGTAAGAACCTAGTAAGGTAAATTTTTCAACTTTCAAGGTAAGAAATGTATAGATCTGATGCCCTCAACCAAAATTTGATAACAAACATAATTTCTCAATCAAATAAAACTTTTTTTTTACAATTCGAAACCCTGAGGATATTATTGAAAACTGATTCATTCCAACTGAAAACCCTTATACGCATTTGCACCTAATGCCATAAAATGAAACCCTTTATGCCTACAAGCACAAATCTGACATGCAAACTTGAATAAAAATACAAAATTGATCCAAGAACATATTTATCAAATTAAATCATCAAAACACACAATAATCAAACATGGTGATAGGACGCCACATTAGGTACGCCCCCATCATTTTTATGGAAAGGACCACATGAGGCTAGGAGTGTTGGTATATCCACTCTTGGGCCTAGGGTAGGGGTTTCTTGGGCACCTCATCAAATCACCCTACCTTATTACTTTTATGGTTGAGACTTTTTAAAATCTCATTCAAGAAATCCATTAATCTAGTATATGTTTATTCATAACTCAAGATTGTCCAATTATAAATTATGATCATAATATTTTCTTGCTTGTAGGATCTCAATCAAAGCATTAAGGTGCCCTAAAACCTCCTTGTTTTTATATAGAAACTATAATACAGGGAAGAATTTGGGTTCTCCTAATTTGGGGACATTTCAACCCTATTGAGGTTTCTTAGCACATTACTCAAGCTTCTAATTATTATATTGGTTGCCTCTTTTGTTCATGGCATACACAGGGCTCTATTGTAACTTGTTAAGTATTCACCATAAATTTCACCAAAAATGTCTTCAATTTTTTTTTGTATCTTGGCACCTCTGGGAAGAATAGTTTTCTCCACAACTTCCACAATCATGGTCAACATGACAAGTAAAATCTAAATATCTTGCAATATGGCATGGGTCACTTGTAGCAATTATTATTAACTACATTGATATCCCTCCAATTCCTTCTCGCATGAGTGGAGGATAAGATACCATTGTGGATGGAAATTCACTTAGTAAACCATGTTGTCTTTATCTAATTGACAAAAAAGGTTCCAACCAACTTAAGGGGTTTATCTTGTATAAGCATGAAGAGATGAATATATTCTAGCCGGAGGATTCATCAAAGAACTTAACTACATAAATGTAATCAAATTAGACCCTTTGTGGAGACGCTTTTGACAAAGTTGAAGTTTACAAATCTCTGGTCACAGTGGTGAGTCACTACTTCAAACATCCCTTAAGAGAGGTAGGGGAGAATAGAAAATATTTCTACACTTTAAGCATAGATGAAGGCTTAAAATTGAGCAGTTATTAAAGATTTGATGTTAGGAATAAGAAATATAATGTTTTAAGTTAGCATGTTACGAAGCTGAAAAATTCTAACACCAGATTGTTTGCACTTATATCTAATTATCTTTTTCTGGTGTAAACTCAATTGGCATATTTTTCTTTAGCAAGAAGCTCTAAACTACAATTCTAACACATAATTAATCTTGATGATAGATCAAATGGCATGATCCAAAATATTGATTCTCTTAAGTTCTAAACACACATGTTCCTTAAGTGTAATTAGGGACCACATAATAATATTTCCAATTTTTTTGGTGTTATCACAATATCACTTTTTAAGTGGGATATCCACCTTTGGAGGACTTACTTATTTTTTCACCTTTGGAGGGTGATCCATGTTTAGTGGATGTGTTTCACACTCACCTTTCCACCTTGGAGGGTGATCCACCTTTAGTGGACATTTGACACTTTCACTTTTCCACCCTTGAAGGGTGATCCACCTTTAGCGGATGTGTCACATTATCACTTTTCCACCTTAGGTGGGTGATAAGTTATCACTTTACATCTCATGTCATAAGATTAAGACACTTTTCATAATATTATGCCTTCTTATGTCTCACCTGGGCATATTTAACCAAGGGGTCTCTTTCGTAACATCAATTTAGTTAATTCAATCTAGTATGTTGCATTTTTGTTGAGAATGTAGTTTATTCTTGTCATATTGATTATCTTTTTTTATTGTGTTATCCATTAGGCCTCTAGATCTTAGGTCTCTCTTGTTATTGCGCTTTCCATTAGGCCTCTAGATTTTGGGTGGCTATCTCCATAGACAAGTCTTAAATGGTATTAGAGCTCGTTAAGTGCCTATGGTTATTCTTTTTTAGAGATTTTTAGTGCAAGTTTGGAGATTTTGTTTTTGTGGCTTTCTTTTGCAAGTCAAAATGGAGCTTGCTAGGTCAAATATGAGGTCTTCGTTGGATTTAGAAGGCCTAGATTAGCCAAAATCAACTAGCAATTCGTCAAACTAAAAGTAGTGTAATCAGAGCCCTAAAAACAATTTTTCCCTCCATGGCAACATGGTTGTCATAATTGCTCTGCATCTTGGAGGCAATTCTCAAACAATGATATCTCAGTCATCCATGCTCCTTTTATCAAGAAAATTTTATTAGTTGGGATAGAATTTTGTGCTCTACACAGTGTTGCACGTGGTTTCTGGTTTCAATGACTAAAATTTTCAGAAATTGATTAATTCTCATTTTTGCAACTTATGAGGCCTCGTTCGGGCTCATAGTGTAATTTTTTTTAAAGTGAACGATTTTTCATGTACTGCATAGTGGTGTTATTAGTTTGTAATGATTGTAATCAGAAATTGTACTTTCAGCAAATGGCCTTATTTGCCTTATTTTGTAATTATAATGCATAGATCTCAGTTTAGTCTTTTGTAGAGTGATCTTAGTATGTTATAATATGATTGTGGCAATTGTAATCAGTGAAATAGAAATTTTTAAAAAATGATTAAATTTTTCTTTATTATATAATTGTTAATAAAGTTTTTTAATAAAAAAATATTTTTAAACTTTTGATAAAAAAATTTGAAATCGTTTTAATAACTAGCTTTGGGAACTCAATTTTTGACAATGTATGGAGGTTGTAATGGCCGACTGTCAGTTCTTTCATGCAGTAGCCATCGGGTGCTAGTTGTTCCTATTTACTTGACAACATCCCAATTGGAGGTGTCTTCAGTTATCAACTACTTTGGGCAATCTTTTGTGTGGCTTCTTCATCATGCCTCCAAATTTGCATCATTATTGTAATCTCTTGTATAATCTATGTTGTAAATGCACGTCATAAAGTGTCACAATCTTCAATGTACTTTTTAGGTTGTGGTGGTGCAAAAAATTGTAGGTACCAATTCCCTAAAGCCAAGTTATTCTCTAAGTGCTAGGGGTTTCAAATTCAGAGAAAAAACATATAACCATGATCAAGTCAAGCAACACCGAACCAACTTACTAAGGTCGGTAAGACCTTAAACTTTGGGCTCAACTAGACCCAAAGGGACTTCTCTACATGTATTTTGAATAGGATTAAACACAACTAAAGATAGAAAAGTGCATAAATTGATACAACAATACCTATTGTATGCTTGATTCTGAAAGTTGTTGTTGGGCCAAGGACTAATCTACTACTATTACCTCTATTAAGCTAATGATGACATCACCGCATGAAAGCAAGATGTGGTATGCACATAATATCTCTCTAAGATCATAACTACTATGGATTGCTAAGTATGTTTTCCTTGGTTATAATGTTGAATCATGAAGTGCAAACAATCTACTTCCTACTAATCTACTAGTGTAAAATGTTTTTAACTTAGGTGCATGGTGGATCGATTCTTCCAGGACTAGTAACTATTCATTGGTTTACAAAAATCTAAGTGTACCATAAAGAGCATCAAATCAAGATGGAACAATTAGATAATTGTAACCCAGTGAATAGGAACAACATTCACATGCAATGAATAAATGAATGTTACAGAGTTTGTAATGCATTTGATTATTGTTTCATCCAACAAATATTCATTACACTTATACTGACGAGCTAGTAAAAGGAAGCCCTAAGCAAAAACTTCCCAAAAAATCTACAAATGGGGCCACAAAGACATTTAGTTGAAGAATTATTTACAATATTATCCTCATTTTTCTTTACAAACATTTTCTACCCTAATGGCCATTACATTTGTAGGAGTTAAAACCCTAGAAGATTCTTTGGCTTGCAATCATGTGGAAAGGTTAAATGACCCACCTTTTTGGAAAATGAACTAGCATATCTAGTACTCTGTCACTCTAGTGATTGTCATGAATAACTAAAGGTAAATGGACAGGGCATGCAAGGAAAGCTAAGATTCCCCAAAATCCACTCAAATGGAAGTCTAGAGCTTGTGTGGAAATCATCCATATCTGGAAAATAATTGTCACATTAATGGTGGCATGGAATTCCTCGTCCTCTACCACTTTAAGATAATGTGAATCTACACCCTTAAGATATACAACTATATCTAGGTGAGAACACCCCCTTTGAGTAGTTTCCACATCTAATCTATTCATTAATGATGACTTGGGTTATGTAGAGAGGTAGGTGGAAATGAACAGTGCAAGATGTGGGAATTTTGAAGTTTTGGGGATACCTAGTGCAGGAGCCCCAACATCCTAAAAGAATTTTCAACATGTCCTAAACATCTAGGATTCCTTGTTTTCAATAATGATCCATTTGTAAGACCTAGTGCTAAGATTTGGTCCTTATGAACCACTCGATCAACTATGGTCAAAGGATCCATAAATTTAGAATTTGAGTTATTTTAGTATTTTCGGTGTTCATTAAATAGGTTTGGTCCATTAGTGACCCCTAGGCTAGTGAACAATCAACAATTGTTCAATTTGTGCAAAATATGCAAAAATACAACATTTGCATAGCAACATTTTGCCGACAAGACAACTTTTTAAAACTTGGTTGTAAACCTTCCTCCCAACGGATTCTCTTTTGAAATTATATTGTAACCGTTGGAGGAACTCCTCAAATATCCCTTACATGCGGGTGGAGGAAGATGATGATGATGAGATGATGTGAATTTTGCAAACAATCAATAAAATAGAACCATTTTCCTGCAAACAATCAGTTATTCTGGATTTGTACGGCCCCATATGGACCCAAAATTGAAGAAAACCAATGGATTAATGAAGTTCAACGAATTATCTTTCTTTTTCATTTGGTTTGAGTCCTTGATCGATTATATAACTTGAGATATTCCCAATACTATAAAAATTGTCTGAAACTCTAAGCACCTAGGGTTTCCCTGAATAAATGACCAGTTTTCCTCATTCCACCATGGGAGAAATCTGAGGATTGGTGAAATGAGGGGGAAGTGTATGTGTTCTGAGACTCCAAAGGCACTTTGTAGGTTTGTGGTCGAAGAAAATAGTTTGAACTAATTCTTGTTCGACATCTCAATGTGGCGACCAGTGAACAGTAAGCATACTTGATGACAGAGGCATGTGAAGGTTTCCAAGAACTCATATTGAATATTTGGGGTAAAATTGACATGGAGGCCATCCCTAAACCAATGGTTAGTCTCTGCACCCAAATCCTTAAGTACTTCCTTTGTTAATCAGTCAGAATTCAGGTAATTAGGCATGTTAAGCAGATCAACATTTTTAGGCACTATATGGTTGAGTCACTATCTCTCAAGTTGGGGATATTTGTAACTTGATAAAGGGTATTTGAATTTGCCATTAGTTTTCCTAGTTATTTGGGAAACTGATTAGTCATAGTGCTTGGTCATTGAAGGGCTAGACACTAGTCAAGAAATTAGGTGCTTAAAGAGGGAAGTATTATAAACAATAGTCTTGTATGAAATCCACTGTTGGATTTGTGTCATATTGGTCATGAATAGGGCCTAGAAAAATTGATCCAACCCCATTCCACAAATTCACATAGCCTCTTGTATGTCATTAAAAGTTGTTATACAGGCAAGTAGGGTCACTGGGAGTGATTGTCCAAATCAACCTAAAATAGGAACTTGAATCATCAAGTTTGAGTGTTGTATTGAAGTTGGAAGTTGTTTACAAAGGTGTGGAGCCTATAGCAAGTGACCTCCTTGAAAATTTGAGAGTTTAAGTCCTGTTAGACAAAGTAAACCTATAGCCTCTACATCAAGTGGTATAAGAGCTCGGTAAAGAGTTCTTAGGAGAAACACAAAATTTCAGAGGGAGATGGAGAAACCAATCTCAGAATGACTAACATGGAGTTAGCCAAACTAGTCAGGGAATATATGGATGATAATAGGGCAATGAGGGCTGATAAGCAAACCTTAATAGATGAGTTGGAGAGACTAAAGGGAAGACTGGACAAGAGGATAGATGGACACTCTAAAGATGATGAAGAAGGGGAAGAAGAAGCATCCCCTGAGCAGGAAGAAGAAGAAGTTCCTCCAGACCAGAGACCCCTCTTGAATGCTCTTAAATCCATGGAGAGAAGAACCTTGGATGGAAAGTTAGATTTGTCTATTTTTAGTGGAAGGATGGACCCAGATGTATCAATGGACTGGATAGAGTCCTTGACAAGTTTCTTTGAATGTGAAGATATACCAGAAAGAAAAAGAGTCAAAGTTTCGAAGTCCAAGTTGAAGGGAGCAGCCCTAACTTGGTGGAACTTCATCCAGACTAAGAGGGTGAAGAATGGAAAAAGTATGATATCAACATGGAACAAGATCTTGGTTAGAGAGACCTATGTTCCTAAAGACTATGGGGTGCAACTCCATAGAAAGAAGCAAAATCTTAGACAAAGAGATATGGATATGAGTAGATAAACTGAAGAGTTTTAGAAATTGTGCATGAAGGCTAGTACAAAGGAGACAAAAGAATAAAATTTGGCAAGATACATTAATGGATTGAAATTCCCAATCCAAGAAGACCTAAGTCTACACACACCAGAGGTAGTGCACAAATACTACCAATTAGAATTGAAAGTAGAAGACAAGTTGAGGAGAAGACATGAGAAAAACAATAAAGAAAAGGACAGTAACAATAAAATAATCAACAAAAAATTTAGGGGCAAAGGAAATTATTTTGGAAGAGGACAATCTTCAAGGCCATTTGAAGAACAAAGACAAACAGACAAAGAACAAGGAGAGTCAAGCTTTAGAGAAAACTATAAAGGAAGAAGACCTTTTCGAAGGGGAAGATCTAATGGAAGAAATAGATGACCCTTTGAAATGCTTGAACTATAATCAGTTGGGATACCATGGCACTAGATGTCCAGAAAAGATGGGATCAAACAATCAAGGAGAAAGAAGAGTACATTTAACTCAAGAAGACAACCAAAGCAATACATCAAAGGAGCTTGAACCTAGGGAAGGATTATGCCTGATGATGAGACAAACCCTGCTACAAATGCCCCAAGGCAGAGAACCACCACAAAGAAAGTCATTGTTTAGAACCAATTGCAGAAGTTGTGAAAGGGTATGTAAACTAATCATTGATTTTGGTTCTACTGAAAATTTAGTGTCTAATGAGATGGTTCAAAAGTTAAAATTACAGATATTTCCTCATCCCTGTCCTTATAATGTTTCTTGGTTAACTAAGGGTCAACAAACATTGGTAAAAGAACAAGCATGGGTATAGTTTTCTATTAGTGATTACAAGGACAAAGTTCTATGTGACATAGTAGAAATAGATGTCTTCCACCTACTCCTAGGTAGACCATGGTAATATGATGTGGATGCCACTCATAATGGTAGGAAAAATACCTACACCCTTGTCCAAAATGGTGTCTCTCTCACCATGAAGCCTCTACCTGATACAAAATCAGAAAGAGCCAGTAGTTATAGTTGTGGGAGAAAAAGAAATATTTGAAACAATGAAAGGAGCATATAAGGGAGGATATGTTTTGATTCAAAAACCAAAGGACATAAAAGTAGCAGAAAAAGAGAAACCAGTGCCAAATGAAGTTCATAAACTTCTTTAAACTTACCATGATGCCATTGCTAGTGACTTACCCTCATCTCTCCCACCCATAAGAGACATAAGTCATCAAATTGACTTTGTACCTGGTGCTTATTTTCCCAATAAAGATCCCTACAAGATGACTCCCACTTAAAATGCAGAAATTTCAAACCAAGTGAAAGATCTTCTACAAAACAGATTGATCAAAAAGAGCTTAAGCCCTTATGCAATCCCATCAGTCCTAGCTCCAAAGAAAGATGACACATGTAGGCTCTATACTGACAGTAGGGCAGTCAATAAAATAACAATAAAGTACATATTTCTCATCCCAAGAATTGAGGATCTCCTAGATCAGTTGGGAAATGCTTGTTATTTTTCAAAAATTGACTTAAAGTCTGGTTATCATCAGATAAGGATAAAACCAGGGGATGAATGGAAAACTGCATTCAAGACCACAGAGGATCTTTATGAATGGCTTGTCATGCCATTTGGGTTAAGCAATTCACCCTCGACCTTCATGAGGTTAATGAATGAACTTTGTTATGATTACAATGGAAAATTTCTTGTTATTTATCTTGATGACATTCTAATTTTCAGAGGCAGTTTAGAGGATCATCTAAAGCTTTTGGAAATGGTGGTCAAAAGGTTGCATGAACACAAACTCCTCATCAATCTAGACAAGTGTGTCTATTTGCATAAGGAACTCACATTTTTGGGATTTGTAATCTCCCAAGGATCACTCAAGATGGATCCCTCAAAAGTGGATGCTATTATCAATTGGCCACCCCCTAAGAATCGAGGTGATGTAAGAAGTTTCCATGGTTTAGCTACTTTTTACAGAAAATTCATTCATAATTTCAGTAATGTATGTGCACCTATGCTTGACACAATTAAGGGTGGAAAGAAAATAAAATTTGTTTGGACTAAGGAGGCTAAAAATGCATTTGAGTACTTGAAATCAAGAGTAGCACAGTATCCCATCTTCACACTAACTGATTTTAACAAAGTGTTCACAGTAGAGACTGATGCTAGTAACTTGGCTATAGGCGCAATCTTAAGCCAGGATGGAAAGCCAGTAGCCTTCTTCTCAGAAAAACTAAATGATACCAAGAGGAGATACTCCACATATGACCTAGAGTTGTATGCCATGGTGCAGGCCCTCAAGAAATGGAGGCATTACCTGCTGCCCAAATAATTTGTTATTTTTACAGACAACCATGCATTAATCTATCTAAACACCCAAGACAAGTTAAGTGTCAAGCACATTAAATGTATGGAACAACTCCAAGCCTACTCATTTTCAATTAAACATAAGAAGGGTGTAGCCAATAAAGTGGTTGCTGCACTAAGTAGAAGAATTGTCCTAATCCAAGAAATACAAGTCAAGAGCATTGGGATAATTGTTCTAAAGGATCTCTACATTAATCGTCCAGATTTTGGCGAAGCATATAAGTATGTACAAAACTTGTGGACAAATACCACACTTATTTTTCAGACGTTTTGATACAGGATGGCCTACTCTTCAAAGGTAGTCAATTGTGCAGTCCTAGGTGTTCCGTGAGGGACAACATAATCCAAGAAAAATATTGTGGAGGAATGAGTGGTCACTTTGACTTAGACAAGACACTAGAAGCAATCATAAGACACTACCATTGGCCTAAGATGCAGAATGATGTCAGAAAATTTGTCCAAACTTGTGTCATTTTCCAACAAGCCAAAGGTGTTTCAACCAACCAAGGACTATATCAACCACTAACTATACCCTCAAAACCATGGGAAGCAATATCAATGGATTTTGTAATGGGATTACCAAGGACTATATAGGGATTTGACAAAAATTTTGTAGTAGTGGATCACTTTAGTAAAATGGCACACTTTATTCCCTACAAAGAACATATGATGCATCACATATTGCTCAATTATTTTTCAAAGAAATTATCAAAATACATGGTTTACCTCAGTCTATTGTCTCAGACACAGATGCAAAGTTTCAAGGACATTTTTGGAGGACATTGCACAATAAATTGGGCACAAATTTACAATTCAGTTTTGCCTACCATCCAAAAACTGATGTCAAACAGAGGTGATCAATAGATCACTAGTCAATCTTCTAAGATGCCTCACAAAACAATATGCACAGAACTGGGATCTCCTTTTACCACAAGAAGAATATGCTTTCAATGATTTTGTTAACAGGTCAATATGTAGGACACCATTTCAAACAATTTATGGTCTTCATCCAAGGGGACCAATGGAGCTCAGAAATCTCCCAAATGATTTTCATATCAGTGCTCAAGGAGAAGATCTTGCAGTAATGATCAAGTAGATACAAGACCAAGTAAAGGATAACTTGGAACAAAGAGTGTAGAAGTACAAAGCACAAGCAGATAAAAGGAGAAGAGAAGTACATTTTTAGATAGGCAACAAAGTGTGGGCTTACCTGAGAAAGGAAAGACTCCCTAAAGGACCTCATACAAAGCTTCACATGAAGAAGATTGGTCCCTGCACAATTCTTCATAAATTTGGCCAGAATGCTTATGAAATAACATTGCCACCCACACTCTTTATTTCTCCTATTTTTAATGTTTTTGACTTAACAATTTTTAGAGAAAATACAAGTATTGCAGGTGAACAAGCAGATGGAGATGAACCACAAGGTGACTGGATTCATGATATACCCCAGTCAACCTTTCCTTTTAGAAAATATTCTTAAATCAAAGATTCTCAAGAAGACCATAAAGAACACCTACTTGCAGTACTTACTGAAATGGAAGGGACTTCCAGATATTGATGCCACATGGATGATTGAATAAGACATTGTCAAGCATGGCTTCAATGTGGACCAACTCACCTCAAGTGCAAACTTGAGTTATTTTTCACCAGGGAAGTATGGTGCAGGAGCCCCAACATCCTAAAGGCATTTGCAACATGTGCTAAACATCTAGGATTCCTTGTTTTCAATAATAATCCATTTGTAAGACCTAGTGCCAATATTTGGTCCTTATGAACCACTTGGTCAACTAAGGTCAAAGGATCCATAAATTTAGAATTTGAGTAATTTTAGTGTTTTAGGTGTTTATTAAATAGGTTTGGTCCTTTAGTGACTCCTAAGCTAGTGAACAATCAACAATTGTTCAATTTGTGCAAAATATGCAAAAATGCAACATTTGCATAAAATGTTGCATAGCAACATTTTGCCGACAAGACAACTTTTTAAAAGTTGGTTGTAAACCTTCCTCCCAATGGATTCTCTTTTGAAGTTTTGTTGTAACCGTTGGAGGAACTCCTCAAATATCCCTCACGGGCGAGTGGAGGAAGATGATGATGTAAATTTTGCAAACAATCAATAAAATAAAATCATTTTCCTGCAAACAGTCAGTTATTTTGGATCTGTACGACCCCGTACAAACTCAAATTGGAAGAAAACCAATGGATTATTGAAGTTCAGTGAATTATATTTCTTTTACATTTGGTTTGAGTCCTTGATCGATTGTATAACTTGAGATATTGTCAATACTGTAAAAATTGTCTGAAACCCTAAGCACCTAGGGTTTTCTTGAATAAACGACTAGTTCTCCTCATTCCACCATGGGAGAAATTTGAGTATTGGTGAAATGAGGGGGATGTGTATGTTTTCTAAGATTCCAAAGTCACCTTGCAGTTTGGTGGTCGAAGGAAAGAGTTTGAACTGATTCTCAGTCAACATCTCAATGTGGCGACTAGTGAACAATAAGCATACTTGATGACAGAGGCATGTGGGGGTTGCATCAAGCACTCAGATTGAAGATTTGGGGTACATTTGATAGGGAGACCATCCCTAAACCAATGGTTAGTCTCTGCACCCATATTCTTGAGTACTTCCTTTGTTAATCAATCCTAATTGGGGTAATTAGGCCTGTTAAGCAGATCAACATTTTTAGGCGCTATATGGTTGAGTCACTATTTTTCAAGTTGGGGATATTTGTAACTTGATAAAGGGTATTTGAATCTGCCCTTAGTTTTCCTAGTTGTTTGGGAAAGTGATTAGTTGTAGTGCTCATCATTGAAGGGCTCGACACATACTGTTGCTCGGCACTAGTCAGGAAATTAGGTGCCTAAAGAGGGAAGTACTATAAACAATAGTCTTGTATGAAATCCATTGTTGGATTTGCGTCATATTGGTCATGAATAGGGCCTAGACAAAATGATCCAACCCCATTCTAAAAATTCACATGGCCTCTTGTACATAATTAAAACTTGTTGCACCCAAGTAGGGTCATTGGGAGTGATTGTCCAAATCAACCTAAAATAGGAACTTGAATCATCAAGTTTGAGTGTTGTATTGAAGTTTGAAGTTGTTTACAAAGGTGTGGAGCCTATAGAAAGTGACCTCCTTGAAAATTTGAGAGGTTAAGTCCTATTGGACAAAGTAAACCTATAGCCTCTGCATCAATACCTCATAAACTATATCATTTGTTGGGGATTAAGGAGCAAAGATATGGAAAACTTCATGCTCAAAACAAACAAACAAACAAACAAACAAGGATATCCCTACTTTATCACCAAAAGAATATGGGAAGTAAGTTATCAAGAGTCAAATGTCACAAATCACATAGGGCATGCAAATAAGAATAAGCCCAAACTCATGGATCCAATAAAGTAATATAGTGTGAAAAATCAATATTCAAGAGTCAAGGGACACTCAATAACCTATAAAACATGGGGATGCGTCCCGTACCCTAAAACTCAACATTTTCATTCTCTAGCCATTTTGGGGACGACAAGAAGCTGAGGGACATCCCCCTCTAATCCCCAATACTTGCTCAGCCCTCTAAAATGATAGGAAATGTCCCCATCCATTTGGAGATGGCCAAGGAATGTGGGGAATGTCCCTCAATCATCCCAAGGATGGGTAGTCATCCTCAGCTAGGAACACTCCTAGGTTGTGTTTTTTTTTTAAGTTATTTGCTTTTATATCTCTGACGAGGAACCACGAGGGCTTTTAAACAACAAAGAAATCCTAAAATGATAAAATTACTTAATACCAAAACAAAACACTAACTTAACAAGCATTTTCCTCCTCCATTTTCTCAGTGTTTGCTCCTTGTTATGAGAGTTTTCTTGTTGGAGAAGAGATTGGCATGATCTAGAGGAGATATAGGACTGATTTTTTTTTTCTATAAGTTTAAAACAAGTTCTCAGCTGCAAGTTTGAAGCTACATACAAGGTATGTCCTTTCTTTTTGTTTTCTAAGGTTTTTGCTTGTTAGCAAGTTTGTAGATTGAAAAATATTTTTATTTCTTTGGTTTTAGATTTTTAACCATAAACAAAAACACCACAAAATGAGCAGAAGCAGTAGTCATAGTCACGAAGGTAGTGAAAGTGAAACTGAAGTGAACACAATGTTTGTAGACCCTTCTACTTCTGAATGTCCAAACTTAGCTTCTAATCCACAAGACTGTTTTACATGTTGTACACCCTCCCTTCAAAATTTTGCAGAAGGCCCTTTTAATACCAAGAGACCATTGCTTCAGTTTTCCATGAATGTGACTGCCAATAAGGGTAAAGATACAAAGGGAAGCAAGAAGTGGCTTTGTTACGTATGCAACACTCCTTACCATGGGAGCTATACTAGGGTTACAGGCCATCTAGTGGGTGAAAGTAGAAAATGTGTTAAAGTTCATTAATCGATAACATTGGAACAATAATTTGAATTTACAAAGTTGGTTGGAATGAGTGTGGATAAAATCATTTCAATTCACAGTAAGAATCGGTCATCTACTAATATGCGTACCTCTTCTAATGTATTAATTGGAAAGAGTTGTGATAGAGGAAAGAGGAAAGCATGTGAGAAAAATTCAGTGATGCGTTTGATAGACCATGGATTTTTATGTTTGAGACTGTTGTTATAATGCTTTATTGAGAAAAATCATGTTATACTATTGCTCTCATGATTTATTTACATATTGATATTGTTGTTACCAGTTTTATATATATATATATATATATATATATGTCTTTCCTTCTATATAATGTACTAATATATTTTAAAAAATTCATAAATATATATACACCATTGTTCCTTGTTGATCCCTAAAAAATGACCCTCTAGGAAACATCCCAAAAACACATCCCCTATAGTCCCCCTTATTAGAGTTGATGAAAAGTTATCAACTCTACAGCTCCCAAGAATCACCTGCATGCAAACACCTGTCACAAAAAGATAGAAGCAAAAGCTATGGAGGCCAGAAACAACAGATATGTGGAAGAGGAAACATCCTCAATTCATTCAATAATAATGGGAAATGGAATTACAAAATACAAAGAGATCAATCCTTATAAAGGAGATCGAACACCAAAAGGGGGAGAAACTTAGGTTGCATGAATAATTAATAAAAGAATTAATTATAACATGCCTAAATTTTAGCTTAAGTAAACTAGAGATAAAAAATGTGACTTAATAATTAAATCAATAATGATTTAATTATTAAGTGAATAGAGTGTCTTAATAATTAAATCAATAATGATTTAATTAATAAGTGAAAATACATTTTTACTCTAACACCCCCCCTTAAGATAAAATTAGGGAGAAGCTAAAAACCTACAAACAACTACTAAAAGTAGGAAATGGGTCCCGACAATAGGGCCTGATCAGGTACCCAACTACAAAAAATCTTTGTAAAGAAAGAGGAGAAAAATGAGAAAACCCAGTGGGAAAAACCCCTCTCCAAAAAGAGATGAAGACTAGTGAAGGACTGAAGAAGCCTCCAACTAGAGAATGTCCCAGAAGAATAGGAACAAAGGAAGAACATGTAGAACACCTCTG
>MU213495.1:9019-21447 GCA_018584345.1 Thuja plicata
TATAAGTTTGGATTTCTTTTCATAGTTAACCATTATTTTTCCTAAACTCTTCATAATAAGCTTCTTGTCTTGATTTGTTTCAATTCTCCCCTTCTTCAAATATGCATAACTTCATTGAATCAGATTTCCTCTTCTCATTTTTTTTAGGATTTTCTCAAAATTTTCTCTTTTTCCAAAGCATCCTTTTTTTGGAATGCTATACACAGAGCTACAAAAATAATCTCTATGGGCTATGTGAATAGGTGAAATGATAAGAAATTATCATGAGAAAACGAAGGTGAAAACAATGGATAGCACGAGGGAATGAATAAGGATGATGAGGGGAAATGGGTGAAAGGTAGACAATATGAATGGTAGACCTCCCCCAATTGAAAGGGTTGACTATCCCTGGGAAACAACGAGAGGATATGGGGAAATCTGCTTTATATGATTAAGATAATAAGAAATATTAATACAGTTAAAAGATAAAAGAATGAAAAATTATAAAAAAAAAAATTACCAACTTGCATATCCACTTATGCCAATGTAGCTCAACAACTAGGAATTGGAAAAAGGAAACCAAGTATTGCACCAAGAACTACAACACCACTAAAGATTTCCATCTGAGGGAAGCACGAGAGAGCACATTGCTGGGAGCTAAATCTCATTTTCTAGAATACATCAACAAAATCTATAGGATATTTTATAGGTGATCAAAGCCATGGTGACCATGAAAAACTGGTGTAGAGCTACAAATGTGAGCAAAATGTGGTGCTAGAAATACTCAAAGAGTGGAAGAACCATAGAAGCATCTGAGTGTTCCTAAAAAAAGATTAGCTAAAAAACACACAAATTACTGCAATTTTTTTTTTCAATTTTGATAACAACAACAGATCACCAATATCTTGATTTTCAACTTGTCACCGCCTAGAGGCACCAAAAAATTACTTTTCACCTCTAATTTTATTTTCCAGTTAATATGCATAAGAATTTGATTTTCAAATACTAAGCGACCAAATACGCCCGATGGTTTTCATTGTTGAATCTTTTATTATTTTTTAATTTTAGAATAACTGCATATAATGACAAAATAAAAAGAAACCCTTATATGGATGATGAAAATGATACCATTCACAATCCGAGTTCCTTATATGACCCCACAAAAGACATTGTTGAAACTGGATTGCATAATGAACTTGAAATGATGACCAAGAATAAGATAAGCATAATTGGGAACATAGAACCACTGCTACAAATTATGGTGATCCATGTATCTCATGCCACTAAATTTGGAAGCTTCTTGTACTTTGGAACACATACTGACACACTTCATTAAAAGAATTACACACAATGATGGAAATATTGGGAAAACACATTGATCTATGATGAAAAAACATGTTGAAATCACATGAAGTTATGCTATCCTATCCTCTTAAGCATAAGAAATATCCATTGTATAAAAATTTGTAGTTGCAAATAACACACCTTCATGACCAAAGACAAGGGTGTGGAGTCAAAGACCAATTGTAGCCTCCAATGTGTCCATAAAAATTTAGGAATATGGAGACTCATCTATAGGAAGGAGTGTGATGCAATATGCTCAAGATCCTTGGGATTATCTTCAAGTTGTCTCGAGATGTGTATCTCTAGAAAATAGCACTACAAGATTCATGGATTTCATAGACCAATTTGTATACCATCCTCCACATGATATAGCATAAAAGAAGAGAATTCATGTCCATGAATGGTAAACATCTCATGAAAAAATCATCTTGTGATCTCTAAAGCACAATGGAAACTGATATGGTCCAGATAGCTAGCAAGGCAAACAAAATGTTCTGATTAAGTAAAAACAAGTTTTACAAGGACCTGAAACCTTTACAAAAGTTTTTTACAGATATTCAATAGAGTTCAGCAACATATGTGCTATAGCACCAACCTTGTCATATTTTTTTTCCTCCCTTTTCTCTCCTCTATCATCCTCCCCAAGGTTCATCTCGGTATTCAACTTTTTCTCCATCACATCTTCCTCATCCAAGGAAAGAACAATTCTCCTCTTACTAGGTTTTTTACCTTTCTAGCTGATCTTAGTTCTCTCCATAAATTCTCCCTGTTTTATTTTCTTAGTCTCTTTTTGTCCTCCTTCTCTTCATCCATGAAATCCTTCTCTGTTTCAGTTTCTTCTGCCAAAGTCTTCTTCTTAGTAGACTTTTTGCCTTTTTTCTTTCTCATTTTGCTCCCTTCTGCATTATCATCATCAGTTTCCTTGTCTATATCAGAGCCCTCGAAAAAGGGTTTCTTCTGGATTTTCTTAGATGAGGAACCCTTTTTGGTGTTTTTTTGAGGGGTTTTGTATCCCTTGGATTCTTCTTCATTATCTTCTATTTCTTCCTCATACATACTATCATCCTTATCACCCTCTGTTTCTTCCTCATCCCTCTAGTTCTTCTTCAACAGAGGTCTTTCCACCTTTTAAGTTTTCAAAACCTCATAGATTAACAACATTAGACCTTGGTGAGAGGCATGATCACCCTTCGGTTCTTTCTGCAAACTATTAATAGTGAAATATAATGAACTTAGCAAATAACAGGGAAAACTAACTTTGACCTTGTGTCTGAAATGATTTAATAGCATAAAATGATGACCATAAGCTCGAGTAAACCTACCATCGGGCGTTATATAACTGATGATCACATAAAGAACATACCTCAAAGGCATAGATATGCACTTTGGATTTTGGTAGAAAGTGTCTACCTTAACCAGTCTGGCCTTTTCTTATTCAGACTTCGAGAAATTCTCCCAAGCATTATCAGATATCACTCTATCTCTGTAGAACTTGATTCCCTCCATGCCCATTCCTATAGCCTCTGATATAATCTCCTTAGTGACCTCCATATATTGATTTCCCACCATAACCTTTCCATCTTTCCAAGTTTTAGAGAGGCGTGTTGTTTCCATCATTCCATTGCGTCACCACTTCAACCTCACAAGCCATGTTGGTGGCTCAATTAGCAGCACCATTGGTCTCTCAAAAATTATGTGTAACAATACATTTCTCAAAAGAATGGATAATAGCTTTAGCTTTTTGTATCATGTTATAAATAGTCCATGAGGCGAGAGTTTCATTATTCAAACATTTGATAATATTGAGGGAATCTCCTTCTAACCACACCTTAGTACAACCTTTCTCCTTAGCTAAGATAAGACCCTGAAGGAAAAAACATGCTTCAACATTATGATTAGTTTGAATGCCAATAGGGATAGGTTTAATACCTCTGCAGACTCCATGTTCATCTCTTATGACAATGCCACGCCTAGAAACCACTAGGTTGCCCTTTGAAGTACCGGAAAAATTAATTTTCATCCATCCACTGGGAGGGCAATCCCATCTAGCATCCTCTCTCTTAGATTTATTATCATATTTCCTAAAATTCCCTTTTATTCTCCAGTTATTGAAGAAGGTAATGTCCTCCTCATTCAAAGGTTCCATAGCTCTGTCCTTTAAAAGTAAGTTTTCTTTGATAGCTCTCTTAATTTTGTAGAAAAACTCCTTCTCACTAGTCATTTTGTTCCTGAAGAATCTCGCATTCCTCTCTCTCCAAACTCCCCAACAAACATAGGGAAGAACAAACTTCCACACCTTGATCACAGTTTCATTCTTTGAAGGATTGTTCCAAGAGTTGAAAATATTCTTCATGTCCTCAGGGAAAATCCACTCAATGTTAAGAATTTGTAGGAAGTAATCCCAAATAATCCTAACATAGGGACAATGATTAAACATATGATCCACACTTTCCTCATCTTGATTACAGAGGTAACACCTATTCACAATTATCATACCTCTTTTTGTAAGATTACCAGTAGTCAAGACTTTGTTTTGCATCAAAATCCAAAAAAAGACATTGACTTTTGGAGTAAGATCTTTAATCCAAGCTTTAGCCCAACAAGGCTCATTAAGATCCTCAAAATCTAGATGATACAGAGAGGATATAGTTAAGTTTCCATTTGGGCTATATTTCCATATAATCCTGTCCTCTTCTTCAATCAAAGTAGTAGAGTTAAGAATTTTATTGAGCTGTCTCATTTTGTTGTCAATAACTGTTAGGTCCTTCCACTGATCCCTATCCCAGTAGTCTTCCACTTTCCTCCCAAATCTAATTTTGCATTGGCTCTCAAAATTCCTCCATTCAGGGCTTCCTTAAGGGGTGTTTGTAAGATCCACTCATCTTCCCAAAAATGAACATTTCTCCCATTTCCAACTTTCCACTTGATACCTTTTATAATGCTATCTTTTTTTTCATAGCATTTCTCCAAATAAAAGAGCCTCCCACACCCCTGTCCTTATCAAGAAAGGAAGCAAGGTCAGGATGCTCCTTGTTATATTTGTTATCTCATATCAAAGTCCATTCTCCCCTAGAGTTGTAGTATCTCCATATGAGTTTGGCAAGGAGGTGATCATTCAGATTTTTGATTCTTCATAACCCAAGACCTCCTTTATTAACAGGTCGATAGACCTTTTTCCAGGATATGAGAGAAATCCTTTTCTTTTTTTCCATTCCTACCCACAAATTTTTTTTTTTAATCTTTTCAATAGCCTCACCAAACTTTTTGGGGATTTTAAAAATGCTCAAAGCATAAAGAGGAGGACCTTGGAGGTTGGATCTAAGAATATGAATCTTGCTCACTTGGCTTAGCAGCAGTCCTTTCCATCGAGAAAGTTTACTGTGAAATCTATCCACTAAAGAACTCCAGAAAGTGTCAGGAGGTTCCAAACAAAGAGGAAGACCAAGGTAGGTTCCTAGAATAGTCCCCAAATCAAAACCCAAAATCCTCATGATTCTAGTCTTTCTTTTTTCAGGAACATTGAAGAGAAATATAGAGCTCTTTCCCCAATTGATAGTATGGCCTAAAGCTGTCCCATATTTAGTCAATGCATTTTTAATATTGCTATCATTTTTAATAGATGATTCTCCCATAATAACTGAATCATCAACAAACTGCTGATGGGAGCAAACTTGATTAGCAGAAGAAGGATATAAACCCTTTAGAACCCCTTTCCTAACCTGGTTCTCCATGTACCTTCCCAGGCACTCAGCCATAAGGATGAAGAGGATAGGGGATAGAGGACCCCCCTGCCTTAAACCCCTAGTTGACTTAAAGAATGAAGTAGGAGACCCATTGACTGGAATCGAGAAAGTGGAAGATGAGATAAGCTGATATAAAAGTTTAGTGCACTTTTTATTGAAACCAAAGCCCTCAAAACTTTCAAAAGAAACTCTTAGTCCACTCTATCATAGGCTTTAGATAGGTCCACTTTGAGGATTAGTCCTTCCTTCCTAGACATCACAAGAGAGTGAACATTTTCATGTATGGATATAATGGAATCCATAATTTGTCTGCCAGGCACAAAACCATTTTGCTGCCAAGATATCAAGGAAGGGAGAATAGAAAGAATCCTAGTGGTGAGGACCTTAAAAATAATCTTCTAGGAAGAGATACACAAACTAGTAGGCCTAAACTAATCCATCTTATCAGCCCCTTGCTTTTTTGGAATTAAAGCTATAAAAGTACCATTCAACTTCTTCAGTAATTTTCTGGATCCAAAAATCTCTTTGACGACATTGGTAACATCCTTTTGTATGATATTCTAAAACATTTGAAAAAAGAACATAGGATAGCCATGCAGACCAGGGGCTTTATCTCCATCAAGAGAAAAGACAAAAATTTTAATTTCAGAATTAGAAGGTATAGCAGTGAGCCCTACATTGTGATTATCATTCAAAATATGAGGGATGCAATCTAGAAACTCCCTTTGTTCTTCACTATTCAAATCATTGTCTTTTTGCAGTAGATTTTGAAAAAAATTCTTGGCTTCCAATCTTATGGCCTCCTCATCTTCTGATAAAGTTCCATTTATGTTAAGCTTAGAGATCCTATTAGCCATTATGGGCTTAAGAATATTCATAAAGAAGTATTTAGTATTTCTGTCTCCCTCCTTCAGGAATATCTTTCTGGATCTCTGTCTCCAGAAGGTTTCTTCTTTAGCAATTATGTCATGAAGCTCCACCATTTTATCATTCTCCTAATCTCTTGATATTTTGGCATATCCATCCTTCTGAATGTTGTCTTGGATGTCCTTCATCCCGATGCTAACATTAGCCTTAGTAGAGAATATGTTGCCAAAGGTTTCTTTGTTCCAATCTTTAATGTTCTTCTTGACATTTTTAAGTTTTTTAGTCGGAATAAACATAGCAGTACCTTTGATTTTCATATTCCACCATTCTTCAATTTTTTGTTCAAGTTGTGGATGCATTGTCCACATTTTCTCAAATTTGTAAGGAAATTTCCATTTCTTGGATATGGGGTCTGCCAGAAAAGTAATGGGATTATGGTATGATCCCACCCTCATATGAGAAAACAATGAGCAGTAGTAATGAGTGAACCAATCATTGCTAATGAGAGCCCTGTCAAGTCTAACTTGAATAAGATCTTGGCCAGATATTTTATTAGTCCATGTTCAGTTGATACCCTGCAACTCTATATAATGGAGAGAATGGCAATCTATGAAATTCATAAGATCCATCCTACTTTCTAGATTAGTTTGACTTCCTCCTTTTTTTTTCATTTTCTTTTATGGGAGTATTAAAATCTCCCATAACAATCCATTCTTCATTATTAAAGGCATTTCTAAGAGAGGACAACTTGTTCCAGAAAAAGCTCTCTGCCCTTTTTAGTATTAGGTGTGTAAATATTAGTCAGCACCCAAGAAGTATTATCCTTAAGATGTTTGAACCTAATACAAGCCAAATTATTACCTTTATAAATAACATCACCTTTTATTATGTCACCATTCCAAACTGTAGCAATACCCCCAGAGGCACCATCAGCATCACCCCCAAAAACAATCCCATTCTTGAAAAATCTAATCTTTTCCGTTTTCTTCTTAAGCATTTTAGTTTCTTGAATTAAAAAATGTCTGGTCTATTATCCCTAATCATATTCCTAACACTATCTTGTTTATGGTGATTATTCATTCCCCTAATCTTCCAAGAAATAATCTTCATACCTTAACAAAGGATCCCACCTCCAGGATGGTATGCTGGCTTCCATCCGCTATGTTCTTCTTAGTCTCCTTGACTCTTAATTTCTAATTCGACGGTCGCCCTGGTGAAGATATAATTCCTCCCACATCCCCATTTCTGTTGCTCTCCTTGTTGCTACTGTTCTACATGGTATTTCCTTTTCTTTCTTTGATTTTTTCTTCTCCCCATGGATCTCTTTCCCATCTTCCAGATCACTTTGTTCCCTCGCAGGGGCTTGGATGATATCCACCGAATCACCCCAATTAGGTGTTTTAGTGTCAAATAAAGTTTTTCTTACCCCCTGGGGTGTTTTCTATGAATAGTCTAAGATTTCTTGACCTAAGACTGTGCATTGTTGGGCATCTTGCCCTGCTATTTCCTCTTCCACTTTTTGAATTATTGTCTCTGAACTCCATTTAGGTTGATTTTCTTCATCATAGATGTTAGGTTGTTAATTACCTTCCCCCTCTATTGCCACTGTGTCTATTATCTCTTTCTGTCCTTCTTCCTGAATTTCCCCCTCTTCCACTTGATCCTCCTCTTTTTCCTAATGACCTTCATAACTTTCACTACCCTCTAATCCCCCATTATTTATTTGACCATTGATTATGCTCTCATCACCATTTTATGATATCATAGTATTTTCCATTTTTTTATTGATTTGAACTACTCTTGAAGTCTCTCCTCCATCTCTCTTTACCTTCCCCACAGGGACCCATTTCTTAGTCTTTCTCTGGATAACATATTTCAGACATTTCTTTGCCCAATGTCCAACTTTCTTACAATTGAAACACGCAAAAGGAATGGTTTCGTATTCAATCTTTTTCTCCCACGATCCCAGTTTTGAATGTATATTAATTTTCTCTGGTATATCTGTGTCTTGTGTTATCCCAACACATATCCTTGCATACATGAGCCTTCTCCTTGAAGCAGTGACATTATCTATTGATAGCAGTTCCCCAAAGGAATTTTCTATCCCCACAAATATATCCTCCACCCAATATTCTAGAGGAAGGCCGTGGAGATTAACCCAGACATGAACCTGGTTAACTGCTTCCTCCTCAAAGACCAAATTAGGGCACTATTTCTAGAGGACCAGAGTATTTTTTCCTATCATCCATGGCCCATCGCATAGTGTTTTCATTCTATCCTCTTCACATGAGAAGAAAAAAGATAGGCATCCTTTTGCCATAGCCACCACATCCACTTGCCCTTTCATGTCCCATTTCTGAGAGGCATAGGCTCTAACCACTTCAATGTTTAGTCTAACCCCCAAAAATCTCCCAACCAAAGATTTATTCATTCTTGCAAGCCAACAAAATGTTAGGAAAGCCAACAAAGTGTGTTATTCAATGCTCATGCAGAGAAGTAACATCAAGTGTATTGGTGCAAAGGTATCAACTCACCACAATAAGAGACCTATAAAAACACTCTCAAGACCAAGCATATCAAGTATAGTAAAGAAATATTATCCATTCAATATCTCTACAATTAAGTAGGTAATATATTTTTGCAACTAGAAGGTAGAGTTATTAATATGAATAGATAATTGATAATAAAATGAATGAATATAATTACAATGAATTATTGCATGGACGTAATATTAATGCCAATAAACACAAGAACACATACCTTTATTTGGTCTAATTATGATACAAGTGGTTATATTAGAAGTACTAATGAAACAATCAATGAGATTTTATTAGAAATCAACCAAGAATCACAAAATTCAAGGGATTCCTCCCCAACTTAACTTCATACTTAAAGGGCATGAGGACATTAAGATAACCCAATGAATAAAATTAAATATTTTATCCTTGAATACCTTAAGCCTTTTTCAATGATCAATCGCCCAAATATTTAATCAATTAAATGGATTTTCCTCCGACTTAATTTCACATTACCAAAACATTGAGGCATTAGGATAATCCAAGGAGTCAAGAAATAGAATAACACTTTATATCAATGAATGGTCATCTTAATACAAAGAATCAAGAGTGAAAAATATATAGATATTAATACCTTGATACTTTTTTAAATGAATGATCATCCATTTACAACATATTTTGTTTGATCATCAGTGAATTCAAACCCTTTTAGTTTGTCTTAATAATAAAATCAATTGATCCTAGATCAATAAGTGTGTGAGCAATACACATTTTTAATATAGACCTCCCAAGATCTAGATATTTAAATATTAAAACATTTTTAAAGGATAGTTATTGTAAGATGTTAGTATGTATCACACACAACTCTTGAATGATTAAGATATACAATAGATCACATTTTAGTGCATAATTAATTCCAACACAAATATTTATCCTTTCAATAATAAAATCATAGTGAATTGTTTCCTTATGTGTGTGAGATATCTCTAAAATTTTTCGATCAAGAAGTAGATAAGAATAACTAAATTGATGATATGTGAATTGATCAATATGTTCTTCTAATTCTTTTAAACTAAAATCACATTCTTTAGTCATATGAGAAATTTCATGTACATTAATAGAATGTAAAAAGATCATTAAAATCTCATCATTATATGCGGTTAGAACCATGTCGTGTTGTCGAGGTCTACAAAAACCTCTCTCAGTTTTGGGCAATTTGACTTCGTTTCCATTTGGCAAGGCAATCTCAGTCGATGCCAAAACTTGCAATGAGGGTTAGTTGAAATTAGCTTCATAGTGTATCTTTCAAACCGTCCATCCTGGAATCAAACCATCTATTCCATCAACTTCGGTTGGCCGGGTAAACGCCAGTGACAATCGCATTCCACCCATGGAGTCACTGGAACGCTCGCGACCACGCTCGACCCAAGTGTCCTCAAGGTGCACTAAGCACGATTGGGCAGCGATCTTCCAAGGATCGTATCTGGGACCTCGTGAGAGGTGTCAAAAAACCATCAAGGGCTATGGGATTGTGTTTCCAAGGTATACAACAAACTCTCCTGGTTTTGGGCGATTCAACTTTGTTTGCGTTTGGCAAGGCAATCTTAGTCCATGCCAAAACTTGCAATGAGGGTTAGTTGAAAGTAGCTTCGTAGTGTATCTTTCAAACGGTCCGTCCTGGCATCAAACTATCTATTCAAGTAGCTCTGGTTGGTAGGGTAAACACCAGTGACAAACCCATTCCACCCATAGAGTCACTAGAACACTCGCGACCACACTTGACCCAAGTGTCCCCAAGGTGCACTAAGCACGATTGGGCAGTGATCTTCCAAGGCTTGTATCTCAGACCTCATGAGAGGTATCCAGAAACCATCAAGAACTATGGGATCTTGTTTTCAAGGTCTACAAAAACCACTCTCAGTTTTGGTCGATTTGACCTTTTTGCATTTGGAAAGGCAATCTCAGTCGATGCCAAAACTTGTAGTGAGGGTCAGTTGAAAGTAGCTCCGTAGTGTATCTTTCAAAATATCTATCTTGGCATCAAAAAATCTATTACATTGGGTTTGATTGGTTGGGTAAACACTAGTGATAAACCCATTCCACCCACGAAGTTACTGGAACGCTTGCAACCACGCTCGACCCAAGTGTCCCCAAGGTGCACTAAGTAAGATTGGGTAGTGATCTTCCCAAGATTGTATCTCAGACCTCGTGAGATGTATTGAAAAATTTTTAGGGGCTATGGGATCATGTTTTTGAGATCTAAAATAACCTCTCTCAATTTTGGGTGATTCAACTTCATTTCCGTTTGGCAAGGCAATCTCAGTCGATGCCAAAACTTCCAATGAGAGTCAGTTGAAAGTAGCTTCATAGTGTATCTTTCAAATTGTCTGTCCTAGAATCAAACCATCTATTCCACTAGCTTTGATTGGCCAGGTAAATACCAGTGACAAACCCATTCCACCCATGGAGTCTCTAGAACAGTCGTGACCATGCTTGACCCAAGTGTCCCCAAGGTGTAGTAAGCAAGATTGGGCACTGATCTTCCCAGGATTGTATCTCGGACCTCATGAGAGGTATCAAAAAAAATTTAGGGGCTAAAGGATTATGTTTTTGAGTTCTATAAAAACCTCTCTCAGTTTTGGGCGATTTGACTTCATTTTCATTTGGCAAGGCAATCTAAGTCGATGCTAAAACTTGCAATGAGGGTCAGTTGAAAGTAGCTTCGTAGTGTATCTTTCAAACGATCCATCCTGGAATCAAACCATCTATTCCGTTAGCTTTGGTTAGTTGGGTAAACACCAATGACAACCCTATTCCACCCATGGAGTCACTGGAACGCTCGCCACCACGCTCGACCCAAGTGTCCCCAAGGTGCACTAAGCACGATTGGACAGTGATCTTGTAAGGCTCATATCTCGGACCTCGTGAGAGGTATCAACAAACTATCAAGGGCTACAAGATTGTGTTGCTAAGGTCTACAACAACCTTTCTCAATTTTGGACGATTCAACTTTGTTTGCATTTGGAAAGGAAATCTCAGTCGATGCCAAAACTTGTAGTGAGGGTCAGTTGAAAGTAGCTTCGTAATGTATCTTTCAAACGGTCCATCCTGGCATCAAACTGTCTATTCCATCAGCTCTGGTTGGCTAGGTAAATGCCAGTGACAAACCCATTCCACCCATAGAGTGACTCAAACGCTCATGACCACGCTCGACCCAAGTGTCGCCAAGGTATGTGACTAAGGACAACAAATTTTGAGCATGATGTTAAAAAACAATGTGGGTTGAGTTTGACATATGTTTTATAACTTGATAGAGGGTATCTAAAACACTTATTAGTTTTGGAATTATTTTGTAAATATTTGGAGAAAACAACCAAAAATAGTCTGGAAGTTGATGTACTATTGAAGGAAGGATTTGGGTATTGTTACAAAACAAAGGAGAATTTGAGTGATCTCGGTAATTTATTACATCTATTATAACAAATTCAAATAAATTGACATATAAATTCAACAAGATATAATTTAAATCATAATGATAATCAAATATAACTTCAAGATATAACAATCATAATCATAGTCAAGATATAACTTCACCATTCAATTCCTTATACATGAATAATAAATGTGTATATAAAAGAAGACAAAAATATAACATAAAAATGAAAATGTTCTATATATAGAAAGTATCAAAAGTATCTCCATATAAAAATATGTCACATGCCATTTCAAAATGTCCACAGAATCAATTTTTCAAGGTGTACAATATGGCATATATGCCATCTCAAAATGTTCCAAGTGGAATCTCTAAATGACCACAACTAAAACTACATCCTATGTCGTAGGGGGATCATCAAAATGTAGCCTCTTTGAAGAACTATTTGGCTCTGATTGATCTTGCATCAAAAATGAGTTCAATCCCAAGTTAGATTACTTAGTATATATATATATATATATATGTATATATATATATATATATATA
>MU213495.1:21562-39368 GCA_018584345.1 Thuja plicata
TAAGTCTTTGGTAGCAAAGGGACAATGCCACCAATACCACCTCCGACCTATAAATATATATTTGCAATAATGAGATTAGTAGAGTGGTGTAGGGGCCCAAGGTGCAACATAGAGTAATAAATTTACAAAATAGGTTGATAGCATAATAAAATTACAAATTGATTGAACTAAAATTAAAACTTATGTCCATCGATCTCTCCTCTGCAATAGTGGGCTGGGTCAACAAAGATATGAATGATTCTTGTGGGACGTCCCTCACACTGGGAGTAACCTATGAGATTCAAAAAGATAGTCAACTATATATAAATGTACTTCATCATAACAACCCTGGTTACAAAATACAAATAAAAATATGTATAAATCTACGTACAATCAGGCTATCACTCCGAATCGAGATGCATGTCAGCATAGGCTCCCGAACCTATGTCGAGACATCATCAAGAGCCATACCCTATACAATAAAGTCCATGTAAAATATTTATTACTACACACAAGTGACATACATATGTAAGCATAATTAATCTTAAACAATTAATTACCTTTCCTTTCTCGACACATGAAGAAGGAACCCCCTCGTGCCCCCACTGACATCAGCTGATACCTGTAAGAGTACAATAAGATGACAATATATTAGTAAATGTATGAATTTTATTGCTCTAATTGATAGAGATTTAAGCATGTACACCAAATGATATTAAAAAAATAATGGGTACATAATTTATAATATACCATATAGGTGTCAAGGCAAAATGAAATGGCCGAAAGTGTGGAGTCATCCACCTGTCTCAACTCCTCCTCTGGCATCGACTGAACATAAATGGACCAAATATATATACATAAGTGCGTGCAGTCATTAAATCTAATCTAAATAAATAAATTATTTTTAAATTAATTAAGTCATGTGACAAATTTATTTATAATGTTTTCTCTTACCATATCAACAGTAGTCCATGGCTCTACGTACCCCTCCTCAGTACTCTCATGAGACGCACATGCTCCATGAGGTGTTGTAGCCTCCATAGCTACATCTCCTGTATCCTCCTCATCAATAACATATTGATATGTATCAACATCAGTAAGCGGTCTAAGGCACAAATTCTTGCACATAATGCAAGTATGGGGCGCACATACATGTGAACTGCTGCCAGATGTTGATGCGCCAACATCATGCACATTAGGAGGCAACAATGACCTGGTCTACATGATCAACTGATCACTCAGCATGTGAATGACCCTAATAATCTGTGAAGAAGCCTCTACAATGATATCAAGATGTTGCACTGGAGGAGGGGGTGCGACATCAGTGGGGGGGCGACAAAGGTAGTGGCATTTTTGCGCTGGGAAAATGGCCTAGTCTGAGGAGCTCCTCTTCTTATGCCCATGTTGGGCCTCATGCTCTAATAATTGACTTTCTTACCAAGAACAAACTCAGCATACAATTTTTTTATAAAATATAAAGGGAGCTCCAAATTGCTATGGGGTGGTTTATCAAAAACCATTCACCAATGATCCCAAAAGTGTGTACGCATTGCATTGTTTGTGCATCATTTTATTGATAATTTAGGCTTTTTAGTGTCAAATTTTAATCCGGTTTTAGGATTCACAAAAAGGAAGGATATATCTTCTTTAGTTATATTAAGGGCCGCAACCCCATCATGGTCAAGCCCATCATCAAATTGGGCATGCATATCATCACACTAATGAAGAGCAGCATTATGTTGCCGCGTAAGTGTGTCAATGTTTTCAACAATAGTATTTAGGGTGGAAAGCATGGGACCTAATGTAGGTATATTCTGAAATGTGCTTTGGAAACCTCGTATAGTGTTCAAATTATCTTGTATCAAATCTTCTAAAGATTGAGGGTTTTGAAATGGGGGATTGTTTTGGGGATCGTTATTTGGTGCGGGAGGGTTATTTTCTTCATTGTTGTCAGCCATGCCTGATTAAATAAAAAATAAATATAAATTTCAATTTGATTTCATATATTATTAAAAAATAAATACAAAACCCTATTTCAACCAAAAAAACTACATTTAGTATCAAAATAAAATAAAATAATCAAAACATACAAAGAATTTACTTACCGTATATACTACGGAGTCAAATTTGTTGTTGGGGATATCAAGTACCCGAAAAAATTGAATAGGATATATAGAGACATTTTACAAACCTAAACAATGAGAGAAATGAGAAACACGACCTGAGGGTTTTGATTTATGCCACAGGTTTTGGGTAACCAATATTTTTGGGTACTTGATCTTTTTGGGTACGTAATTTTTTTAGGTACCCAATTAAGCTTGTGCTTTGGTGTCAGGTTTTCCCAGGTGTACCGGTACCCAGGCCTACTAAAAATTCAACAAGAGTTTTCATGCACTTTTGGACGAGTGAAAAGTGAATTTTTTTCACATCACCACTTTTTGGCCCCTCATGATCTTGCACATACCCTATGATGAAAAAAAATGTTGACATCACATGAAGTTGTGCTATCCTATCCTTTTAAGCATAAGAGATATCTATTGTATGAAAATTTGTAGTTGCAAATATAACACCTTCTTGACCAAATAAAAGGGTGTGGAGTGAAAGACCAATTGTAGTCTCCAATGTGTCCATAAAACTTTAGGAAGGTGGAGACTCATCTATAGGAAGGAGTGTGATGCAATATGGTCAAGATCCTTGGGATTGTCTTCAAGTTCTCTTGAGATGTGCATCTCTAGAAAATAGCACTACAAGATTCATGGATCTAATAGACCAAGTTGTATACAATCTTCCACATGATATAGTATCAAAGAAGAGAATTCATGTCCATGAATGGTGAAAATCTCATGCAAAAATTGTCTTGTGATCTTTGAAGCACAATAGAAACTGATATGGTCCAGATAGCTAGCAAGGCCAACAAAATATTAGCAAAGCCAACAAAGTGTGTTATTCAATGCTCATGCAAAGAAGTACCATCAAGTGTATTGGTGCAAAGGTATCAACTCACCACAATAAGAGACCTATAACAACATTATCAAGACCAAGCATATCAAGTATATTAAATAATTATTATCCATTTGATAACTCTACCATTAAGTAGGTAATTCATTTTTGCAAACGAAAGGTAGAATTATTAACATGAATAGATAATTGATAATAATAGGAATGAATATAATTACAATGAATTATTTCATGGACATAATGTCAATGCCAATAAACACAAGAACACATACCTTTATTTGGTCTAATTGTGATACAAGTGGTTATATTAGAAGCACCAACGAAACCATCAATGATATTTTATTGGAAATCAACCAAGAATCACAAAATTCAAGGGATTCCTCCCCAAATTAACTTCATACTTCAAGGGAATGAGGACATTAAGATAACCCAAAGAATGAAATTAAATATTTTATCCTTGAATACCTTAAGCCTTGTTCAATGATCAATCACCCAAATATTTCAAAAATTAAATGGATTTCCCCCAACTTAATTTCACATTACAAAAATATGGGGGCATTAGGATAATCCAAGGGGTCAAGAAATAGAATAACACTTTTTATCAATGAATGGTCATCTTAATACAAAGAATCAAGAGTGAGAAAGATATAGATATTAATACCTTGATCATTTTTTAAATGAATGATCATCTGTTTGCAATATAGTTTGTTTGATCATTAGTGAATTCAAACCCTTTTAGTTATTATTAATAATAAAATCAACTGGACCTAGATCAATAAGTGTGTGAGGAATACACATTTTTAATATAGACCTCCCAAGATCTAAATGTTTGAATATTAAAACATTTTTAAATAATAGTTATTGTAGGATGTTAGTATGTATCACACACAACTCTTGAATGATTAAGATATACAATAGATCACATTTTAGTCCATGATTAATTCCAACACACATATTTATCCTTTCAATGATAAAATCATAGTGAATTGTTTCCTCATGTGTGTTAAATATCTCTAAAATTTGTGACTCGAGAAGTAGATAAGAAGAACTCAATTGATGATATTTGAATTGATCAATATGTTCTTCTAATTCTTGTAAACTAAAATCACATTCTTTTTTCATATCATCAATTTCATGTACATTAATAGAATGTAAAAAGATCATTGAAATCTCATCATTATATGCAGTTTGAACCATCTTATTATGTAATTTTTTATTAGAAATTATAATTTCCCTTGGTGGGTATGTTGGAGTGGATGATGGGTGATATGGGATAATGATAATGGTAAATTGGTGTTAGATATAGAGTGGGTGGATAAGTAGGATGTGGATAATGGAGATGGTAATGTATAAGATGGATATAGTGCTTGTTGTGAGTATTCATGATTCCATTCATTGTACATACTAGGTGAAGAAGTAACATTTGAAGAAATATTTCTCCTTTCAACTCCAATAGAATTATAAGATATTTGAAAATTATTAAGCATACCATGATCTCCCTGATACGATGTGTGTAGTTGTCCTTGTGTTACAAAGAAGACATTCTCACTTTCACCTTTGTCTTGTTGAGACTCATGCATATCTTGGATCTCCTTCACCATGTCCTTTGGAATAAATTGGCATGTGCACTTGTCTTCTTCCTTGCAACAAATATAACAAAAAATGATCAAATCCTCATTATCAACAATCTATAGTCTTAAAAATTCATGAATTATTTGTTCTTGCTCGGTTATAGGAATAATACCTATAGATTCTTGTGACAATGGTAATGGAAAATCATGTTAAGATAAGTTGCATTCATTAGGCTGAGGGGATATAAAACTATCACTTTGTGTCGTCGTGACTACCCCACCAATTTTTTTTTTGTTCCTAAATTTGAAAGCAGGGGTCTAGGGGATGTAGTCCCCAGTGGGGTCAAGTGACAATGCCCCTTGCAGGGTTCTGGAGTGGCACTCTGAGTACACTCCTTTTCAAAATACAGAGCGGGGTCGAGGGGTAGCATCTCCATTGCCAAGTACATTTTCTCTCTTTTGTCCCCTTTGGATTCTTTATTTTTTAACCATTTTTTTAATGAAAATTGAAGTGCCTGAACTACCTCTAAAATAAAGCATTTTTATTTTGTTTATCTTAGTTCTTCAAAATTACTTCTTTTTATCAATCAACTTGCAAATAAGTGTGTAAATATATAAAAATGATTGTATCTACTAAGATCTACCTACAAAATCAAACCATTCTTCTATATGATATAAGCAATGCAAATTGAGAGTAATCACCCGAGCACGACCGACAAGTGCGCATGATTTCATCCTAACACATATTTCCTAACTCATCTCACTAAAATAAATGGCCTTTGAAACCTCTCCCTGACAACGATACTAAAATAATAGGCCAATGCTGGGGCAAATAATAAGAAAGATTTAACACTTTATAACAATTTTTAGTTCGGTGTATATGTGTCATTCCGGGGGTGTAAACTTGTGAGTAGTGTTGCGACTATATGCCAATCAAAGGGATGAGCTTCGTGAGATGAGTGAGGATGAATGCAGATACAAAAAGAAACCTGTTACAAATTGGAATGGAATTGACGACAAGAACTTTCACTTCCTACTCTATTTAGACGACATGAACTACGTAGAAATTACAACAAACTCTTAAACAACAACTTTAACACAAACCACAAAATTAAATCTAAAACATGGAATCCAATTCAAATTAAATAATAGCTACAAAAATTATAACAAAGCCAAAAACAAAAGCCTTAATACAACTAACATAATTCTTAGTGATCAAATATAAAGCATTCAAATTAATGATAAATACAAACCACAAAAGCCAAAATACCAATCTGAAATGATGCAGAATAATAACAATTAGAGCACACCCACAACTTACAGAAAAATACATAAAATATATCTATGTACATTCAGTAGCTGAGGAGTGGGTGCCCTTCCTCCTATAAAACTGCTAAATGAATCACTCACGCAACTTCTGAAATCAGATAAAAAAAAACTATGTTGGAAATAAATCAATTTTCATATATATTACCCTTGCTTGAAACATGCAATAGCTTTTATAGTGTTTACATACAAAATAGAATAACCAAATGCATCCCATAGTTTTAACATTTTATGGTGGATATTCGTTGATCTGTTTTAGAAAAGAATGGAGTGAAGCTTTTCTATTCCTTCTTTGGTCTTCAAAACTGATTCCATTATAGCTGTTGTAAATGCACGTAAACTTTGTTTGGCCATACCAAAATACTAAGAAGAGAATGACTGCAGACCACCTTTCACTTGCATCTTTAGAAGATAAAAACGTGGAGAATGAGTCTTTGATAGCTTGACCATAGAGATATTGTGGTATCAAATAGTTTTCACATGAATTGTCCATCCTTACTTTATGGTTATAAGAGACCATTGGTAACGTAGGAAGATGTATCCAGCTGGCAGCTACAATGGAACACAGATGGAAGAATGATAATAAAATATATTAGTCTTTATAGAAACTCTTATTACATTAACATTGAATGTTAAGTAACTTAGCTATAAGATATAGATCCCATAGTAGCAACAAGAGTTCTAATAAAATAAATTTTTAGACAATTTATGTTCTAAATGCTCATTAATAAAAACAATTTAATAATTATTTTTTATAACTTTATAATAAAAGTATATTAAATACTTCATATATATTTCAATCACAAGAAACATAAATGGTATGATTTAGTAGGAAATGGAGTATATGAATGGATATAGAGGTGTGTTAAATAAATTAAAATGTGGCATAAAATGGACCAAGAATGTCTCTCATCAGTAAGAAACACCAAGCCCCCAAGGACGTAGGATTTTATCAATCTAATATCAAGATAAAAGGAGTACAAGAGAGAATGACTATGTTGACCTAGTAAGGCTAGGCTTACTATGGATCATGTAGCGAATAAATGCAAAAGATTACAAAGAAAAATACACAGTATGCAAACTAACTTGGAAAATGTTTTTGACTACAAAAGCTAGAGCATGCACTAACCATGTTGTGGTGTGTGCACAAAGTGTAACAAAGAGAAATATGTATGCCCCCACATTAAAGTAATTGTGTACACTATACCGAGAATAATTTCTTTAAGGTAGCATACATGCATCCAAAATATAAGATTGTTTCTACAATGATATGCCCCAAGGAAGGAATAATTGAAGGAAATTAAGCACAAGACAAATTAGAGCACATAAGAGATTCACTAATTGTGGTCTATACGTGCATTTGATAACTTGTGTATATCAATTATGATTTCAATGAATTTATTTCATCCCCCAAAGGTACTGGAACTATGAACACAATCAAAGAAGAGCACATAAGAGGGAAAAAATGCCTTTTTGAGTCAACATGGTAGAGACAAAAAAGAGAGATTTTTATGCTTTGCATCAACTCCAAGTAGACAACATAAAAGCACATTTATGAAAATAAAAAATGTACAACATAACATGGATACACCATATAGAAGAATTGAGATATAAAAAGAGGAATGTTACAATAGATTTGGTTAGTTCATTCACTTGTGCCAACAGAGTGTGAGAACCCTGATGGTTCTACCTCTGATTCTCTGTCACCAAAATATATTATGATATATGGAGGACTTGAGACCTCCCAAGGACTTCATACATCATGTATATACAATCAACTATCCCTCCATAGGAAGGAAAGGAGACAACATAGCCCCCTGATAATACACTTTGCAAAATAAGAAAAAGTAGACTTTTAATTTTGGTATTTACAATTGCCAAAATTATGCTATAGAAGACTCTAATGAACAATGGTTAAGATCCATCAAATATCCAAGTAAATACAAGTGCCAAAGAAGACCAAAATAGACCAAATATTGAAAGTGATATGTCCACTCATAATGACTATAATATAATAGAAAAATATTTAAGTAGACAAAAAATTAAACACTTTCAAAAAATGACACCTTAAAATGTATCCATATGAGTCTGAATGGATTCTCATAGGTTACAAAGTTGAGGATTGGATAGATATAGTCATGAAAATCCAAGAATTGTGAACAATCTACCAAAATAAAAAAATGCCTGCAACATTGTGAAGCTCACAAAATTCTACCCCCTCTCCCCCAAAAATTTAAAAATGACCTCAAAATGAGCAAGATATGAGCCTTCAAAGTTGAGCCACAAATATGAAGATCTCAATGGTGAAGGGAAGAAAAGTCAAACATTTCTATCATAGTGTTGACATTATAAAATTATAAGGTTAAACGGCTAAACAACTGTCACAAACAACTAGAGACCCAGAAAATGACGATCGTGAATTTTAATGTTCAACTGACCATGTGTTATAAATGAATGGTTTGTACTGCTTGCATGGATATGAAATGCAATTTGATTGTGCATGTCATACTATTGATTGTGTGCATTGATTGGATCTATACAAATTAATTGTGTTTGGTAGAGAATAGTTCCACTTGGCAATTGCATAGTTTGTGTGGTGAAATGTTAGTGTCGTATGGCATACTGCTATTTGTTCCTTGTTGGCGATGGTGACGTTTCTAGTGGAGGTGCTGCCACTTGAGGTGTCAATGCTAGAGGTGCTACCTCCGTTGGGATTAATCCCACATTCGTTGGGATTTGAGTTTTTTTTTTCATACAAAAAACTACAACTTGTATATGAACCAAGCTCAGAGGATAATGTTGTCGTCATAAATGACTGAATGGTAAACTTTGTGCTATTATCAAGAGTAATTTGTTGATGTATTTGATATAACCCTACTCAAATATTCTTGGTACTGAAAATATAGGGAATCTACAAAGCCAAAACAATTTTTACTAAAAAAATATTCTAAAAATAATCTATGAATGAAACTTAAAACACAAAATAAAAAATAAATTTTCTAACAGATTGTATTGTGTTTTGCAGATGGGGTGTATGTCACGCCTGTACACAATTTTTTTACTTAGATTTTTCTTTCGTCCAATATAGGTAATTTATAGTTAAAAATGGTAAATTTTGATTTGGTGTAGGAGATTCCTAAAGATCACTAGCCCTTAAATTAATAAATATGCCTCCTTCAAATGCACTAATATCCCTCCAAATAGGCTACACACTGGCACTCCAATGACCAATAGCAATAACCCAAGGTCTAGAGGCTAATTAATAGCACAAACGGGAGAAAGACAAAATGGAAAAGAACAAACTATATTCTCATCAATGATGCAATAACTAAATTATAATACCGTAACTGATGGATTGATTGATAAAAGAGACATGAGTACAATATAGAAGTATCTACTTATATAGGCAAGGCAATAAGAGACCATGATGATAGGAGACAACTTAAACAAGGGTACAGAATTCTACTTAAACAAACTAACCATTGCATGGTCCAAATGACCCAGGATTGGCAAGAGCAGGGTGGCCAAGTTGGCCCACTCCTAGGAGCGGGGCAACCAAGTTTCCTTGCTCCCCACAATGCAAGCCTAAATTTAAATCAGAGTACTTAAATGCCGAGGAGAGGCTAGAATTGAATGCGGAATTGGGAAGTGATGTCGAGATAAAATATAGTAGGTCACATTTGTTTAAAATAGGTCCTAAGTGAGAAAGAGATTAATGAAGAGATGAAAGAATTGAAGGGAACACCCAAAACTAAGGGCCCAAATAGAATTTTAGTGAGATTTGAATTAAGGGAGAACTCATATTTTGAATTAATCATTAATTAAATGTATTAGAGTCCTATAATGGATAATAGAATGAGACACACTAAAATAAGTGCCAGGAAAACACGCAGATACAAACTAATGATAGTGATAGAGATAACTTTAAGAAACCATCCCTCAAAACAAGATATTAAATATTGGCGAATCTTTTATTTTATGAAAAATTATATTATTTTTTTTGGAAAATATCTCCATTTTTTAATAAAATATTAGTTTTTTGGTGATTTTTTTATATCACACTTTTATTTTGTAGAAAATATTATTAAATATTTGATAATTATAGAAAAATACAAAAATTACCATGGCAAATCATTCCATCTAAAAACCAAAATTCTTATAAAAATGTAGAGGCCTATTAGTGGAAATTATTGATGTGATGAAGGGTACTCCCCTTTTTCAACCAAACACACACAACACAACAGAGAAACTGATAGACTATTTTTTGTGTCTAAACGACATAAATGGAAAAAGTCCTGAAACATGCAAATAGGAAAAATTCCTTAGAAATAGTGCATGATTGTTTTTTACGCTATTTTTAGCTTCTATACATCTTATATAGTGCAACTATTATAGCACAAGCTTCGAAAAAGCTAAAGAAAAAAGTACAAATAAAACTTAACATTTCTTTTTGGGTGATGCAAGATCGCTCCTACACCCTAGATGGTCCTACATCATGATGATTTTAAGAGGTAGACTCTAAAATGTTTGGTTGTTATCCCATCAAATTTAAATATAATCTAACAATCCTCATTGTAATACAAATTAATTGACTTCTATTGAGATCAGCAATCTAAAATAAATTTCATCCCCCATAAGTATTACAAATCAAATAGATATATTTTATCTCTTGGAATACAATGAATACTATTATATTATATTTAAATTAGTGGTGACATATAAATATTGGTGATATGGTCTGAAAGTAACTAATAACTATGATATATTATTGGCGAATTAATATATATTTCTAAAATAACTTATAAAACTCGACTGAATCTAATCTAATATTTTATTGAATATTTAAGAGATATTGGTTGAAATAAAATCTCTTGATAAATAAATTATACAATAGTAAGGGTGTATCCAAACCCTAATCAAATTTATATTAAAGGTGAAACAACAACACTCAAATCTAAAAATCTAACAAAGAGAGAAATAAAGACTTAGTTTGAAACTGTTGGGGATATAAAAATGCTAGGTTCACCATTTTATGTAAACTAAATATTAACACTTTTACCAAGGATTTACCTAAAATGAAAAATTTAATAGTAAATCCTTGATAGGATTTTAGAGCCAAGTATGATAATATGTAATTCAATTAATAGTACAATAATTATAAATTTCAAGTGAATACAATAAGATACTTGGCACAAGTTAGAATGACAAAAAAATATTTTATTGTACTAAAATGAGTGCCTTGTCCAAACAAATTTCTCAAAAACTAGAAGTAGTTGTGCTTTGCTCTAGTTTAGATGTGCACCTTTATAATTGATCTTCATGCCAAGGAATTGCTATGATACATAGAATCAAACTTCAAACCACCTATTTGAATTGGTAGGAATCTTTATTATTGTAAATATACCTCATCTCAACAAGGTGATTTTGATAGACTATATTTGGGAACTTCACCATTAAGGATTAGTCCYCAGATCAAGCTCATTAATTGATTGAACAATGAMAAAACAWGAATASTAATGAGAGGTGGTAATTCAATATRCTTAGGATATTAARTAATGTGATKKAATTATGRTTCTACTATAGTTATYTCATATGCTTTTTTCCATGATAATCCTAAATGATTCAAATAAATAAGATTWAATWMWWAAAACTATGCCACCCTAGCATGTAATTTGAAATAATTTACACTTTAGCCATAACATAATGACTAGTAAGGGAAGGAACTATGGGTTCATTTTGAGAATTATAATTTACTTTAAAGGTTAGAATCACACATGTAGAATTGACCTGGATAAATAGCGCACACATAGATCTTGAATAGGATGGTAAATGACTATGGGTATAGATGTATTTTAATCTTTTAAATGACTGAAGATAGGAATAGGCAAGAATAAAGTTACGTGCCAAATTATACAATGTATTACTCAATACATAAAACTCAATCTAGCCACTGGGTATTATGAGACAATAAACACTTGAATATATTCATAAAACTTCTAGCTCTTGATAAGTTCTAAATCCTTTAAGACTAGCTTCATGTTCTACCCAATGAAATGACTAGTGTAAGATAGAATGGGTTGTGTATGCCACTCTTAATTAGTTAGCAATTAATTAGTAGTTGATAAAAATTGTATATACTTTTTAGTTAATCATCAAACTTTATTTAATTTTTTTATTAATTTATTATTCAATATATTTTTCAAATAAATAATCACACATTTATATATATATATATATTTGTGTATTCTATTTTTTTTAACAAACATAAATATATCATCAAAGTTATAAAAAGTAACCACAGGGACAACAAAATCTAACCCAAAGAAAAAAATGATTGTATTCTTGACAAGGTGTTATCCTTTTGAAAAAATATTGTGTTTCATTTGAGGGGAAAATAATAAGTACGCAAGTTTGATTGTGAAATAGATGATATAGGAAATTATACAATGGAAACAAAAAAACTATGTCCTCAAAATAAGGAGGACACGGAAGTAGAGAACATTGTCTATAAGTATGAATTACTCTCAGATATGAATTCTGACCATTTCATACTGAGTAGGTCAGGAGAGCCAACCATCTTTTTGTAATGCAAATTCTTAATGGCAAGAGACCTCATGAAAAAGTTACATGTCGGATTTAAACGACAAGAAAATATATATTCCGTAGTAATCTCAGCCTCACTTGCCATTTGAAGGCATAGTCCAAAGGAGATAGAGAAACCTTCCTTGTTCTTTGGAGTAAAAGCTTTAAGAATAAATAATTGGCCTCCAAAGTAGATAAGCTGAGATGCTAGAGAATCAGGTTTATTGAGCAATGTTAAGCATTCATCTCTATTAATATTCAAAAATATCATGCATTCCTTGTGAGGTCAATTAATCTTCACAATTCTAATAGGTTTATTAATGTAAGCTCGTTCACGAAACATCTCATGGTGAAAATCTTGTGAACTAAGACTCTTCCTTCTATATGTAGCTTCATCTTTGTAAAGAAGTGCTTCCAAAATTAGTTTCAATGTACCCACATAATCAAATTCTCTACTTGAAAACATTTATTTCAACTTCGCCTTGGACATGTAGGGGAAATGTAACAAGTAGACTAGCTTCTTGTTCAACACTTTTCTTGTCTCAACATCATTAGGATAATGTTTTCTACTCCACTCCATAACAAAATCATTAAGGATATCTTCTTATCTAACTTGCAATTCATCACTGGAAAAAATTTCTTGAAGGATGGGCAAAGTTATTTCTCCTTCAAAGTTGTAACATTTTCAATATTCAACACTGAGTGTTAGATCTAAGATCTTGCTCAAACTGAGATTACAAATAATGAAGGAAAATCAACTAAAATGAATATTGATAGAGGTACATGCAGTGCAATTCTTTAAAAATGAGATTAAACAATTATTTTGTTGGTGTATAAAGTATTTACTTGTTAAATTTATTTCTTCCAAGAAAACTTACCCTCTAACAATCATAAAGTTTTGTTCAAGAAATATTTTTGCAGAAATTATCAATGGTTGAACTACACCAACTATATGCATATTAGAAGGTAGGCCCAGAATAAGTAATGCATTTTTGACTGTTATTGCTGGACTCAAGGCATTAATGCAATGATGGACACATGATGCAACCTCAAATTTGTGGGCAACCATCAACACATCCAGCAATGCAATTGTTGTCCTAGTTTTGAGTTTTCCACAGTACATAAAGTTTAATAGATCCATGAAAGCCTCTCCTTCTACAATCACCCAAATGTTTATATATATTAGCAACTTGAACACCTTTCTAACTGTTCACGGTTCAGAGAAAGTAAGGTCGAAGTAAACATACCTGCACTACTTAAATGAATAGTGATAACTCTTTGCGTGGATTCAACCGTAACTTTTGAGAAAAGCTTCATTTCACAAGAAAGGTTTTGATAAGTTAAATATATTTTCCTCAGTGTATCAAATTATGATAATATAAGTCAACCAAATAATTTTTAAATCAAATTCATCAACTAGTATCATGATAATTTTTTTAATTTTCCAAAAAAAAAAAAAGTGTAGAGTTGAAAAAGTGTGGCACCCAAACAAGAAGGTGAAGTGTTCTTACATTGTAGAAATATGGGCTTTTTGCAGCTAATATTGCTGAGCTGACATGTACATAATGACTTTGGCTGGGGAGAAGCAATCCATCTCGGTAGTAAAATCATTTTCTTTCAACCACACATATAAAACACAATATTATTGAAGAGCTGATATGTTATTTGATATTATTGAACAAGTGATATGTTATTTGCTGAAAAACATGGAGTTAAGGGAGTTACCATCTGAAGATGTTTGGAAAGGGTCTTTAAAAATAGGAGGTGTTGAAATGGGTGAAAAGGATTGTCTATCGAAGATGATCTCAATTCGCAGTAAACGGTCAGAAAAGGTCACATTGTCGAGGGCGAAGGAGAAATCTTCTACTGCTGCCATTATCTCAGCCATAATGAACTTAATAGTGTTATCACAGAACAGAGTATTATGTACAATTTAGTAGATTTGGATTTCTTTTTCTGGGTGAAACTAAAAATGCAAAGTTTGCTTGCAGTAATAATTGGACAGGTAAACTTATAATGAGCAGAGAAATTCAGATGAGTGTAAATAGACCTGTAAGTGCAAAGGATGTGTACTTTGGCGATAGCAGCTATTTAAGTTTCTCAATGAAAAGCTTCGTTTGTATGTTAATCGGTCTTTTATATTGTTAAAAAAATATTTGACGTCGCTTAAAAAACAACTTTGATTTTGTTGATTACACTTTACTTATATAGTTTTGTTGTATGTTTAGTCGAAATGTACATGTACCTATATAGTTTTGTCGTATGTTTAGTCGAAATGTAAATGTACCTATATAGTTTTGTTGCCTGTTTATTCGAAATGTATATGTTGCCTGATACATTTTATGTTATTGAAATATTTAGTTATTCACAAAGAAGTGATTTATTTTAAACGATTTCACTGATTGATTATTTGTCGTTGCGAATAAAATTGTAACACTGAGTGAATTATAGTTAGTTATTAATGATCAGTAGAGTCTCTTTGTAGATTTATAATTTGGAATAGATTGGTGTTTTTTAAACATTTCACCACAGACGCTCCACATTAAATGTGAATTGACATTGAATACAAGTTCATCATTACAATTGCCTACCTACTTATCTACATACATACATATATATAATACATACATACATACGAACATGTTTATTATTCTCGAAGCATTGGAAATGTATCCCATGCTAAGTTTTATTAATTTGACTTTCTAGATGTGTATATAACTAGTGCTTGCACCAGATGAGGTGCAAGGGTGTAGCAAATTGTGATGCAAATTTGATATACCCAAATTTCTATCAATGAGATTCAAGCATTCATTATGTTCTTAAGACCGTTGCTGCCCCAATTTCAACAAATCCACTCCGATGCATATCTGCAAACCGACCAAGCTTTAATGGCTATTCATTCTTCATTCCAGGACGTCTCTCACATATAGGCAAAGGAAGATGTTGGTAAAACAAGCATGGATAGATGCCCTGTTTCAAATTGTAGAAAACCCAATGTTTGCCGCACACATAACTTCGAGCACAGTCCATTTTCACTCAATGACGCATCTGATAAAAAAATTTATGCTCTCCACTTCTTCTTAATGCTCAAAACTTCTACCCATAGTTTTTTTTGTATCTGTAATTCAGTAACTCTATCTTTCTGGTAATAAATTACATAAAATGATTTGGTAATAAATTACATAAAATGATTTGAAATGTTGCTGAAAAACTCACACAATGATCTAGATAATAGAAGTGTAAAACAACAGTGATAAAGAAAGTAGAAGAATAAACTTGTTACCCTGGATCCATATTTTCCAAAAGAAAATACACCATATTTATTTCTTACAAACAGATGACAAAAGTCTAAATGCAAAGCAGTATTGATCTAATTCATTCAAAAATCCAGATACATTACATATACAATTTGGAAAAGATGGATGGAACATTGTCAGGACAATTGAAAGAGGATTTTAATTGTTCCAAGTCACATTTGTTCTCTGGAATATAATGCAAAGTTTCTCTGTCGCACGTCTATATTCTATCTTAATGTTCAATATAAAGATTTCATCAATTTTTAAGCATTGATTATTTTAAATTGATTTTGTCATATTTTAATTGGTTGTTAAGGAGGCATTCACACTTTTAATTGTGCTTTTGGATATAGCTTGGGTAGTCAGTCTTGCATGCAAAGTTTGCTCAAGCTTTTGATCTTGGATTTCATTGATGGTGAAGCTGGATTTGAATACTTGACGCCTATTTGCCAGGTTTTCACCAAGGTACCTACTCAATAGCGCCTGTTCGCCAGGTTTTTACTGAGAAATCAATTTTGTTTCTCTTTACTTTTTTGCCTTTTTGATTTTTTTTGTTGTCGCCAAGGTGCCTGTTTGCCAGGTTTTCACCAAGGTAACATTTTGTATTTTTTTATTTTTTTGGTATTTTCTGGATATGTAGATCGTTTCCTTAACCATTGAGACCTCAAGCGTAGAACCTCTTGAGGTGCATGTTGTTTACGTATCTGGAGATTTGATCTCCTTCTGGTGTTTCTAGTTGGTATTCCCCACTCTAGGTAGAGTTGATAATGACATATGGTCCTAGCTAGTTAGGCTCAAACTTTCCTATTTTCACTCGCTCTACTTGGTTCTCTTGATTTTCCATGAGGATGAGGTATACTACCTCAAAGGTTTGTGGCCTCACTTTCTTATGATAGTTCCTTCTAAGGAGATTCTGATAGCCTTGTAAGTGGTTGAATGCATTTTGTCTTGTTTCATCTAATAGTTCTAGTTCACTGAGCCTTGCTACTCTGTGGTCTTTGTTTGAAATAAGGTTCTTCAATGATATCCTCAGGGATGGGATTTCCACTTCAGAGGGTAAGACCACTTTGATCCATATACTAGGTAGAAAGGAGTGGCTTGTGTAGGGGTTCTCACGCTAGTTCTATATGGCCATAATGTGGGACTAAGTTGTAAATGTCAGTCTCGTCCTGATTCATTAACTATTTTCTTCAAGATTTTCAAAATGGTTTTTTTTGTCACCTCAGCCTAGCCATTCCCTTGAGGATAATAGAATGAAGAGAAACCTTGTTTGATTTGGAACACACCATTATCCATGACTTGACTGGGTTTTATTACAAGCTACAAAATCATCCTCCATGTGGTCTGGGCAGTGAGGCAGTCCATGCATGCAAAGATGGTGTGTAGAGGTAGAAGGACATGTGTTAGCCCCACACCTTACGTACATATAGTAGATTATTCTCTTATTTTAGAAATAGGTTCCATAGTACTGCTCAATAGACATTTTTTCTGCCATTTCTACTTTACATTTAATATTAGAGGGCTTCATCTCTTTGTTTTTTCAAATAGCTCTTAACATTTTTATGCTAAATGTTGTGTTTTTATAAATTTTTTTGCATTTTCGAGGTTTTTATCTGTTTCCTTTCCTATCATGGGTATGTGCAAGATCATAGGGAGCCAAAAAGTGGCGATGTGAAAAAAATCCACTTTTCACTCGTCCAAAAGTGCATGAAAGCGCTTGTTGACTTTTTAGTAGGCCTGGGTGTCAATACACCTGGGCAAACCTGACACCAAAGCACAAGCCTAATCGGGTACCCGATATTTTTGAGTACCCAAAAATATCGGGTACCCAAAACCTGTGGCATAAATCAAAAACCCGCGGGCCGATTTTCTCATTTTCCCCATCGCTTCAAGTTTCCAAAACGGCTAGAAATATCATATACATGATTTTTTTGGGTACCTGATTTCTCCAACAACAAATTTGACATCACTGCTTATCCGGTAAGTAAATTCTTGTTATTTTTAGATTGATTTTTTTCATTTTCATGTTAAATGTAGGTTTTTTGGTAAAAATGGGGTTTTGTATTGATTTTGTTAATAATATATGAAATCAAT
>MU213495.1:50182-70574 GCA_018584345.1 Thuja plicata
ATACATATAAAATAATATATAATATATGATATATAATGTAATATTTAATATTAATATATATTATATAATATTTAATATATAATATATAATCTAATATAATATTTAATATATAATCTAATATATAATTAGATATATAATAGATATTATATAATATTTAATATATATAATTCAATATATAATAAATATTATATATTATCTAATATATATAATATGTATAATATCATATGAAGTATGGAGAAAGGGGAGGGAAAGAGGGAGAAAGGGGAGGGAAAATTCAAAATTCAAAATTCTTGCGGATTTATCGGGTACCCGAAAATATCGGGTACCCGATTAGGCTCGGTATTGCTTTGTGCACCATACCTACTTGGTTAACACTTCAAATGTCTAAAAAACGTGTTTTTCCCCTGTTTCTCTGAGTTCCAAACTTCAACCATGTAGCTGACAACTTTTTTTTGATCCGAATTTGATGAAACGAAAAGTGCTGATTTACCAATTGAGTTACCTCTAAAGTGCTGATTTATATACTGATTGGAAAATGGCTATAACTTTTAGACGGTATAACATTTTTGAAAATTGAAAAATGCGTCACATTCTATGCTTCGCCTACTATAAGAAAAAATTTTATTTTTTTAAATTTGGTAAAGTTTTCAATGAGTTAAGGTGGTTAGACACGGGAGTTTTTTTATTCTGAAAACGTTGTAGCAGATAATTCATAATTAATTTTTTTTTAACATAAAATTACACAAAAATATGCGTCACATCCGCAAAGAAGTCTACTACTTATATATAAAATCTTATAAAAAAATATTATCATTTGATTATGATTAAGGTGGTCAGACATACACCTACTTCTTATTTTTTTCCTGAAATTTTTGTATTGCTGCATTGAAATCTATACTTTTCACCAATCATATTAACTTTTTTTCAGAAAAGGCCTAGTAGTTTAGAAACTACATTCAATTTCCTACAGATTCTATTCTTACAACTTTTTGATATTAAGTTGATAGCTAGTTCAAATTTTTATGTCAAGTTGACTAACCCTGATTTTGCTGATTTTTCATTGCCACTTAAGAACATAGTTTGGCCCCCCATGATCTTGCACATACCCTCATGTTAAATTTCATTCATCTAAATGTTTTATAGAATTCTTATCTGCAATATGTTTAAGGGGCATTTTCTCTTTTTCCAAACAGCCTCTTCCCTTTTCATCCAATCTATAAAGGTTTGTCATGCAAATTGGAAAGGGATTCCACTATTACGCCTGGAATGAAATTTCATTACAAAATCGTAATTTTTGAAAATACTGCAGAGGGTTTTACATTTAGGCTCTGAGATCTGATCATACAGCAGCTGTGGCTACTCAATTTTCCTGCAAACCTTCCCTAACTTTTCCAAAGATCTCTCCAGCCTCTTGTTTGGTTCCTTCTATTTCTGTATCAATGTCTGCACATATAAAATGTCAGAGGTGAGGATCTTTGGAGGCGGTGTTCTTTAAAGGTGGTGCCCAAATCCTTTTCAAAATTTCCTTCCCGCAATGGCGGTGCGAATCCAAGAAGCTAAACTCTTTAACGAATCAAATGGGAAGCAGCTTGGTGTCTCTGGCGATCACAATTTTGAGAATGCGTTGTCATTTGCGTGAGACAAAGCTGGTGGGTTGTGTCCCCAATGAAAAAACGTATCGGCTAAAAATTCATATGTATTAAAACCCTCCAGAGATGAGACTATCTACTAGCTACTCTGGAAAAGTCTTTAATGGGTCACAGGGCCTGCAAAGAGATAAAAAATACCGAGGTACCAGATCTGCATGCATTGAATTCATATCAATACATCTGCATAGCTCTAATCAGCATTGGCCTTAATACAATATTGTGATTCAAGAACCAATACCGAATACCAATCAGATTGGAAGCAAAGAGATCCAAATCAGGGGATAAAAAATTTATACAAGAAGCACACAAGAAAGATGAAATATAATGTCAGCCCAGCTGCTCGTAACACAAGATGTTATATAATTGCAGCCCGTATGGATCCTAAACCCTTTGTGGAAGAATTCACAGAGCTTGGTAAACAACAAGATATTGAAGAATGAACTAATGAACGGAGAGAAGGAAAAGTAAAAGGAAGGCTACCTTGCGAAAGACTCATGCCAAAGGGCATTCGAGGCAGGGCAAGATTGTCTCAATGGCCCCAAGGATACATAGGAAGCCAAAGAAAATGAAACAAAGGAAAGAAAGAAAGGAGAGAAAAGGTCAAAAATGAAAGGAAAGAAAGAAAGAAAGGAGAGAAAAGGTCGAGCCCAAATTCTCATCACACGCAAGTGAGAGTACAAAGAAATAGCCTGTGGAGGAATAGCCTGCAACAAAGTCTGTCACAACATGGTTTCACGCTAGCCCCTAACCACTGCGTACAAAGAAAACAAGATGTTTCCAGTGCGTGAGACAGGTTTGAGGCCATGAGATGGGTTTTCTTGCGTACGGTTGCAAGCGACCTCACAGGGAAAGCCTATCGGCTAATTATTATTAAAAACAATTATAAAAATCAAATTAGACAAGATACATATTAAAAATTTATAGTGTCCATCAATAGGACTACGTCCACTTTCAAGCAAGGGAAAATTCTTATTAATATCACTGTTTTTATACAACAGTAGCTTCAGCTATGTAATTCAATACAAATGACTATTCTATCTACAAATAGATCCATTACCAAAAGAAATTAAAGAAATTAAAGAGACAAACTATTGGAAGGAAAAAAAGTCAGAAACAAAAATCTCCTACTTGAAATTCAAGACATCGCTATGAACAATGATATCCCCTACATTTCCTTTCTTAACATCATTTTGAAAACAAGCTCAAAAAAAGCTATAAAAAACTTTAGCTTCTCCGAATATTGTTCTATGAATATTTCGAATGAATCTTCTCCAAACTATTTCGGAGGTAATAAAACTTAGCTACCGTTTATAATTTTGAATCATAAAAGTACCCTTAGTACACCGAGTTGATGCATCCACATATCTCTGCCACCAATTTTTGAATCATGCAACTTCACTTTTTCTCCTAATATCTCGCGAATATGTGGTATAATTACCTCCACGCTTGTTCCTGAGACATTCTTTACCACTCCAGTGATGACCCTACAGTTGATGCTTGGCTTGTTGAATAATTTCCAAAGGCTTCCATAATTTCCATAACTGTCTAATGAAAGCCTTCGTCCAATTGTTCCTTTCAAATATAAACCATAGGGTGAATAAATTCCCAAATCTTGGCGCCCTCAAAACTAACATGACTTGCTCCACCATCCTCATCCTTCAAAAAGGATGGCCCTCAGCCTAGATGTAATTTGAACTAAAGCTTCTCTTACGATCTCAAATTCTCCAACATTTTAAACAAGCTCATCATTTCAGTGGTACATTTAGGAAGATTAGATCCCTGTAATCTTTTGCACTCGCTAGCTGACACTAAAATCACAAGCTCAGCACAACAAGATTCTTGATCTCAACCTTAACTATTGCATCTGTTTCATGCCTATTTTAATTTATATATTGGCTCATTTTCTCAATAACTTTCTTTGTTAGAGAACCAAGAAGATTCTCCTAAGTTTCCAAAGAATCTTTCATTTCTAACATCTGCTATGGATAATCCATGTCACTGCTAAAAGTTTTTGGGCTTTTATCAGATTCGAAAATGCTAAGAAATTCCTTAATGACTGAATAGGCTACATTATCTAAATTTCCCATGAAGCTTCAGTGAAGGCTTTCTCCAGCTCATCGGAAAGAATCTTCTCTCTCAGATTGCTCCAAAGACCTCTTCTCAGTAGCCAAGGCCTTAAACAATGATAGAGTTTATTTGGCAAATGAAAGAGTCAACATGGATGAAACAATTCCCATTTTAGTGTCTCTCTCTATTACATATTACATAAAAACTATCTAATTTTCTGTCAAAAATAATTATCATAGCTCATTTTGTTACTTTCCGGCTGAAATCAAAATTTGAATGAGTTGAAAAACATATATTATATTTCGTAATAGTCAATTATTTCTTTTTGTTAGTTTTAACAAAAATATCTCCTTTGAGATTTATTATGTTGTTCAAAAGATTCTCAAGTATTGTGTTTTTCTGAAAAATATTTGTGTATTTGTATGTCATAACACATTTACTCCGGGATTAGTCAGATTTATTATGGCTCCAGCCAACTTTAGCCCATCGATTATTGTTGGTGCTGGAGTTGTTGTGACGGAAGCTCATGGCGCCCCTAAACAAGCGTCCTCGCAAGTTCATTCTGAAAGTGTTTCATGTGGTATGCCCTCACCTAATGTTGTGCTTCTTGTTCAGGATTTTTATAATACCTGTTGTATAAGAGAATAACAGCATGAGATTAGTTTGCTAATAAAATCAACTCAAATATGAAAGAATCAACAAATAAGTTGTTGAATTGACAATGCAAACAAGAAACATCTCATGGCTCTCTATCTAGGAAGCTAAATTAATTCTCTCAGCTTGAGAAATCAAGAGTGATAGTCCTAGAATGATAAATTATGCTAAGAATGATGCAATTATATCATATTCTAGCTCAATTATGATGCAAAATCCTAGAATTGACAATGCTATGCTTGATGATGAAAGTTTCTATAGTAATGATGCTCTAATAATGAATGCACAATGTTGAAATTGAATGTGAATCAATGCTTTAAAGGTGAAATAGGTGAATGGGTGATTTGCACTAAAAAATATATTCTATTTATAGAGATTTCCAAGAGGAGGGTGGTGAGTTTGATTGATCATGATAAAGGTTGAGTTGAGTTGGTGGTTTCAAATGGTGAGACAAAGGTAAAGCGTTGGTTTCAAATGTTGGGGCAAAGAGACAAGATAGAGGGTCAAGGTGCAACTCATGATGTGTGGTGTAGAGTTGATGAATCCTTGATCCTTGCTCCATGTGTGGTAAATTTTGTGCTATTGTCTAGAGTAATTTTTTTGGCGTACGGGCTATAACCCTAGTATGTGTAATCACCTAAAATTGGTCTAGTTTAATCTAAATGCCTAAATGCCAATCAAATTTCACTAGGTCCTAATTGAGGGATAAAACCCTAATCAAGAAATCAAATCATATCCTAATCATAATTGAAAATCAGTCATCAAATAATCAAGCATCAAACGTAAATAATCAAAGAGTGAGAATTAATTAATGTCCTAAGCCATTTAATTAAATAAAAGATCAAAAATCCCCATGGCTAAAGATATTAATTACTTTGATTTAAGTAAATCATTAACATTCTCACCACATGACACAAAAGTCAACACATCAACCAACGATTGTTCAAAGTTTGAATAAATCAACCACACATCTCTAATTGAATCTTGACGTGATGTTTCAAATTTGAACATTTCCCTCCAAGAGAAAATCTATTAAATTAGCTCATTCTAAGGCATTTTCATATAGTGAATTCATAGCAAGTAGATAATGCTAGTTTAGTTCTTCAGAAAATTATCATTGTTGTTAAGCATTTTAGCTTAATTGCAGCATTTTAGATTAAACTCTTAATTCATCATGTATCTTCATCTTTGCATCAAATTAGTTTCAATTCTATGATCATTTAGCATTAATTCATGCTTAATTGCATAAAAATTCATCAAAAACATGCATGAATAGGTAAATTTCCATTGAATCTTCCATCTCATAATGACTTGTCACTGATCTAATGAGTTGTAAAAGTCTGTGTTGCAGGATATGCAGGTACAATAATTTACACACTTTTTTGGCGCCCACTGTGAGGCCAAAATTTGAAATTCTATCCAAAGTTTCACAAAATTGACACTTGCAGGTCCCTGATCTGAAGAAGCTCATACAGCATAATCTTTAGTCATTTGGTATCATTCCTTGCCTCGTATGGCATCTTGATTCGTACGAAAGGTGTCCTTAACTCGTATGGTGGAATGTTAGTCATATGACATACTTTTATTAATCATATGTGGTATTAGTCGTGGTATTATACCTTGAGTCGTATAGAATTATTTAGTCATATGGAGTAGTGTATTAATTCGTACGAAAGACATTAGTGCGTCATATGACACTATGCCTTTAGTCATATGGTGTGTAGTCATTTCAAAAATAGAGAGAATTTATGAGCTTAATTTGGTTTCTAATTTTGGACTAATGCTAACATTTGATGTTGTTTTTCATGTATTGTCATTTTACATAGCTTAACTCATTTGTGCAGGATGATTTGATGAAGACATAACAAACCAAACTACTCACATAATTGGTTTTGTAGGTTTCCAAAAAGATTCAAGAAATATTTGTGTCATTAATTAGTAGGTTTCCAAGGAGATTCAAGAAATCAAATTTTATCACTTTTAGTGGAAGAAAAATTCCAACTTGTCATAGAGTTATACGAGACCTTGTTTTTAGTTGTATCTTGTATCGCCAGTCACATGAATCCCTATCTTGAGTCGTATCAAATCCTAAATCACATGGAACACTTTCTTTAGTCGTATCCTACATCATGCGTCGTAAGAATACCTATCTTCATTCATATCACAATACTAATTCGTTTGGTATAGAATCCTAATTCGTATAAGGGGTTTTTTAGAAAGTGATGCAGAGTGGAATATGGTAAGGTTGTTTATGAGGTCAAACCTCCAAGTCTTCAACCACTTACCAATTGGATCACTATTGTGTCTATCTCCTTGTTCCTTCCTTAGGTAACTCTTCAAGCTTCACACAAGGACCCTCTTAATTCACCATTCAATCCCTTGTGTAGGATAAATTGTAAACAAACTCCTACTTACACCAAACTAGTGTGTCTCCAAATTCATGACAAAAGACCCTTCAAGGTCTCTCCTCCTAATCATCACTTGTGCAAAACTTTTACACCTACTTCTTAGGGAGTGGTCTAGGGTTAAAATAGTCATATTAAACAAGGTTAGGACCCTCACAAGACTCCAAGGTTGTCCTATTATCCCCAAAAGAAAAACTATCGTTATAGGCCTTATAGACTAGTCAAATGATTCTACAACTTAACAAGGAGAAATATTTTATGCATCTTTCCTCTATGCGAGTTCAACTTCCTAAAGATTTTGATATTGAAAGAATCATACCATAAGAGGAAGAAACACCCATATCTCTTCTCACTAAATAAATTAATGACATGCAATGTGGGCTTATGGAGATGAAGAAAGAAAAGGACAAACCCTCAAATAAGTATTGATTGGAAGCCATATGTACTATTCTTTTTGATAAAGACTTATACATGCCACCTTTTCCAACAAAACTTGAGATCCTAAAATATGACAAGTATACAGGAGATAATGATTCTCATGACCATGTGAGAGATTTTTTCACTCTTAGTATGGAGTTCATGCACAATTAAACCTACTTAATGAGACTATTTCCAAGGAGTCTAGGTGGTTCCACCATGGAATGGTTCTCTAAGTTTCCCCAGGTATCAAGTCATTTGAAGAGTTAATCAAATAATTCATTCAACAATATTCTTACAATATCAAACACATTATCACTATGTTAGATCTCTGTAACACCAAACAACAGAATGGAGAAATCTTTGTCACCTTTCTTCAAACGTGGAGAAAAATATTTTCAAGATATCCTCGAAATCTCCCAAAAAATGAGAAAATGGATATCTTTACCAACAATCTAATTCCATAGATAAATTTTTCACTTTGCTTCCAGTGTTTAACAACCTTTGATGAAATGGTGGAAAATTCTCTCAAAGTGGAAGAGGTTTTAGTGATGAAAGGAGAATTCAAGATCTACAAAGAAAACAAATTCTCCAACAATTCTAACCCCAATCACAATAATAATGAAAAGTCCAAGTTTTGGAACAAGAAAAAAAATGCAATGAATGATGGAGTTGTGGAAGCATCCCATATCAAATCAAAGCATCTACTTTTTAATCTCTCAAGTAACATTCAAGGTTCCAATACTCCTAATACTAAATATACATCTAAAGACAAGCATGATCGATACTGTATCATCTTAAAATGGAAGAACTTCCATGTTAAGAACGTTTAGCCCTCCTTAGGGGATGTTTTTGACCTCCATCATATCATCCTCTTGTTTCTGCATCATTCTCTCCTTTTGTGCCAGATTAGGACCCTGATTGGGCCTCTCCAGGCACCTTCTACCCCACCTGGCATATTTTCCAGGGGTTCTAACCCCCTAGGTCAGGGTCAACCTCGACCTTGACCTAGGTCAGGGTTGACCTCAACCCTGACCAGGGTTCCCCTTTCAAATCTGGAAGCCTGTTGGCTACCGGGGGTCATCCAAAATTCAATTTTCCCACTTCCGGGTCGACTATTTCAGATTCTGAAGCAGTGATTCCTAAATTATATTTAATATAGGTCCTCTTCTAGGGGCATGGGTCTAATTGGAATTTAATTATCCAATGTCGGCCTCCTTAGAAGATTGTTCCCTGATTTCATATAAAAGGAAGTCTCTCTCTCTCATTTTCTCTAAGTCTTCTAAGTGCAAAAGAGCTCTAATCAAGATTTTGTCAAGAAACAAAAAGTTCAAGCATCCATTATTCTACATGTTTTCAAGCTCTCAAGGTGTTCAAGTCTTCCTCTCAAGCATTCAAGTTCTCCATTGAAGATCAAGGATTCAATTTTTCAAGCCTCTGAAGGGATTAGGTTCAAACATTCAAGATTCATCATTCAAACCCTAGATCTAGCCATCATGGTGGTGTGATCTTCCTTCAAGATCCTTTGTGCATCCTCAAGACACTTTCATCATCTCTTCAAGGTGGATTTCAAACATAAAATCATGGAGGTTTATGGTTTCTAAAGTCCATGCTTTCATACTTTCATATTTGCTTACATTTGAATTACAATTGCATATCTATTGAATATCATAGCTTCATTGTTAGATTCAATTCTACTACTTGCTAGCATTCTATACTTTATTGATTTCAAGCTTAATTCCTAAATAAGGGTTTGACTAAGGCAAACCCCTCCCCCACAACAAACAACCCTCTTTTGTTGCAGGCATAGGTTTGGGACTGCGGATTTGGACACAGATCTGGATACCCTTTTCGGCTTTCTTTCGGATGGCACGAACAGATTCTCTGTCGGACTTGTGCAGGTCAGGGTCAATATTATTAGGTCAAGGTTGACATTTGTGGGTCAAGGTCAACCTTTTTCATAAGACAACATCGGATCAAGAAAATTTTTCTGGGTTTTGTTCGTCTCAGCGTTATGGTTCAGGATCATCTGTCAGCTTTTCCAAAAATAGTGTACAGACCTCACAAAATAGCATTCTTTGATCTGCAATTCTTTAAGGTTAGTACATTTCTCCTATTTCTTCAATTACTATAATTAAACATATTCATTTAATCAATTAACAGAATTTAAGATTCCCTTCTTTGTTCTCTTTCCAAATAGTTGATTCATTTGTGCATTAACCCTTCTTTTGGGTTGATCAACTTGGATCTTCCATTTGTGCATTTGAGGATAGAAAAGGAGCATCTTATCTTCTCCCTAATCACAATTGCAATACACAATCAATACAATTCAATTAAATGTAAAGTAGGGTTAAGGAATTTAACACACTTTAAGCAAATCAAAACAACAATTAACAAATAATCTCCTTACCCCTTTCCACCACTTTACAGATACAAAAAAGACAAAGCACATTGGGAAGATGAGCCTAAGAGAACATTCACTTCTCTTGGAGAACCATTGGAAGTAGCATTGAAGACTCTTATGAAACACAAGATTATCACACTGACAAATTCATGACCTTGAGAACTGTAAATCAAGCCAAAGTGGTTGAATGACAACAACTACTATGAGTATCACCACAATGAAGGTCACAAGACAAACGAATGCATGAAACTCAAGCATGTGATTCAAGATTTGATTGATAATGAAACAATTACAATTGATAAACACAAAACTAATGATGATCACACAACATTCAAAGGGCCACTACCTAAATATGAGAAATGTGGAACCTCAAACTCCAAAGGTGCTAGAGAGAAGTACACATACTCAAACTACAATGTGATCAATATGCTCAAACCTTATGAGCAGTCTGTCATGGTCATTATCATAAAAGACAAAAAGGAAGTTGAGTCTTCTAATATTGTGACAGGAAGCCAACATCAAAAAATTTCTCTTAAGGGTGTCTCGTGAAATAATCCTACATCATTAAAACCTTACCTCCAAGCAATCGACATCATTTTCATCCTTGAATTATAGTTTGGTGGATCCACTTCAACATACTCTTGCACAAATCTCATTCCTAGAATTGCTGAAAACCTCTCTAGTACATAAAGAGATGCTTGAATCAACCCTGTTGGAAACAATTGTCCCAAAGGATCTAGATTTTATTCGGTTCCAAGTCATGGTTGATCATTTAACAGCACCGCACTATCTCTCTTTCTCCGAAGAGGATGACAAATCACTCAATTATTCACATAACCAACTACTGCATATAGAGGTCCTTATCCATAAGCATCATGTCGAGTGTGTCTTGATAGATGGAGGGACTGTTTTGAATATCTGTACCCTAAATCTTGTGACAACATTGATATTATTTGAGAGCACAATAGATCCAAGAAGGAAAATAACTATAAAAGCATATAATGATGTTGAAAGGTCATACATGGGATTAATGGTATTACCAATTAGAGTGGGACTAATTGAAAGGGATATCATATGTCAAGTTTTTTATCTACCTGTAGCATACAACATTTAATTAGGCATGCCTTGGATCCATGATATGCAGGCGGTTTCGTCTACTTACTAACAATTTGTAAAGTTTCCCTATAACAGAGTTGAAGTGAGTATAGCAGCAAAAACTAGATACTCTTGTAATACCTTAAGACAATTTGTTGATAGCATGGTCCCACACAATCGAGAGGCCTCCGATGAAGAAAAGGATGAGAGTTCTATGATAGCAACATTGATATATTTTGAGAAAAAGTTGAAGATTAAGGACGGAGGAATGGGAGAATACAAGATTCATCAACTATTCTACATTGTTTCTCTACCTACATCACCTTGATCCTATGGAAAACCATCATCAGTCCCTAAACCCTCTAGTTAAAAAGAAATGAACATATATGATGGAACCTTTGTACGAGCTTCTACTACCATGGACGAGGAGAATGAAGATAAAGTTGTTCTCTGCTGGTTGTAGAGAGACACAGAAGAAGAATCAACCGATGAGGTCAAACATGTTGAAATATCTCCAGAAAAATATGGGAAGGGCTATCACATCATGTAGAAAATGGGATACAAAGACCAAGGTCCTCTCAAAAAGAATAAAGAATGACTTGGAGAACCTATTCATATGGAGTTTGGAAATCCTATAGACAAAATGGGGTTGAGATACAAAGAAGAGGAATACATTCCCTTATTTCAAAATTGTCCAATCTTTTATTGTGAAGAGAATGAATCCAATGATGGAGAAGAATCGATAATTGTTCCCTTTGAAATATCATTATGTCTACAAGGAGAAACTTCCACTTTGCAGCAATATATTGAAGAGTGTACAAACCAATCAGCTAAGAATACTACTCATCAAGGAGAAACATCAACATCCCAACAAATCGTTCAAGAGCTCGAGAACCAACAACAAGAGGTTACTCCGTATGAAGGAGAAACAATAACATTTACACGTGTTCTAGACATGGCAGGGGGAACCGAGACACGCTCATGAATATGAGTGGGATAAATTTTATGATGCAACCATGGACATTTAAGTGGATGTGATTCAAAAATATGCATATCAATTTGAAGAGGGATAAAGTTTGGGTGCTAGACCATTCAGGTTTGGTTCAAATACTATGAACAGTGACTTCAGTGATGATGATCAATATCTTAGCATTCTAAACAATCCTTCAGAGGGTAATTGTGTAGAACTTGTATTTCCAGTTGGAAGAAATGATGATAATGCACTCATGACCCTAAATGCAATCAAAACCAATCCCAATGATACCTTATCCTTGACATATCTCGAGATAATTGAGTGGAACTAAAATGAACCCATTGCCTTACTTACTTTACTAATTACTACGCTATCTAGCCTATTATATAAATGTTGTTAAACCCTTAACTTATTCCATCTGTGAACCTAGTGTGGCATTGATAGTTGGGGATATCAAGTTTCTCAGTCTAAAGAAAAATAAATATAAAATGAGATCTGATGGTGAAAACCATATAGTGGAAGTATCAGATCCAAAAATAGTGAAAATAAAAGATACATCTGAAGGTGAAAACCTCTCTGAGGCACCTAAAGATGGGAAACTTGATATACTTTATGATCACTTGCAGGAAAGATCATCAGTACTTATCGAGCCAACACAATCAGTAAGTCTAGGAACAATAGAAGCTCCACAACTAATACATATTGCTCAATCCTTGACAGAAGAAGAAAAATAACATTTCACATAGTTCTTTAAAGAAAAGAAAATTAACTTTGCGAGGTCATATTCAGACATGCCAAGATTGGACCCTGATTTAATAATTCATCATTTATCAATAGCACTTGGGGTCAAGTCAGTTAAACAAAAGTTGAAAAAGATGAATCCCAATGTGGAACTATTAGTCAAAGCTAAATTGGAAAAGTTTTTTAAAGCTAGTTTTATCAAAGCTATATCATATGTGGAGTGTATTTCCAATATTATTCGTGTATCAAAACCAAATAAATCTATTCAAGTATGTACGAACTTCAGGGACCTCAATAGAGCATTCCCCAAGGATGATTTTCCACTAAAAAACATTGACATGATTGTGGATCTTACAACATGTTGTCAAATGTATTGACTTATGGACAGATTGTCTGACTACTATCAGATTAAGGTAGTGGCTGAAGATCAAGAGAAGATAACATTCACATGTGCATGGGGTACATTGTATCATAATGTGATTTGCTATGGACTAAAAAATGCAGGTACAAATTACCAATAGTTTATGACCATCATATTTCATGGTATGATGCAAGAGCATGGAGGACTACATCCATGATACCCTCAAAAAATCAACCAATAAAAAATTCATCTACAAGGCTTGGGAGAAATATTAGACAAGATGGAATAATTCAGACTTTGTCTCAATCCAAAGAAGTGTGCCTTTGGGTTGACCTCCTGGAAACCTCTAGGTTACATAGTCTCAACAAAAATTATTGAAGTGGATCAAACAAAAGTGAAAGCTATAATGGAAATGCAACCGCCCAAAAATATCAGTCAGATGAGAACCTTACAAGGAAAGCTTCAATCCATAAGACAGTTCATTTCTCAGTTGGAAGATAAGGCGCAACCATTCACTAAGACATTGCACAAAGAATAAAACTTTAACTGGGATGAGACATGTGATAAATCCTTCAATTAAATCAAGGAGTACCTAGCTAATCCACCCATACTGACGTTGCTTATTCAAGGAAAACCTTTTTTGTTATACATATCGACAACCACAATATCATTGGGATTTTTACTAGCACAACAGGATCAAACAAGGAAGGAAAGAGAAATTTATTACGTCAAAAGAACACTAGTATCATATGAACTCAATTATACTATCATTGAAAAGGAATGTTTAGCCATAATATTCACATCTTAGAAGCTCAAACATTATATGTTGGCTCATTCAGTAAAAAATATAGCAAAGATTGATCCATTGAAGTATTTGTTGAACAAAGCAACCTTGATGGACATATTAGAAAAGTGGATAATTATATTGATTGAATTTGACATCGAGTATATAAATAGAAAATCTATTAAGGGACAAGTAATAGATCAACATTTGGATGATGAACCACTTCAAGATGACAAACTTCTAAATATTGAGCTTTTTCATGATGAAATATTACATTTGACAGAATATCCATCGAAGATGTACTTTGATGGTTCATTCACACAACATGGATTAGGATCCATCATACTTTTTATCACACCACAAAGGTACACCATTCAAAACCCATACAAATTATTGTTTCCATGTACCAAAATTATAGAAGAAAATGATGCTTTTTTGAATGGTCTCAAAATGGAAATTGAATGGAAAATAGTGGAGTTACATGTTCATGATGATTCCCAGGCTGTAGTAAACCAAATTAATGATGAATATCAAATAAAGGATGAAAATATGAAACCATATAAAAGAATGGTGGATGATCTAAAAAAACATTTTGTATACATCACTTTCCAGTAGATTCCACAGGTAGAGAACAAAGTGGCAGATGCAATGCCTACTCTAGCCCCGGTGCTTCAAATCCAAGAGAAGCAAATCAGCTATGAGTTCCTAGTGGAAGAGTTACCCTATCCAGCCTAATTTTCTAAATCATAGGCCATGATTCCTCTTGCTACAACCAAATATAATCCTACCTAAAGGAAGGAATTGTCCCTAATGACCTATCTAAAAATGAAAAAAAGAAGCCTGATCCATCAAACATCACATTATTTAATCATTGTCAATGAATCATATAGGAAATGTCTGCATGGTACTCTATTTATGTTCTTAGAATGTGAAGAATCCGATAACACCCTACAAGAAATCCATGAAGGTATATGAGGATCACACTCAAATGGTCTTGCTTTGGCCAAGAAACTCTTACGAGTGTGTAACTATTGGTCTACTGTGGAGAAATATGCTATTTATTTTGCTAAGTAATGCAAGAAATGTTAACTTCAAGGCAATCTGATACATGATCTAGCAAGGGAGTTATTACTATTCATAACACACTGTCTATTTCATTATAATAGCCACGAAGTATTTCACAAAGTGGGTTGAAGCCATCCCTTTGATCAAGGAGATGGTAAATAGGTATCCATGTTTATCCTTAATTATATCATGTATAGGTATGGAATTCCCTCTTCTATTATAATAGACAATGGGGGCAATTAAAGAACAAGGATATTAATGAATTGTGTGAGAATTTATGAATCAAGAAGCATTGTTCATCAATCTATTACCCATAAGGGAATGGTCAGGGTAAAGCATCCAACAAGAATATCATGAAGATTCCTACATTGAATGGTTAACAAATCTAGTAGAGATTGGCATTTGTAACTGAATCTGGCTCTATGGGCATATAGGTTTAACATCAGAATGCCAACATGAGCTACACCTTTCTCTCTTTCTCATAAGGCCAAAGGAGTTATACCTATTAAAGTGGAGGTACCATCGTTAATAATATCACTAAGAGGACTCATCACTGATGAGGAGTACCAAATTTCAAGAATCCAAGAGCTTGAATTTCTAGATGAGAGCAGATAAGAGGCATTCAATCATTCTTGATTGTATCAAAAATGGATTTCCAGAGGTTGCAATAAAAAGGTAATACATAGAGAGTTTCAAGTTGGATATTCTATGTTGAGAGAGAATCTGAAGGCACAAATAGATAGAAAACAAAAGGGAAAGTTCAAACCCATTTGGATGGGACCCTTCGTCATCACAACAACATATGGCTTAGGTGCTTATCAAATCTCAACACTAGAAGGAGATCTACTTCTTTGATCCAATCAACACAGTTCATCTGAATAAATTCTACACCTGACATCCTTAGTTCAACATGTTTGTAGAAAATACATTGATCCTGAAGAAATTCAACAACCACAGATATTGATCCTAAATAAATCCAAAAAACCAATGGAAAATGTTCCTGAAGAAAATAAAAAACTTAAAAAAAATGTCTTGACAAATGGTATCCTTGGTGAAAACCTAGAAAAAAAGAACCTTGATACTAACAAAAAAAATTTAAAAAATTAAAAGTACAAAAAAATCAAAAAATAAGAAAAGGTGCTATGGTGAAAACCTCGTAAACATGCGCCTTGGTAGAAAAAATAAAAATAAAAATCGAAGTGTTGAAAAACTGGTAATTAGGTGTTGCTTGTAATTGATTGCTCCTTATATCAATACATCATTTGGCCATCTCACTTGCATTAGATTTTCCACTTGTATATATATGCCAATGCTTTTTCATTCTTTTGTATATCAGTTGGTCGTGCATCCTGATGCCATGGCTTGGATTCAGATTATGTCTTGTCCTAGAAGGTCAGTTAAGTCTAGCTAGTGGAAAGTCTTGAGTCATCATAGGAGTTGTTGGATAATCAGTTGACACTCAATTTGAGTCATTCATCATGGTCTATCTTGAGTGTTATGCCACTGAAATAACATTGTTCCTTAATACCAACCAACACACAATAGTGTTTTCCAAGACTGCAAGCTTCACCAATGGTGTTTCTAAAGACCAAATGAAAAAGACAAACTTTTCCACAACAGTAATGAAAAAAATACACAAATGCCCTTGAACAAATTTTGATGACCATGTCTTCTAAGTAACTTGAATATGTCTCCAGTCTAGAGGAACAAGGAGGAGGCCACGAATTTTCTTTGTATGCTATATGCTATCATTGATTTTTTCTTATCTTGTCTTCCGTGCGACTCTATGATGTCTTAATACTAGAGAAACACAGATAGGGGCATGATGTTTTCTTGGGTTTCTATTTGTGGGATGTATCCCAACAATTTCTTCTAGGAAAGATATTTTGAGATGTCTATGATGACAATCTTCATATTCCAATAAACATCGAACAACATCAGATTGCAATATAAAATGCTTGGATTCTAAGACACCATCAAATATTTGTACTAGACAGAAGGGGGAACTCATTCCTTGTTTGTTGAGATATCATTCATTCTAGACTATCATATTTCTTGAGGTATTTCAGGATGTCAAAGAGCTACAAGACCAAGGAAGGAATATGTTGTTTTCTTTATTTGTTTCTTGTGGGATATTTTTTTGATGAAGTCAACAGTCAAATATTCTTGATGCCTGTGATGGAGGTTGGAAAGATTATTCCTTGTTTGTTTTATGTAAATGATACTTAGAACATCATGGTTTCTCATATCTTGATGCTTGTATCAAACTACAATATTGAATTTGATAAAATTAACTTAATCATATCACCATGGTCACCTGAGTACTAGTGGTGGTTGTACTTGATTTAGAACGTGAGGAAAATGATATTTTTATCATCATGGTTAACTGTGTATCAGTGGTGGTCATATCTACTTCCACAAAACAAAATGCTCCATGATGAAATGCATAAATAAAGATCAAAAGAAAAGATAAGGCCATCATGAGATATGCATAATAGGTTGCATTCATTTACCTTGATTTAAATGAGATAAGAAATGTTGTCTTTGTGAGGGAAAATCAAAATGAGTGAATATCCACATCGAGACATTAATCAATCCGGTGACATCATCACATGAATCTAAACATGATGGAGTATCCCATGACACTAACATAAAAAATATACCTACATCACATGTTAGTAGAACTTATCATTCATGGCATCATAAATCCATGACATTTATAATCCCATCATATTTTGCATCCATTATACAATGCATCCACTTGCATAATCATAAATCATAAAATAAATATTTGCATTACATATCCATGGAAATAAGCATATACATCATAAATGCAAAAAAACAAAGATATATCATTTGAATCAACATCTCATCAAAGTAAATAAATAGATAGTGCATCTCATAGACATTTGCACTGCATATCCATAGAAAAGAACAAAAAATCATAAAATAGCCATTGCATATCATGTAAATTATCATGTCATGACATCCAAAGCATACATCATAACTACAAAATCATAAATCCATTGCATAATCATTTGCATCATCATCTCATACATAATGCACATCAACGATTGAGTGCATCACATAAACAAAATAGAAATCATGCATATAAAAACATAACATCAAGAACATATAGAACAAAGTCATTGCATCTCATGTATATATCAACAAAATGTGTTAGTGTCAGGGGTACAATGAGATAAAAAGAATCAATGTGTATATCATCAACTATATCAAGTACATCAAGTGTGTAATCAATATGCCAATATACATGTATTATATGTCCATTATACAACACATATAAAAATCAGAGCATGGCACAATCTCAAGACCCATTGTCACCCTCTATTGCAGGTGGAGGTGGAATAGGAGGTGGAACATCTGCTCTAGTTGGTGCTGGAGCTACACCCTCTGATTTCACTATGAGTGTTGAATATGTGGGTACCCTCACCCTCTCATCTAGAAAAGATGCAAAATAAACTGCCTGTTAATACACAACTTTACTCCATTGAAGCACAACATCCCTCAACACTCTATCTCTATTTGCAGTTATATTGGCCAAAGTTCTATCTCTACCTCTCAATTGTGCCTGCAAAACAATTGTTTGTGTCCTCAATTGTGCTCACTCATGGTGACACCAAGAGAGTGCACCCTGATCATCTCGTGTGGCACCTGTTGGTTGTATTTCCTATTTTTGCTGGTCCCTTGTCCTACCCTCTGTAAAATTTCAGGTGTTCATGTCTAACCTTGTCCAAATTTGTAAAAACCCTGAAAAACCCTAAGTATCCAAGTGTTAAACGGTGAATTGAAACCCTAGGTCATGTCTTATGTTTCAGTGTTACCTTTTTTATTCACTAAAGGCATGTGTATTATTTCAAGTCGCCTCGTCGCGTTACCCCCAGAGAATATTCCAAGGCTCTTCCCGACTTTGCTTTTTCCTTGTGTCGCGTGGTCTCGATATAAATCAGAATATTCCTTCAGTGTTACGAGACTCAGCGATCTCTTTCAGTCAGGTAGTCACAGGATCTTCATGATTATAAGCTTTGTAAAAGATGGGACCCACTGTTAGTCGGGTGATCGCAGGAGAAATCAACAGTTATGAAAAATGTTCTCAGACTTCACGATTGTTTCATGTCGTGTTGTCGCCAGATCAGGCCAAATCTCACGGTTAAGTTTTCCTTCAGTCGCGTGGTCTCAGAATAAAATGGCGATTAAGAGTTTTCAGCTCAGACTACGCGACTAACCGTCTGTGGTTTACAGTAAGGTGTAGTCGGGATGTCACCAGAGCAGGAAAATGTTGCAGTTTTCCGTTATGCAGCAAGAGAACCAATGATTGGGCGACATCTGTCATAAGGCAAGTGGGTAGTCGCGTGGCCGCTAGAAGGAAGAAAATGGATCCTGGGACTTCGAGACTAAGGTGCTTTGCCCTTTGTCGCAGTGTCTGGGAATAATTTAAGGGTATGCCCGATCATCTAGCGATTAAACGACTGTCGTCAGATGAAAGAAGAGGAAGATCCAACGGTGGTCGTGATGTCTGGAAAGGAAAGTGCCCCAGGAAAAAAGTCCTCCCGACTTGGCGATTAGGGTATGTCGCGCAGTCGCTATAAGTAAAGAAAGGGCGCTTGTAACAGGTTAAGGTAAAGTTAAATATATCTCCCGACTGGGAGACTAAGGGTTGTTGCATGGTCTTGAAAAAGAGTATAAGCATTCAGCGACAAGGTGATAACTAAAAAGGTTAATGATAACGGCTAGTCGCAAGGTCTCAAAAGGAAAGATGAGTTAAGGTTAACTATGCGCGACTTTGATTTCAGTTATGTCGCGAGATCGCCAGAAGATCATTTGGGTCAGCCAGGGTAAAGAAAATACATTGTCACCAAGTCTGGAGATGGAACCATGGTTAAGAACAATGGCCCGCGACAAAGAGACTTAATGCAGTCGCGTGGTCGCTTGATTACAAAATCTAAAAAATGGCGGCAGTTTTTTGATGTGACAGAGTAAATCTCTTGGCAACCAATCAGAGGCTCAAATTTTGGTTACAGTGCAAAAAGGGTAGCTGAGATGTATGACACAGCGAATTAAAAGGTGACATGTCAGCTTTCTTAAACATTATATGATTGCTCCGAGGATCCATTCTTTGAATATTTGATTTCCTGTCAACTTCGTGCAACTACGGCTAGGTTTTTCAAAGTTCATAGCATGCCGAATTAATGGCAGAACTGATGTCTCCAAATTATGAGTTGTTTACTCTGAATGATGGCTATAAGGAGTTGATAGTGCATTCATTCTCTTTCACCATGCTTTCAAGTTTTTAGAGCCAAATTGCTTGTTTTCAGAGAAGAGTGATATTTTGAGCAGTTGCAGTGTATCCAAAGTGATCAGAGATTTCTAAAATTACAGAGGATTGTGCTCAGAGCAGACAGCTGATATTGGAGATTAGATTTGTTTCAATATCAGTTAGAGGAAAGAGATTCAAGGTGTTTCAGATATGATCAGAGTTGTGAGCGTCGCTTCAACAAGTGGAGGCAGTGGAGAAGAACAGAAAGGAAAACCGAGTTACTCCGATGAGTTTCTCCAGCTTCTGCCAGGTTCAACGCAAAATAAGAAGGCGCTAGTGTCCTCCTGGACGAGTATAAAGACATCCGAGATACTGCGACCCCAGGCACAACAGGTTACTCTCTTTTCACATACTTCTATAAGAATTCTGATAAGCCCATCCCTATTTCAAACCCATGGACATGTGGTCTGGCTAGGTTATTAGTTCCTGATGTGTTCTT
>MU213495.1:88575-117469 GCA_018584345.1 Thuja plicata
GTTGATTCCTTGAAGAGTGAATCCTTTAGGTTGTCCCTCCTATAAAGAAAAGGAAGAAGGATGAGAATCCTTGTATCATTGGTTGTTGTTATGCTTATAACTATGGTTTGTATGGTAATATCTTGTTTATGGTTATGCTTGGTCATTTGCAAGATAATTCATAAGTTGGTCCAATAAAGATACATAGCTAATTAGTGTCCACATTAACAAATACTGTGTAAACAGTAATCTTAAGAGGCAAAACCTGCCTGAGTATTTGTGGAGCTCAAAAATGAAGAAGGACCTTATCCAGTCCTTAGCAATTAGGCTTTTCTTGTCTCTGAATCAGTATTAGAAGGTACAATTTTCAAATAGACATTTCAAGCATTTTGGTTCATACAAGAAAAATCCCTAACAGCACCAATGGAGTGGCTTGATCTATCTCATCTCACTAAATGTCCCAGATCCTTAGTAGGTGCACCTGATATGGTCCTTACTCTCTGACTATATCCATCATCATCATCACCTCCATCATCTCACCCACTACACCCAAGCTTCTACCCTCTCCTCTCCTCCGTTCTCCCACATCTCTCCTAGGACCTCTTTCAGCATTTCACAGTCCTCTTTTTCCTCTCTATCAACCTCTTCAACATCACCCCCTGATTGTCCTCAGGGTCCTCAATTGTGCAATCTCATCAGGAGAAGTGAATCAAGGGAATATACTGTCGGTAATCATTTATCATAGAACCATCGGTAACATTGTCCAAATAATCCCATGGAATAGGTTTTAAAGTATGGAACTCCTAAGTAGCAATTCCATATGCACTTCGGACACCCCAGTGAGTCTCCTCCTCTCAGATCCAAGCATAAGCACCCTTCTCCTTGGAGATTCCTTTTGCTGATCAAACTGGCATATTACACGTGTGGACAGGAAGCGCTTAATGACTAGTTGTGTCTAGCCGATCAAATATATGCTCATGGACATGAAGGACAACTCTCACACAACATAGAACCAATCCTCGCAATCTCAGTACGGCCTCCACTCAAGAACAGTGTAATCATCCATAACTCTACCCTAGTAATCTACCTTCCTCAAGTGTGGTTTTTGTACACATCCTCTGTATATGTCAACATATGGTCACTTCTCTCAGCGATCTCGGTCTTCAGTCAGTCGTGTAACTGAGATATGCTCCCAGCCCCAGATCTGCAAAATTACTACACTTGCTGACATGCTCCGTCGATAGACTATCTCACGCAACTCTCTATACAAGTGGGATAATATGGAGGACCCTCAAGAAAATCTGCGCGGTCTCGCCAACATGCAACCACATAATCATATTCTCTACTTGAAAACATTTTTTTCAACTTCTTTTTGGACATGTAGGGGAAACGTAAAATGTAGACTAGCTTCTTGTTCAACACATCTCTTCTTTCAACATCACTAGGATAATGTTTTCTACTCCACTCCATAACAAAATCATAAAGAATATCTTCAGATCTAACTTTAAATTTATCGCTGGAAAAAATTTCTTGAAGGATGGGCAAAGTTACTTCTCCTTCAAAGCTGTAACAAATGTTTCAATATTCAACATTGAGTGTTAGATCTAAGATCTTGCTTAAACTAATATTACAAATAATGAAGGAAGATGAACTAAAATGAATATTGATAGAGATACATGCAGTGCAATTCTTTAAAAATGAGATTAAATTTTTTTTTTTTTTGGTGTATAAAGTATTTACTTGTTAAATTTATTTCTTCCAAGAAAACTTACCCTTGAATCATCATAAAGTCATGTTCAAGAAATCCTTTTGCTGCAAATATCAATGGTTGAACTACACCAACTATACGCATATTAGAAGGTAGGCCCAGAATAAGTAATGCATTTTTTACTATTATTGGCAGACTCAAGGCATCAATGCAATGATGGCCACATTATGCAACCTCAATTTTGTGGGCAACCATCAACACATCTAGCAATGCAATTGTTGTCCTAGTTTTGATTTTTTCACAATACTTAAAGTTTAATAGATCCATGAAGGCCTCTCCTTCTGCAATTACCCAAATGTTTCTATAATTACAAACTTGAACACCTTTCTAGTTGTTCATGGTTCAGAGAAAGTAGGGTCGAAGTAAACATACCCGCACTACTTAAATAAAGAGTGATAACTCTTTGCATGGATTCAACCGTATCATTTGAGAAAAGCTTCATTTCACAAGAAATATTTTGATAAGTAAAAAAAATTTCCTCAATGTATCAAATTATGATAATATTATTCAACTAGATAATTTTTTAATCAAATTCATCAACTAATATCATAATAATTTTTTTAATTTTCCATGAAAAAGCTTATAATTTTTTTATTTTTTGACTATAAAAATTTGTATACTAGATGGAGGTTGGAAAGATTATTACTTGTCTGTTTTATGCTATTGATACTTGGAACATCACGGTTTGTCATATCTTGATGCTTGTATCAAACTATTGAATTTGGTGAAATTAGTATTCATATCACCATGGTCGCCTAAGTACTAGTCGTGGTTGTACTTGATTTAGAATGTGAGGAAAATGATATTTGTATCATCTTTGTTAATTATGTACCAGTGATGGTCATTTCTACTTCCACGTTACAAAATGCTCAATGATGAAATGCATAACTAAAGATCAAAAGAAAAGATAAGGCCACCATGAGATATGCATAATGGGTTGCATTCATTTGCCTTGATTGAAATGAGCTAATAAATACTGTCTTTGCGAGGGAAAATCAAAATAAGTGGACATCCACATCGAGACATTAATTCAATCTAGTGACATCACATGAATCTGAAAATGATGGAGTATCCCATGGCACTGATATCAAAAATATACCTGCATCACATGTTAGTAGAACTTATCATTCATGGCATCATAATCTATAGCATTTATCATCCCATCATATTTTTCATCCATTATACAATGTATCCACTTACATAATCATAAATCATAAAATAAACATTTGCATTACATATCCATGGAAATAAGCATATACATCATAAATGCAATAAAACAAAGATACAACATCATTACATCATCATTTGAATCGACATCTCATCAAAGTAAATAAATACATAGTACATCTCATAGATAAATATTTACACTCCATATCCATAGAAAAGAAGAAAAAAAATGATAAAATAGCCATTCCATATCATGTGCATCATCATGTCATGACATCCAAAGCATACATCATCAGCACATAATCATAAATCCATTGCATAATCATTTGCATCATCGTCTCATACATAATGCACATCATCGATTCATTGCATCACATAACAGAAATAGAAATCATGCATATAAAAGAATAACATCAAGAACATATAGAACGAAGTCACTTCATCTCATGTATATATCAACAAAATGTGTTAGTGTCAGGGGTACAATGAGATAAAAAAGAGTCAATGTGTATAGAATCAACTATATCAAGTACATCAAGTGTGTCATCAGTATGTCAATATACATGTATCATATGTCCACTATACAACACGTATAAAAACTCAGAGCATGACACAATCTCAAGACTCGTTACCACCCTTTATTGCAAGTGGAGGTGGAACATCTGCTCTAGTTGGTGCTGGAGCTGCACTCTCTGACTGCGCTGCGAGTGTTGAATATGTGGGTACCCTCACCCTCTCATTTAGAACGACTGCAAACTAAACTTCCTGTTAATACATAGCTCTACTCCATTGAAGCACAACATCCCTCAGCGCTCTATCTCTATTTGCAGTCAGACTGGCCAATGCTCTATCTCTACCTCCCAACTGCGCTTGCAAAACAACAATATGTGTCCTCAATTGTGCTCGCTCCTGGCGACACCGAGATAGTGCACCCTGATCATCCCATGTGGCACCAATGGGGTGGCTTGATCTATCTCGTCTCACTAAATGTCCCAGATCCATAGCACTAGGTGCACCTGATATGGTCCTTACTCTTTGACCATCTCCATCATCATCATCACCTCCATCATCTCACCTACTGCAACCAAGCCTCTTATACCCTCTCCTCTCCTCCGCTCTCCCACATCTCTCCTAGGACCTCTTCTAGCATCTCAAGATCCTCGTTTTTCCTCTCTATCCACCTCTTCAACAGCTTCCCCCTCGTTGTCCTTGGGGTCCTTAATTGTGAAATCTCATCAGGAGAAGTGCATCACGAGAATTGATGTTGTTGCATATACTGTCGGTAATCATCTGTCGTACGACCATCGACAACATTGTCCAAATAATCCCATGGAATAGGTTGTAAAGTATGGAACTCCTGAGTAGAAATTCCATATGCAATCCAGACACCCCACTGAGCCTCCTCCTCTCGGATCCGAGCATAAGTACCCATCTCCTGCAAGAGCCCCTTTCGCCGACTGAACTGGTGCATCACACATGTAGACAGGAAGTGCTCAATGACTAGCTATGTCTGGCTGATGAAAATGAAGGACAACTCTTGCACGACATCAAACCAATCCTCACAATCACAGTATGGCCTCCACTCCAAAACAGTGAAGTCATCCACAACTCTGAGCTAGTAATCTACCTTCCCCAAGTGTGGTTGTTGTACACATCCTCTGTATATGTCAATATATGGTCGCTTCTTTCAGCGATCGCGGTCTCCAATCAATCGTGTTACTGGGGAATCCCAGGCCCAGTTCTGCAGAATAACTACACCTGCTGACATACTTGGGCTCTGTCGATAGACTATCTCATGCAACTCTCTATACAAGTGGGATAATATGGAGGAACCTCAAGAAAATATGTGTCGTCTCGCCAACATATCGTCCAGAATTTTCCCTCAATCGCAGAGGAATCCAGTTCGTCATATGACTGGAGACACAGTGACATACGAAGAAATACTTCACCAGAGGCATGAAAATTTGTCGAAAAGACATCGAATTGAAGACAGGATGTCTGTGGTAGCGTGCGAGCTCAAAATGATGACTCTTAGTGGGAATCAACATCGTTAGTAACTCAGAGCACAGAAATTCACTAGAGAGTAAAAGTCAAAATGAATAGTAAAACGGTCCTTTTCACTTATAAAATTGACCTAATTTTGACCCCAACATGTGAAAACAAAATAGAAATCAGGTGGTCAATCGAACTCGGCAAATTCAATATCGGGATCAAAATTGAAATTGGAGGCCCACTGCATCAAGTCAACTTACAAGGTTAAACTTGGTCAAAATCTGGTCAAACTTGGTCAAATCGCATTCAAATCAACTTGAAATCTTCTCAAATCAATTCCTAATCAATCGAAGCAAGTTTGCAATCATTTACATCAGTCAAAATATGTCACTGTCCCTCTTTTATTTCGATTTAACTCTTGTGAGGGCATGATTATCGGAATAAAGCATCATCAAAATTTGAAATATGTCACTGTCCCTCTTTTATTTCGATTTAACTCTTGTGAGGGCATGATTATCGGAATAAAGCATCATCAAAATTTGAAATTGGGGCATTCAATCAATTCAATCAAATAGAGGAACATTCAATCAATCAAAGTATTAAATTTTGAAATTGGGCCATTCAATCAATTCAATCAAGCAGAGGGGCATTCAGTATCAAAGTTTTATCATCAAAGTTATCAATCAAGTTCATCAAATCATCATGATTGTCAATTGAATATCATCAAATCTTCTTCATCAATCGGGCATCAAGTTATCAATTAAACATTGAATCGAAATGAATCACATCACAAGAGGAACATCAACTTTATCATAATCCATATCAATTTGACTGTCTCGAATCAATCATCTATTGGAATGAGTAATTTCATCAGGTCTCATATCAAATTGCTTTCTCTTATAAATAGGTTGTCACAATTATGATAGGTTTATTAATGAAAGCTCTTTCATGAAACATCTCATGGTAAAATTCTTGTGAGCTAAGACTCTTCCTTCTATATGTGGACATGTGGGGGAAACTAACAAGTAGACTAGCTTCTTGTTCAACACTTCTCTTCTTTCAACATCACGAGGATAATGTTTTCTACTCCACTTCATAACAAAATAATTTACAGTTTAACCATAACATAATGACTAGTAAGTGAAGAAACTATGGGTTCATTTTAAGAATTATAATTTACTTAAAAGGTTAGAATCACACATGTAGAATTGACCTAGATATATAGCACATACATAGATCTAGAATAGGAAGGTAAATGACTATGGGTATAGATGCATTTTAATCTTTTAAATGACTGAAAAATAGGAATAGGCAAGAATAAAGTTATGTGTGAAATTATATAGTGTATTACTCAATAAATAAATCTCAATATAGCCACTAGCTAAATTATGAGATAATAAATACATGAATATATTCATAAAACTTCTAGCTCTTGATAAGTTCTAATTCCTTTAAGACTAGCTTCATGTTCTTCCCAATGAAAGGACTAGTGTAAGATAGAATGGGTTCTGTATGCCACACTTAATTAGTTAACAATTAATTAGTAGTTGATAAAAAATGTATATACTTTTTAGTTAATCATCAAACTTTATTTAATTTTTTTATTAATTTATTATTCAATATATTTTTCTAATTAATAATCACACATTTAAAAATATATATTTTTCTATATTCTATTTTTTTAACAAACATAAATATATCATCAAAGTTATAAAAAGTAATCAGAGGGACAACAAAATCTAACCCAAATAAAATAATGATTGTATTCTTAACAAGGTGTTATCCTTTTGAAAAAATATTGTGTTTCATTTGAGGGTAAAACAACAAGTATGCAAGTTTGATCTTGTGAAATAGATGATATAGGAAACTATACAATGGAAACAAAAAAACTATGTCCTCAAAATAAGCAGGACACGCAAGTAGAGAACATTGTCTATAAAGTATGAATTACTCTCAGATATGAATTCTGACCATTTCATACCGAGTAGGTCAGGAGAGCCAACCATCTTTTTGTAATGCAAATTCTCAATGGCACGAGACCTCATGACAAAGTTACATGTCGGATTTAAACGACAAGAAAATATATATTCCATAGTAATCTCAGCTTCACTTGCCATTTGAAGGCATAGTCCAAAGGAGATAGGGAAACCTTCCTTGTTCTTTGGAGTAAATGCTTTAAGAATAAATGATTGGCCTCCAAAGTAAATAGGTTGAGATGCTAGAGAATCAGGTTTATCGAGCAATGTTAAGCATTCATCTCTATTAATATTCCAAAATATCATGCATTCCTTGTGAGGTCCATTAATCTTCACAATTCTAATAGGTTTATTAATGTAAGCTCGTTCACGAAACATCTCATGGTGAAATTCTTGTGAGCTAAGACTCTTCCTTCTATATGTAGCTTGATCTTTGGAAAGAAGTGCTTCCAAAATTAGTCTCAATGTACCCACATAATCAAATTCTCTACTTGAAAACATTTCTTTCAACTTCGCCTTGGACATGTAGGGGAGACGTAAGAAGTAGACTAGCTTCTTGTTCAACACTTCTCTTATTTCAACATCATCAGGATATTGTTTTCTACTCCACTTCATAACAAAATCATAAAGGATATCTTCTGATCTAACTTGCAATTCATCACTGGACAAAATTTCTTGAAGGATGGGCAAAGTTATTTCTCCTTCAAAGCTGTAAGATTTTCAATGTTCAACATTGAGTGTTAGATCTAAGATCTTGTTGAAACTGAGATTACAAATAATGAAGGAAGATCAACTAAAATGAATATTGATTGAGGTACATTCAGTGCAATTCTTTAAGAATGAGATTAAACAAATTTTTTGTTGGTGTATAAAGTATTTACTTTTTAAATTTATTTCTTCCAAGAAAACTTACCCTTGAATCATCAAAAAGTTCTGTTCAAGAAATTTTTTTGCTGCAATTATCAATGGTTGAACTACACCAATTATACGCATATTAGAAGGTAGGCCCAGAATAAGTAATGCATTTTCTACTGTTATTGGCGGACTCAAGACATCTATGCAATGATGGACACATGATGCAACCTCAAATTTGTGGGCAACCATCAACACGTCCAACAATGCAATTGTTGTCCTAGTTTTGAGTTTTCTACAGTACATAAAGTTTAATAGATCAATGAAGGCCTCTCCTTCTGCAATCACCCAAATGTTTCTATATATTAGCAACTTGAACACCTTTCTAACTGTTCATGGTTTAGAGAAAGTAGGGTCAAAGTAAACATACCTGCACTACTTAAATGAAGAGTGATAACTCTTTGTATGGATTCAACCGTACCATTTGAGAAAAACTTTATTTCACAAGAGAGATTTTGATAAGTAAAAAATATTTTCCTCAATATATCAAATTATGATAATATTATTCAACAAGATAATTTTTGAGTCAAATTCATCAACTAATATCTTAATAGTTTTTTTAATTTTCCGTAAAAAAAAAAATGTGGCACCTAAACAAGCAGAAGTATTCTTACATTGTAGAAATATGGGCTTTTTGCAGCTAATATTGCTGAGCTGACATGTACATTAATGACTTTGGCTGGGGAGAAGCAATCCATCTCGGCAGTAAAATCATTTTCTTTCAACCACACATATAAAACACAATATTATTGAAGAGCTGATATGTTATTTGATATTATTGAAGAAGTGATATGTTATTTGGTGAAAAACATGCAGTTAAAGGAGTTACCATCTGAAGATGTTTGGAAAGGGTCTTTAAAAATAGGAGGTGTTGAAATGGGTGAAAAGGATTGTCTATCGGAGATGATCTCAATTCGGAGTAAACGGTCAGAAAAGGCGACGTTGTCGAGGGCGAAGGAGAAGTCTTCAGATGCTGCCATTATCTCAACCATAATGAATTTAATAGCGTTGTCACAGAACAGAGTATTCTTTACAATTTAGTAGCTTTGGATTTCTTTTTCTGGGTGAAACTCAAAATGCGACGTTTGCTTGCACAAATAATTGGACAGGTAAACTTATAATGAGCAGAGCAGAGAAATTCAGATGAGTGTAAATAGACCTCTAAGTGGAAAGGATGTGTGTTTTGGTAGCAGCTTTTGGAGTTTCTCAATGAAAAGCTTCGTATGTATGTTAATCGGTCTTTTATATTGTTTAAAAGATGTTTGGCGTCGCTTCAAAAACGGCTTTGATTTTGTTGATTACACGTTACTTATATAGTTTTGTTGTATGTTTATTCGAAATGTATATGTTGCCTGATACATTTTATGTTATTGAAATAATTTAGTTATTGACAATCAAGTGATTTATTTTGAACTATTTTACTGATTGATTATTTGTCGTTGCGAATGAAAAATGTAACACTGAGTGAATTATAGTCAGTTATTAATGATGAGTAGAGTCTCTTTGTAGATTTATTATTTGGAATAGATTGGTGTTTTTTAAACATTTCACCACAGATGTCCCAAATTAAATGTGAATTGACATGGAATACAATTTCATCATTACAACTGCCTACCCACCTACATACACACATACCTACGTATACACACACAGGCACACAGGCATGTTCATTATTGTAAGAGGAGTTCTATATAGTTATTATAAAAAACAATTTATAGTGGTCCATACGTATGACTACATCCACTTTTAAGTAGGGGAAAACTCTTATTAATATAACTACTTTTATACAACACAGATGACTATTCTATTTACAAATAATATAGCTATGTAATTCAATACAGATCCATTGGAAGGGAAAAAAAGTGAGTCACAAAAATCTCCTACTTTAAATTCAAGACATCGCTATGAACAATGATATCCCCTACATTTCCGTTCTTAACATTATTTTGAAAACAATCTCAAAAAGCTATAGAAAACTTTAGCTTCTCCAAAGTTTGTTCAAGAACATTTTGAATGAATCTTCTCCAGTAATAATACTTAGCTATTGTTTATCATTTTGAATCATAAAAGTACCCTTAGTACACTGAGCTGATGTATCCACATCACTAAATATCTCTGCATCCAACCATTTTGGTTACCTCCAGACATTCTTTGCCTCTCCTAGTGATGACCACTCTCTTGTTGAATAGCCAGAGAACACCAGATAACCACTAGCTGCCTAATGAAAGCCTTCCTCCAATTGTTCCTTAATGTAAATCTAAACAATAGGGTGAATACATTCCACCTAGTGATCCCAAATCTTGACGCCCTCCAAAACCAGAGGTAGGAATGTACCACCAGGCATATTAAAGAAAGATAGATTTCAAGGAGCTACAAAACTAGCACTTGCTCCACCATCCTTATCTTTAAAAAGTGTTGGCCCTCAGCCTAGATGTAATCTGAACTAAAGCTTCTCTTATGATCTCAAACTCTCCAACAATGTGAACTAAATTGGATGAATTCAATATCAAAGCTCATTTTGTTGAGCTTCTCCTCTGTAGCCTTAAAGTACAATGTCCTTTAGTTTTCTGTTTTTTTTTTTTGGCTGTGTAAGAGTATACAAAATGCCTAGAGAATCTTTGCACTATGTTGAGTTCGGTTTAGAGCGATAATAAAGATTTTATGTATGTATGTGTATTGTTGATTTGAATAGTTTTTAGAGAATAAATTAGCCCATTCCTAACCCTATTTTATCAAAAATAAAATAAAAAAATTAGTTGCCACAGTGTAGATCCGTTGTCACGTTGAACGATGCTGCCACTAGTTAAGCATTAGAAGAAAATAAGAAATAATGAAGAAGTTGAAGCCCTCAGTGTGAAGGGGATCTATGTGTTGTCGCAGTCAAAGTCACCATTTTCACGGTAAAGTTGATGAGTTATATTTTATCAAAACTAAATCATGGCCAATGAAGGTAGATCATGGATTAAATTGTTGTTTGAAGCACTGCAGATTGTTGTGCAATTTGTGTGGAGAGGCATTCTGGAGGAGTGAAGGACAAGAGCTGTTCTTTGCATCAAAAAGGTTGGAGGAAAGTGTTTTAGAAGAGAGTTGAAGCAAAAAATGATCATTAGTGAAGTATTTGAGATCACTGTCCAAGACTATACAGTGATGAAATGAAGGTTTAGAATTTGCAAGTCATGAGCTTGTTAGAGCATGTTAGTGTTGTGGTGATAGAATGTGTTTGTGTCATTGGCTTGCTTGAGTTACTTGAGTTGAAGAAGTTTTAGAAATATCCCTCAAGAATTTGTTGTCTTAATTTTGTGAAATTGTTGATAGTAATTGGGAGGTTGCTTAACAAAAGTCAGTCCCAAAGAATGCGCAATCATGAAGTCAAGAAAGTTTTCTGTTGTTATTGGGCTATGTGTTTTGGAGAAATGTTTGTGTTCTAGTCACCTTCGTTAAAAGGAAAAATCAAAGTGTGCATTGTACCTAAATTGTTGTAAGGAGTGCTTTATCAATTGTACCCGACACCACAGAGTCTTTTTGCGGTTTAACATATTGATGAACCATGTATCTAAAAAGGATTCCTATAGAATTGGTGAGCACAGCGGTTGGGTACCTATGTATCTCGATACATGGATTTCTGTTTAGATGGACTCAATAATCAATTTTGATGCAGGTACAAAAGGAGAAAATCCTAGAGTGATGATGATTTCCCCATTTTGATGGTTTGTGAAAAATGTGTGCTTGGTTTGTGGTAATCCGAAACCACTTGAGTGCAAAGTTTATGGAGATCTTGAAATCATTTGTGTGTGAGCTGGTTTGTGGTTAACCAAAACCAATTGAGTGTGAAGTTTGTGGTGATCTTGAAACCACTTGTGTGATGTTCGTGGAGTTTATGGTCAGCTTGAAACCGCTTCAAAATCGTGTCAGTTAGGGGTAAGCCGTAAAAACCTAAAATTATTATGACAAGGGGAAACAATATGAATAATAGTATTTGATAAGTGATTGTAAATGGAAATCTAACAAGGCTTTAGGCCAGTACCCATTGTTTCTAGATTATGGGGGGATTTCTAGAACAACTTGATAATTAATTTATGGGGGAATGTTAAGATAAATTAGTTATCAAGCAATCGACTCCAGCTACACAAGTTGATTTAGCACCATTCAAAATTGTTTGCAGCCGTTAAATGTAATCAACTATAAATTGGATGAATTGAATGTCAAAGCTCATTTTGTTGAGCTTCTCCTCTGTAACCTGGTTTTCAACTCGGCTGACCCATCATATTCTTCAGCTGACCCAAGCTAGTAATACTCACAAAAATTTCACTCCAATGGTCCATCCCACAACACTTTCACTCATATATTCACCAATAGGAGAAAATCCATGGGGTAAGATATTTGTTGTTGAAAAGAAATGTCTAGCCAAAGGGGAAAAATGATTCTATGCAAATTCAGATACATAATTGTTTAAAGTGAAATTTTCCCTTGTCATATTTTCATGCCAACATGTAGTAACCTTGAAAAACACTTTCTTGGCTATAGTAGTTCCCAAAATTTGATCATGTTCGTCAAGTAGGAGGCTAGTCCTTCGGAAGTATCATACTATTCACACTAGTCCCAGACCTCATTTTCTCAATAACCTTCTCTATTAGAGAACCAAGAAAATTATCCCAAGTTTCCAAAGTGTCTTTCATTTCTAACATCTTCTATAGATAATTCATGTCACTACTAGAATTTTTTGGGCTTTTATCAGATTCAAAAATGCTAAGAAATTCCTCAATGACTGAATATGCTACATTATCTAAATTGCCCATGAAGCTTCAGTGAAGGCTTTCCCCAACTCATCGGAAATAATCTTCTCACTCTAAGATTGCTCCAAAGACCTCTTCTTAGTAGCCAAGGCCTTACACAATGATAGAGATTATCTAGTCAATGAAAGAGTCATCATGGATGAAACAACTCCCATTTTAGTGAGGCTTTCTATTACATACAAGGTGCCTAATTTTTTGTCTGAATAAAATTTACCATAGTTCATTTTGTTACTATCTATCTATTTCATTCAAAAATGATTCCACATTCTTCAGAAACCAATTTTTCAGCTAAGATTAATTTTTGGATGAGTTGAGAAACATATCTAATATCTCATAATAGTTAATTATTTCCATTTTTTAGTTTTAACAAAATATCTGATTTTCTAATAATATCACAAGATTTATTATTTATAAAAAAATCCTTACTGAAATCACTACTTTATAGGTTTTTAAAATACTCTTAACACAAACACACATACATTAATTGTAGTTTTTTATGTGGTTAGAATAAGAACATCAACCTCTTTATTGTATGCTACATTGGCTTCATCTTCTTGTGGATGATTTTCAATTTTCTTATAAGATCAACATTTTTTTTATATGGACTTGCTTGCTATCATATTGGAAACCAATATCTACCTCTAGACTTGGATTTTGATCTTGTGGTTTTCTATACCCTCTTGGACTCTTCACTCTTTCTTTTGATCTTTGTTGAGAAAATGTGTCTCAACCTTGCAGTTACATATGATAGTTATTTATAGTAAGTCATTTGTTTAAGCATGAAATTGTTCAAATTTATTTTCTAGAGGTTCATTTTGGATATATAAGCATGTCGATAAGCTTTCGCGGAAAGATCATGTTCGGTTGTAAAGATATTATTTTTTTGGTGTTTTGATGGGGGTTGTACAAAAACATCAAACTCAATTTTGAAGACCTTAGTGGCTTCAAAAGAGGTCTAAATTTGTGGGACTATATTTTACTATCCAAGTTGTAGAGCACTTCGAGAGGTTTCTAAAAAGTGGTTATAGTATAAAATTGGGTATACGATTCAAAAGTTATGGCCTCCAAAAGTTGGGTCTCTTGAAATAGGAAATGTAAAAATGTATCGAACATGTAAATACACTATAAAAGGGAGTTACACATGTTGGTGTGTGTATTGACACATCATAGGGCATCATTGATTGGAGATAAGATTGGTGCCTCTTTTTGGGGTGGTTTTAGCCCATGGTTTTGTAATACCGTTTGATGATTTTTTGTATTGTATCTCTTATATAGTAGGTGCATGGGATGGAGGTATCATGTAAGAGTATTATAGCTTTCTAGATACCTTTGGATCTCTGGTCAGTGATACTCCTCAAAGAAGGTAGTTCTGCAAGTATATTGTAATATGTTCTTGATTGTTGAATAATATATTGGGCTACTTTTGGAGTGTGGGGTTTTTCTCCCAAAAAGGTTTTCTACACATAAATCTTTGTATTTTCGTATGAATGCTATTTACCCTTATGTTTATTTCTGTTAAGTTTCTGTAGTTGCAAAAAATATCTGAGAAAATTTTTTACATTATTCTCCCATTAGGGTTAGTAACAAAGTTGTTTTTCTACTTAACTTCCTTACAAGTGGTATCAGAGCCTAACCACCTCTGGTTTTAGTTGTGGGTTGGGTTTTTTGAGCTAATCCAGATTTGAGTGGAAGCCTGTGTAGAAGATACTTTGTGATCTTGTTTTAGGAATTTTAGATGGCTAGCTTGTCAAGGAGAATAGAGGTGGAGGAATTGTACGGAAATAATTTTGAAATGTGGAAGGTGAAGATAGATCGTGATCTGTGGGAGGTTTTTGGTGAGGTTGACATACAACCTATAGATCGAGATGAGGCTACTAAATATGCTATTATAGACCATAAAGCGAAGGGTCTAACTAGATTGTGCCTTGCATATTCTATTTTAATTAATGTCCATGAAGAGTCCTCTGCAAAGAGCTTGTGGAAGAAGCTTGGTGAAATGTATCAAGCAAAATCTTTAGTAAATAAGATTTTCTTGAGGAAGAAGATATATTCCTTGAGGATGGAGGAGGGTGGACAAATTATAGACCATCTCGAAGCATTCAATATGTTTGTGGCTAAGTTGGCATCTGTTGGTGTCAAAATGGATGAGGAAGATAAATGTCAGATCTTTCTTTGTTCTTTATCAAATTCATGGGATTCACTTGATATGGCCATTGGTAGTAATTTTGCCATTTTGAGGATAAAAGATGTGGTGGGTTGTTTTCTTTCTGAAGAGATGAGGATGAAGGTATCCATCAGTGCCAAGGAATCCTAGTTTCCCATTGAATACCTAAGGAAAAGGCAATAAGAATGATAAGTGTAACAAATCAAAATCCAGAGGGAGATCCAACTCTCCTGGAAATTTCAAAGTTATTTTATAGAATTGCGGTAAGCCTGGATACGTCCATAAGGACTGCAAAGAAGAAAAGAAAAAGAAAAATAATTGTAGCTTTGGCCAATCATACATGCAATGATGCATGGTTGATTGTCTCAGGTGTACATTTTTATATGACTTCTAATAGAGATTGGTTTTTTGAATATGAAGAATTTGATGGAGGTAAGGTGTACTTGGGTGATAATTCTCATTTAAATATTGTTGGCAATGATAAATTTAAAATTAGGTTTCCTGATGGTAGAATAAGAAACATCAATGGCGTGTTGCATCTCCCTAGTATAAGACAAAAAAAAATTATATGTGAGCAAAATGATAGATTCAAGTATGCAAGTAGTCTTTTCTTATGCAAGATGCAAAATGACAAGAGGTGGTATGGTGGTTGCTAGAGGTGCATACACTACTAAGTGCAATAGTACTTCTGTGAAGACAAAATTTGCAGATACTTTTTTGGAAAAGGTGAGGGTTTCACCTATAACATATGGTAATGGATTTTGGGTACCTAAGGGTGATTTTTCTTCTGAATCAAAGCTACCTATAGATAATACTATGTTATGACACCAAAGACTTGGCCACACTAGAGAGAAGGGTGGTAGGACCTTGAAAAATAAAAAATTTGTTGAAGGTTTTAATGATTGTAATCTTGACATTGGTTTGCATGAGCATTGCATTTATGGAAAACAAAACCTCGTTCAATTTTACTTGAGTTCTCATAAATCTTGTGGTGTGTTGAATCTTATTCATTCTGATGTGTTTAGTCCTGTAGATGTTCATTCCATTGCAAAATCCATGTATTATGTTTCATGTATTGATGATTATAGAAGAAGGACATGGGTGTATTTTATAAAGAGTAAATTTGATGTTTTCAATTGATTTAAAGAGTTTAAAGAAATTGTTAAATTGTAGACTGGAAGAAAAATATAATGTTTGAGAATTGATAATGGTGGTGAATTTTATTCTAATAATTTTGATAGATTCTGTAAAGACTATGAAATTCATAAGAAGAAAACAAATTTGTATTCTCCACAACAGAATGGAGTTGCAGAAAGGATAAACATGACGTTGATGGAGAATGCTTAGTGGTTCTAGCCTTCAACAAAGGTTTTGGGTTGAAGGTGTGGTCATTGGTTTCCACTTGATTAACATGTCTCATACATCATCTTTTGTTGGTAAAATACCTATGGAAGCATGGTCGGGTCATAAGCCTTCATTGATCTAAATCTTAGATTTTTTGGCTGCGAGGCATATGCATATGTGCCAAAGGAGAAGAGAAAAAAGTTGGAGAATAAGGCTACGAAATTTATCTTCATTGAATATAGTCATGGTGTGAAAGGATATAAGCTTTGGGACCCTGCTGCACAAAAGGTAATTCATAGTACAAAAGTGTTATTTCTAGATTTCTCCTGATGGATTCCGATGATTCTCCATGTCTCCTGATAGCTCTAGACAACCTGTTGATTGCATATGAATTACTCATGCCTACTTCTGATGACTCTCAATAGCATTAGACAACCTCCCAATTTCTTTAAATTTCTCCTTACTACTCTTAATGACCGAATCCAATCAAAATTCAAACTGAAACCAAAACTATGGTTTTCATGATGATTGAATATACACTCAGATTCTCCTACATCAGACATTGTGGATAATGTTTCATTATCATGAACTCGTGATCATTTTGACCAATATGGAATTGGAATTCCATAATTAGCCAACTCATTTTCCTTCAACTATTATGCCTCCCCAACTGGTTTATCTTCCACCAAACCAAATACTCCACGTATTTTTTCCTTGTATTTTATTTGCAACTCTAAAATCAACATGACCATCAACATTTTCAATTTTATTTTCATGGAACTGATCAATACATGCTAGTATAATTATTTGTTTCTACTGGTATATGTGTTTCCACACTAGTCTCTTCCTCATAATATTTATACAAAATTCTAACATTGAATATAGATTCCCTATGGAAACCCTTATTTTTGTCAAATGAATCCATAAAAAATCACCAACCTAAAATTCCTACTCTCTCCTATGCATATCAACATAGTTTTGTAGTACTCTTCTGCAACTTCTCTTTCACTTCTTTTTGCTAATCCTTAATATATTTTGAAAATCCTAAACCATAGTATTATTCCTCACTAGATCTACACTATCTCTAAGTTCATCTACACCTATTGGGATCTATCCACAAACAATACCGAATAAACACTTTTATACACTTCTGTTGACTGAATTTTTATAGGTAAACTTTGTCTGCAACAATTTTAAATCACATTGATTTGTTTTTCACCAACCAGACAATGCAAAAAAATACCCAAAATTTTGTTTACAACTTCAGTTTGGCCAACTATTCATGGATGCTATGTTAAACCAAAACAGAGTTGTGTGCCTAACTTCTTCCATAATGGATGCCAAAATTGGCCAACAGAATTTGTATCGTGATCTAGAACAATAATTTTAGGAAAACCATGTAACCGAAATACTGCCATGATAAAGTGATAAGTGCACCAAAGGTGGATACAAAAAATCAAGGGGAATGTGATAACTACTATCACCACCTAAAGTGAAATTTTTCCTGCACCATATATAACTAAATGTGCAAACTCCTAAGTTTCTCAAATGCAAACTACTATTTAATGTAATATCCTAAGAAATATTAAGTAAATTGTAATTAGGTGAATAATTAATTACACCAACACCCACCCCTTAAGTGCAACTTAGGGAAATGTAGAAATAAGATCACAATACAAGATGGGTCCTAGCTACTAGGTCATGGTAGGTACTAATGTACAATATGAAATGCAATATATTGTAAACAGAAAAAGGGAGAAAACCCAGTGGGTCTAAACTCCCCCCAAAAGAGAGATGAAAACACACAATTCTCTCAATGATGAACGAGAGAGAAGAAGAAGAGAGACCATGAAGATCCTTCTCAATGTCAAATCTCCTACAAATATGGTCCAAGATGACGACCAATACTCCTCCATAAGAAGAAAATAGAGCCAATGTGGCACCAAGAATTTCAATGTGTGAAAAAAGTATCTACTAATGAACTAATAAATCACCCAATGTAATATGATAGAGATTAGGCATGTATACGCCTACTTGAGCGTTAATTGAATACTCACAAATGATGGGTTGGTACAATGAAAGACTCAAATGGAGCCATGCATTGCCAATGACTGATTAGTCCATTCTAATCTCCTAATTCTATATTGATTACATGAGGATTATGTCATATATGTAATCAATGAGAAAGTGCAAATAAAGATGACAAGAGAATACAACATATATGCAAAGTTGTAAATTGATGATGAAAACAAATAAATCATGATGGATGGAGGACTCAAGATCCCCCAAGGACTACATACACGATGCATATACAATCAACTATACTTCCATAAGAAGGAAAGGGGACAACATACCCTCCCATAATACACTTTGTAAAACAAGACAAAGTAGACTTATGATTTTAGTGTTTACAACTGCCAAAAATAGGTTATAACAGACTCTAATGAGCAATATGTAAGGTCCATCAAAGATCCAATAAAATACAAGTGCAAAAGTAGGCCAAAATAAACCAAATGTTTAAAGTGATATGTCCACTCATAATGGCTACAATATGATAGAAAAATACTGATGTAGACAAGAAATTATGCACTTTCAAAAAAATGACACAACAAAATGTGTTTGTATGAGTCCGAATAGAGCCCTATAAGTTTTAGAATCAAGGATTGGACAGATATAATCATGAAAAAATAAGAATTTTGAACAAACTATCCACCAAAATTAGAAAATACCTACACCATTTTGAAGTTCACAAAATTCTACCCCAAAACAAAATAATTCTCAAAAAAAGACCTCAAAATGAGCAAGATATGAGCCTTCAAAGTTGAGATAAAAATCTAAAAATCTGAATGGAAAAGGGAAAAAATTCAAACCCTGCTAAAACATGTTGATATCAACAAATCATGGGGTTAAATTTGATAGCTAAATGACCGTCGCAAACAACTAGAGTCCTAGAAAATGATGGTCGTCAATTTTAATGTTCTACTCACCACATGTTATAAATGAATGGTTTATACTTCTTGCATGGATTCCTAATGCACGTTGATTGTGCATGTCATACTATTGATTGGGTGTGTTGATTGGATCTATACAAATTCTATGTGTTTGGTAGAGAATAGTTCCACTTGGCAATTGCATAGTCTATATGGTGAAGTATTAGTGTCGTGTGGCGCACTGCTATCTGTGCTTTATTAGCGACAACAACATTTATAGTGGAGGTTCTTCCACTTGAGGTGTCAATGGTAGAGGTGGTACCTCCTTTGGGATTAATCCCACATTCGTTAGGATTTGAGTCTTTTCCTTAATTTCATACAAAAAACCACAACTTGTATATGAATCAAGCTCAGAGGGTAATATTGTCATCATAAATGACTGAATGGTAAACTGTGTGCTATTATCAAGAATAATTTGTTGGTTTATGGGATATAACCCTAGTCAAATCTTCTTGGTACTGAAAATATAGGGGCTCTACAGAGCCAAAAAAAATTTTACTAGAAAAATATTCTTAAAAAATCTATGAATGAAACTTAAAACACAAAATAAGAAATAAATTTTCTAACTGATTGTATCATGTTTTGCAGATGGGTTGTACGTCATGCCTACAAAAAAAATTTCCTTAGATTTTTCTTTCGTCCAATATCAGCAATTTATAGTTAAAAATGGTAAATTCTGATTTGGTGTAGGAGACTCCTAAAGATCACTATTCCTTAGATTTATAAATATGCCTCCTTCAAATGCACTTATATATCCCTCCAAATAGGCTACACACTAGCGCTCCAATGGCTCTGATACAATGTAATAATTTACCAATAGAAATAACCCAATATCTAGAGGCTAATGAATAGAACAAAAGAGAGAAAGACAAAATGGAAAAGAACAAACTATAGTCTCATCAATGATGCAATTTAACAAACTTACAATACCATAACTGATGGATTGATTGATACAAGAGATGAGTACAATATAGAAGTGTTTACTTATATAGGCAAGGCAATAAGAGACCATGATGATCTAGGAGATAAATTATCACCCACACAATGTGGAATCACATGTCCACCAAATGTGGATCATCCTCTATTGTGCAATAAATTATGTGAAACATGTGGAGGATGATAAAGTGATAAGTGCACTAAAGGTGGATACAACACATAAAGTGGAATGTGATCACTACTATCACAACCTAAAGTGGAATTTCTCCTACACCATGTGCAACTAAATGTGCATACTCCTAATTATCTCAAATGTAAACTACTATGCAATGCATTATCATAAGTAAGCCTAAGTAAAGTGTAATTAGGTGAATAATTAATTACATTGACAATCAATAATGGCTTGAAGTTGTATGTTTCCTTCCACTTCACTACTTAGACACTTCCAATTTAATTTATTTTCAAATTTTTGAATGACCTCAAATTATTCTTTCCCCTAATTCTGACATTTGTCAAATAAAAATTATCTTATAATATTCGTATTTCAGTGTTAACTTTATAAAATAATACATCCTTAATATATTTTCAATATATTGATTTCAATTTTTAAGATATTAAACCCCATAGTATGGATGAATGTGATATAATATTTCTTATCTAGTGGAGCCCTCGTGAAAAATGTGATGGATGAAAAGGGGGTAAAAACTAGGTTAGAATACACCTTTTGAATCACATTAGAATATGAAGTCACCAAGAGATAATTATGATTTTCTAACTTTTTCCAAGAGATCCATTTAAGTATCAATACTCTTATGACTTATATTATTTTATTTCTTAGAAGTGGGATATTAAAACTCTAGTGTTCAAAGATTGAATATGAAAGTGATTTCTACAAAAAATTGAAAACTATAAAACAAGTACAAAAATAAAATAGGAACAACACTATGCACCCGTGTTCTAAAGGGATTGAGTCATCCTAATTGCCTAGCTCACCAGGCTAAGAAGTTTGAAAGGATTTTGGATCTAAGCTTCTAGAGGCTATATCTGACTCTATGCGCAATCTAAACTAAATCTAGAATGTCTAGGGTTCTCTAAGAACCTTGCTCATAGGGACTGGGGTACTCTCGACACCTTGCTCCCTATACTAGAGGCCAAAATTTAGAATTTGAGTCTGTGATAATGTCAAAGATAGTTTCTTCTACTAGAATCTAATCTAGAATTATAGTTGAACCTAAAATACAAAAATGGTGTGTTTGTGGCTATATAGGTGTTTACCTTGGTCAACCCTCTATTTTGATGATTTCCACATTTAGAAATAGCTAATTTAAAAATTGAAATTGTGTGTCCTCTCGAATCTTAAGTAAATCTAAGACTTCTATGAGCTAACATGCATAAAAGTAACCTAGAGATCTACTCAAGTGTGTTAGAGTAAAACCCTAAGTGATATTGTAAATGAAAATATATAAATTACATAAATTAAAATTTAAACAATTATATTAGAAGCTTTTATGCGTATATGAGATTCCCATGATATCATACTACACCCAAAGGAATAGTTACAAGTCAATCACTGATCCATAGTTCCCTATTATACTTTAACATCTCTTTAAACTTGCATGTTGATGATGAAAAATGAATTGAGATCTTGATACTTGTTTTGTTTTCCTTGATTTTTAGTTCTTCACCTCATAGGATATCTTTAAATTATAGAGCTAATCCTTCACAATTGTCTTCATTACCTGAATGAGGTGGGATAAATCTCCTTTATACCCTTCCCTAGAATTTTGGGGTGCAAAATTTGGAGAAAGCCAACAAGGGTATAGAATTCTACTTAAATAAACTCACTGTTGCATGGTCCAAATGATACAAGATTGGCAAGAGCATGGTGGCCAAGTTGGCCCACTCCTGGGAGCGAGGAAACCAAGTTTCCTTGCTCCCCACAATGTGGGCCTAAATTTAAATCAGAGTCTCAAAATGCGGAGGGGAGGCTAGAATTGAATGTAGAATATGGAAGTGATGTCGAGATAAAATACAGTAGGTCGCATATCTTTAAAATAGGGCCTAAGTGAGAAAGAGATTAATGAAGAGATGAAAGAATTAAAGGGAACACCCAAAATTAAGGGCCCACATAGGATTTTAGTGAGATTTGAATTAAGAGAGAACTCGTGTTTTGAATTAATAATTAATTAAATGTATTATAGTCCTATATAATGCATAATAGAATGAGACACACTAAAATAGGTGGTAGGAAAACATGCAGATACAAACTAATGATAGTGATAGAGATAACTTTAAGAAACCATCCCTCAAAACAAGATATAAAATATTGGCGAATCTTTTATTTTATGAAAAATTATATTATTTTTTTGGAAAATATCTCCATTTTTTTAATAAAATATTAGTTTTATCGGCGATTTTTTTAAATCACACTTTTATTTTGTAGAAAATATTATTAAATATTTGATAATTATAGAAAAATACAAAAATTACCATGGCAAATCATTCCATCTAAAAACCAAAATTCTTATAAAAATGTAGAGGCCTATTAGTGGAAATTATTGACGTGATGAAGGAAGGGCACTCCCCTTATTCAACCAAACACACACAACACAATAGAGAAACCGATAGACTATTTTTTGTGTCTACACGACATAAATGGAAAAAGTCCTGAAACATGACCCCAAATGGGAAAAATTCCTTAGAAATAGTGCGCGATTGTTTTTTACACTATTTTTAGCTTCTATACATCTTATATAGTGCAACTACTATAGTGGACTCGAAAAAAGCTAAAGAAAAAAGTACAAAAAAAACTTAACATTTCTTTTTGGGTGATGCAAGATCACTCCTACACCTTGGATGGTCCTACATCATGATGATTTTAAGAGGTAGACTCTAAAATGTTTGGTTGTTGTCCCATCAAATTTAAATATAATCTAAAAATCCTCATTGTAATACAAATCAGTTGACTTCTATTGAGATCAACAATCTTAAATAAATTTCATCCCCCATAAGTATTACAAATCAAATAGATATATTTTATCTCTTGGAATACAATGAATATTATTATATTATATTTAAATTAGTGGTGACAAATAAATATTGGTGATATGGTCCGAAAGTAACTAATAACTATGATATATTATTGGCAAATTAATTTATATTTCTAAAATAACTTATAAAACTTGAGAAAATCTAATCTATTATTTTATTGAATATTTAAGAGATGTTGCTTGAAATAAAATCTCTTGATAAAGAAATTATACAATAGTAAGGGTGTATCCAAACCCTAATAAAATTTATATTAAAGGTGAAACAATAACACTCAAATCTAAAAATCTAACAAAGAGAGAAATAAAGACTTAGTTTGAAACTGTTGGGGATGTAAAAATGCTAGGTTCACTAGTTTATGTAAACTAAATATTAACGCTTTTACCAAGGATTTACCTAAAATGAACAATTTAATAGTAAATCCTTGATAGGATTTTAGAGCCAAGTACAATAATATGTAATTCAATTAATAGTACAATAAATATAAATTTCAAGTGAATACAATAAGATACTTGGCACAAGTTAGAATGACCAAAATATATTTTATTGTACTAAAATGAGTGTCTTGTCCAAACAAATTTCTCAAAAACTAGAATTAGATGTGCTTTGCTCTAGTTTAGATTTGCATCTTTATAATTGATCTTCATGCCAAGGAATTGATATGATACATAGAATCAAACTTTAAACCACCTGTTTGAATTGGTAGGAATCTTTATTATTGTACCTCATCTCAACAAGGTGATTTTGATAGACTATATTTGAGAACTTCACAATTAAGGATTAGTCCGCAGTTCAAGCTCATTAATTGATTGAAAAATGACAAAACAAGAATACTAATGAGAGGTGGTAATTCAATATGCTTAGGATATAAAATAATGTGATGTAATTATGGTTCTACTATAGTTATCTCATATGCTTTTTTCCATGATAATCCTAAATGATTCAAATAAATAAGATTTAATCCTTAAATATGCCACCCTAGCATGTAATTTGAAATAATTTACACTTCAGCCATAACATAATGACTAGTAAGGGAAGGAACTATGGGTTCATTTTGAGAATTATAATTTACTTTAAAGGTTAGAATCACACATGTAGAATTGACCTAGATAAATAGTGCATACATAGATCTTGAATAGGATGGTGAATGACTATGGGTATAGATGTATTTTAATCTTTTAAATGACTAAAAATAAGAATAGGCAAGAATAAAGTTACGTGCGAAATTATACAATGTATTACTCAATACATAAATCTCAATCTACCCACTGGCTTTATGAGACAATAAATACATTAATATATTCATAAAAATTCTAGCTCTTGATAAGTTAGATAATTCCTTTAAGACTAGCTTCATGTTCTTCCCAATGAAATGACTAGTGTAAGATAGAATGGGTTGTGTATGCCACTCTTAATTAGTTAGCAATTAATTAGTAGTTGATAAAAATTGTATATACTTTTTAGTTTATCATCAAACTTTATTTAATTTATTATTCAATATATTTTTCTAATTAATAATCACACATATATATATATATATATATATATTTGTGTATTCTATTTTTTAACAAACATAAATATATCATCAAAGTTATAAAAGTAACTATAGGGACAACAAAATATAACCCAAATAAAATAATGATTGTATTCTTGACAAGGTGTTAATCCTTTTTAAAAACTATTGTGTTTCATTTGAGGGGAAAATAACAAGTATGGAAGTTTGATTGTGAAATAGATGATATAGGAAATTTATACAATGGAAACAAAAATTTATGTCCTCAAAATAAGTAGGACACGCAAGTAGAGAACATTGTCTATAAAGTATGAATTACTCTCAGATATGAATTCTGACCATTTCATACTGAGTAGGTCAGGAGAGCCAACCATCTTTTTGTAATGCAAGTTCTCAATGGCACGAGACCTCATGACAAAGTTACATGTCGGATTTAAACGACAAGAAAATATATATTCCATAGTAAACTCAGTCTCACTTGCCATTTGAAGGCATAGTCCAAAGGAGATAGGGAAACCTTCCTTATTCTTTGGAGTAAAAGCTTTAAGAATAAATAATTGGCCTTCAAAGTAGATAAGTTGAGATGCTAGAGAATCAAGTTTATCGAGCAATGTTAAGCATTCATCTCTATTAATATTCCAAAATATCATGCACTCCTTGTGAGGTCCATTAATCTTCACAATTCTAATAGGTTTATTAATGTAAGCTCGTTCACGAAACATCTCATGGTGAAAATCTTGTGAGATAAGACTCTTCATTCTATATGTAGCTTCATCTTTGTAAAGAAGTTCTTCCAAAATTAGTTTCAATGTACCCACATAATCAAATTCTCTACTTGAAAACATTTATTTCAACTTCGTCTTGGACATGTAGGGGAAACATAACAAGTAGACTAGCTTCTTGTTCAACACTTCTCTTCTTTCAACATCATCAGGATAGTGTTTTCTACTCCACTCCATAACAAAATCATAAAGGATATCTTCTGATCTAACTTGCAATTCATCACTGGACAAAATTTCTTTAAGGATGGGCAAAGTTATTTCTCCTTCAAAGCTGTAACATTTTCAATATTCAACATTGAGTGTTAGATCTAAGATCTTGCTCAAACTGAGATTATAAATAATGAAGGAAGATCAACTAAAATGAATATTGATAGAGGTATATGCAGTGCAATTCTGTAAGAATGAGATTAAACAATTTTTTTGTTGGTGTATAAAGTATTTACTTGTTAGATTTATTTCTTCCAAGAAAACTTACCCTTGAATCATCATAAAGTTGTGTTCAAGAAACCTTTTTGCAGCAATTATCAATGGTTGAACTACGCCAACTATACGCATATTAGAAGGTAGGCCCAGAATAAGTAATGCATTTCGACTGTTATTGGCGGACTCAAGGCATCAATGCAATGATGGACACATGATGCAACCTCAAATTTGTGGGCAACCATCAACACATCCAGCAATGCAATTGTTGTCCTAGTTTTGAGTTTTCCACAGTACATAAAGCTTAATAGATCCATGAAGTCCTCTCCTTCTGCAATCACCCAAATGTTTCTATATATTAGCAACTTGAACACCTTTCTAACTGTTCATGGTTCAGAGAAAGTAAGGTCGAAGTAAACATACCTGCACTATTTAAATGAATAGTGATAACTCTTTGCGTGGATTCAACCGTACCATTTGAGAAAAGCTTCATTTCACAACAAAGATTTTGATAAATAAAAAATATTTTCCTCAATGTATCAAATTATGACAATATTATTCAACCAATTATTTTTTTGAATCAAATTCATCATCTAATATCATAATAACTTTTTTAATTTTCCATAAAATTAAAAAAAAAAGTGCACAGTTGAAAAAGTGTGGCACCTAAACAAGAAGGTGAAGTTATATTCTTACATTGTAGAAATATGGGCTTTTTGCAGCTAATATTGCTGAGCTGACATGTACATTAATGACTTTGGCTGGGGAGAAGCAATCCATCTCGGTACTACAATCATTTTCTTTCAACCACACATAAAACACAATATTATTGAAGAGCTGATATGTTATTTGATATTATTGAAGAACTGATATGATATTTGCTGAAAAACATGCAGTTAAAGGACTTACCATCTGAAGATGTTTGGAAAGGGTCTTTAAAAATAGGAGGTGTTGAAATGGGTGAAAAGGATTGTGTGTCATAAAACTTGTCAGAGATGATCTCAATTCGGAGTAAACGGTCAGAAAAGGATTGTCTATCGGAGATGATCTCAATTCTTAGTAAACGGTCAGAAAAGGCGACGTTGTCGAGGGCGAAGGAGAAGTCTTCTTCTGCTGCCATTATCTCAACCACAATTAATTTAATAGCGTTATCACAGAACAGAGTATTGGAGGTTAATACTGAGTAGCTTTGGATTTCTTTTTCTGGGTGAAACTCAAAATGCAAAGTTTTCTTGCAGAAATAAAATTGTAAACAGGTAAACTTGTATTGAGCAGAGAAGAGAATGTCAGATGAGTGTAAATAGACCTCTAAGTGCAAAGGATGTGTATTTTGGTGAGAGCAGCTTTTGGAGTTTCTCAATGAAAAGCTTCGTTTGTATTTTGAAAAAATTTAACACCAGATGTTAATCGGTGTTTTTAATTTTTTTAAAAATGTTTGATCTCGCTTAAAAAATAGCTTTAATTTTGTTGATTACTGATTACTTATATAGTTTTGTTGTATGTTTATTCGAAATGTACATGTTGCCTGATACATTTTATGTTTATTGAAATAATTTAGTTATTCACAATCAAGTGATTTTTTTTGAACGATTTTACTGATTGATTATTTGTCGTTGCGATTGACAAATGTAACACTGAGTGAATTATAGTTAGTTATTAATGATCAGTAGAGTCTCTTTGTAGATTTATTATTTTTTAGGGTTTATTAATTTTAAAAAATAGTAATTTGGCAAACTCAATATAACATTGAATTTGTTTCTTGTTAGTTATTTGCCAGTTAAAATTATATTTAAATTTAAGATGAAGGTTAGATACTATTGAATAAATAGTGTCACATTTCATTTAATCAACTTAGATTAATCATTAGATTAAGGTGTACTAGTTTTTCAAATAATACAATTAGGTAGATAACTGATTATATTAAGTATTGTTGAAGAATGAATATGTTGGAGAATTAATTGTGAGTGTTAACGATTGGTTGGCATTCTCTCATATTCTAGAGGGAGAGAATATGCTTTAGCCAATGGAGGTAACTCATCACGATGGAATCAAAGTTGCAGTATTTGAATGATTTTATGAATAATTCAAGAAAATAATACAAACATATTGGTATTAGTGTGAAATATGAAAAGCACGGAGCTTAAACTATAAGTTCAGCTATAAAGTCATTAATCTATAATTTATTGTTCAAGTTTTAGGTCACAATATATTTATACTTGAAGACAGTTTAAGAGATTTTAGGAAAAACTGGGTATTCCCTATGAACAGCTTGGTTTCACTCAATTTGATGATAAATCTCCTAAATGGGACTATGGTAGCCCAAATTGCAGTTTTACATAATTGATAACAGATTAAATTTTACTGCATATTATATTATATTATATTATATTATAATATATATATATATATATATATGAAATTTAAAAAACATAAATATTTGGTAATATGACTAATCGCTGGATGTACCATTTGTACCAATATCATTAGATCATGGTTGCATTCTACACATCAGCTATCTCTAATTTAGAAGAAATAGATCCAACTGGAAATTTTATTTAATTAGAGATGGAACCCCTTTATCATTATTTGTGGTTATGAATTCACAGGTTCACTTATTAGTTCCTGCCACGGCAGGTAACTATTGCGGAGGGCTAAAGCATTAACTAGTTATTAAACAACACACTAACCACCAATCACGATTGAACTTTTTTCAAGATTTGTTTTTAATATGGTACTTCCATCACTGGAGTTGCATACATTTTAACAGAGATAATAATCTAAAGTTTTTTGGTACTATGCTATTCGCTGTGTTGACGGTTGCAAGATGTCTCAGAAAAATTTGTGGGTTTACGATGCGAGAGAACGCACGTCTCTCTAGACATTGCTTTGTTTCTGATGAGATTGGAATTGGAGATTGCACATTTACCAGTGTTTTAGCTGCTTTATCTAGACGACTGTTGCATTGAGCTGTGTGTCCATACGAAGTCTTCAAACATTAAACCGTGGTTAAAATTTTGCTGACCAACCAATAAAAATGCTAAGATTTAATTCATATGTTTCATTGTGTCAATATACACGGAGAAGTTGCATATTTTTTATCCAAATTTTAA
>MU213495.1:133129-145953 GCA_018584345.1 Thuja plicata
AAGTTTTGATTTTCAATTAGTTTTCAATGATTTCTAGGGGGAGCACACAGAAATTTCACATTTTCAGGATGTGTCCACTTCGGAAAATGGCAAAAAATCACACTTTCATAAAAAAATTAGCAGAAAAATCTGGGATAAACTAGATGGTGTTAGCTAATTTCTCACCAGAACGATTTAATTTTTAAAAAAAAAAGTTAACATTTTAGGGGGAGCACACCAGACGCTATGTTATGTTTTTTCACAAAAAACAGGACCACTTTTTGTGCTCCCCCTTTTTGAGGGCCTTAATCTCCACCATTTCTAAAAAAAATTAGTAGTTTAGAAACTAGATTCGGAGTAGAACAACTCTTGTTTTTGTCACATTTTAAAATTTTGAGTGTAAATATATTCAATTTCTCGTTGAAGTTCAGAGTTTGCTGATTTCAGAAAAAAGTGGCACCTCATACTCCCTTTTTGGTCCCCCATCTTTGTGCACTTACCCTCATGTTCTCTTTTGATTCCGCAAGCTCAAGTATTGTTTTCTGCGCTCTATACACATACATCATTTGTATAGAGTGCAGAAAACAATACTTGAGCAGAAAATAATACCAGCTATAAACAAGACTGGTAACTTCTCCATTGACTTACCTCAAACACTTCCTCAGGCATTTCTTATAGTGAAGCCTTGGAGCTCAGAGATATTGATTTTAGTGACCCAGAGATCTCTCAAGGCATTGATGAGCAAAAGTCCATGAGTTTTTTGAGGCATTGAATTTGGGATATGTCCTTTTGAATATGACCCTTTGTGATAGTCAATGGAAATGTGTTGCATGGAATCCCAAATTATTAACAAAATAATTTACCAAAAAATGAATCAGAAACAAATGTTGGATCAATATACTTTACAAAAACGTGAATCACAAATAGTAAAAAAGAATGGCACAAAATTCCCTTGAATTGTGCATCAGCATTCATACTAGAATTTTTGGTCAACAAAGCTAACAATTCCACCAATATAAATGTAAGCAATTATCATCATTACCGTTGTAATCTCGGTCTGTTATGCATATTACATTGCTTTTACATACTAAAATAGTGTTTCCCCAAGAGTCTAAGAGAAATAAACAAGTAAGTGTTACTTATTATATTATCAATAGGTAGAATTTTAGAGAGCGTCACAAATAAAGGAATCATAGTCCAATGATATATTGGTCATGGAAAAATACAAGTGTTAAGAGTAACAGTTAGTGGACGATCCATAGAGAAGACCTACGAAAGGAAGAGGAAAACAACAAAAGGCTATCAAAATCACAGTCATAGGAGAAACATGATAGTGTATATGATGTGAATATAGGAGATTAGTAGGTCACAACCCAAATCAAGTTTAAGTGCTAAAGAAAGAACATGTATTATGTTATGCAACAAGCTTGCACCAGTTCCAATGGTGGAACAATGTGGAAAGATTCATGAAACAATTTTCTCATGAATTAAAGGCAATCATTCCAAATGTGAAAAAGATGATGGTTATTAAAAGAGTATATGAACCTACACACATTCATCATAGAAAATTGAGTATGAAATCTCTCCAAAACCCTACCAGTTTAATGGTTAACAAAGCACATCATGAGTGAAGAGCATGTTTTAGACGAATGGCAGTGATAAGGTCTTCTGGCACATGATATAATCATCAAAGAGTAGCAGCATAGCCATGAATAGGAGATCAAGAAATAGAAAAAGAGATGATAGTCTTCATGCAAGCAAAGGGCAGTTCTTGCAGGATACGCAAATAACCATATGAGATTCATAAAGATGGTAGAGGTAATTATTATGGTGAATAGAGAAGAGGATAGAGAAAATAGAGAAGAGAATAGTGATGGAAGAAATAAGGATGAAATCATGAACTTTATAAATTTAAAGATTAAAAAAACTGAGTTGAGTACAACCACAACAAAGTCTTGTAATGGCATGATGGTGTTTAGCATGTTGAGGACAGTCATAAAGATGACGGGAGCAACTACAGAGATATCATTTAGAGTTCAATTTAAGTACAGTCTTGACTATTATAAGCTTTACCTGCAATTCAAGAAATATCAAACTCAGTCAAAGATGTGCAAAGGAGACAATCATGATGGGACAAGTTGATAAAATTTAAGGCTGCATACCCCACCATAAAGATCTATCCACCACAGAGTATGTGGGAGGACCACCAACAACACTCTTGGAGCACAATAACATTTTGACCTGAGTTTGAATAAAATATTTAAAATCGTTAATCCTTCAGTTAAATCTCTTCAACCTCCATTAACATTGCTAACATTGCATGTGTAAAAAAAAATAGTTTGTGAAAGCACCACAATAACTTCCATTTATGGAAAAAATTAGAAGCATTGAAAGAGAACTTCATATTTATAGGGGTGCTTCCCTAGAATACAAAACTTGTATATTCTGTGTTGTGAGCACTGGAACTTGAAATGTTTCCCGAATACACTAGGCAACCGAAGCAAAGACAACTTTACATATGTCCTGCAAATGTTTTGCAAAAGAGCATTTTGTAACAAACCAGTTAATAACCTACCTAGATTTTATGAAGTTTTTATTTATACCATTGGAATGTTTATCTACATGGGTTCTAAAGGTTGTTGTGCCCAAAATGAGTGTTGATAATTACAAAGATAGGCTAAAAATTTGATGACTAAAATACCTATCTTTGTAATCATCAACACTAATTTGGGCAGAGCAGGGATTACAACCCCCGTAGATGAACATTCTAATTGTGATTCCAATTGTGGGCTTGGGTAAGGTTACTCGAAATTATCACCAGCAATACAATCATGAACAGTACAATCATCAACCTAAACCAATGGATCGGGTATATACATATAACATGGGATAGAATCATGAATAGTTAATGACGGGCTTGTGATCATTACCAATTGGTACTCCTTGTTCTATTTCATCATTTAATATACGCTCTAGGTGTTTGTAAACTGATTGACTTCTTAATGCAACGAGGCTAACAAATTCATGAGATACATACATATGTGGTTTCAGTAACTAATGTACTTTCTATCTTTGTGCTTGATAGTGGATATCTCCTCACTGAAATTGTTGTGTTTGTCCACATTTCAGGCCATTAATGGATCCTATTGAGAATATTGACATTCTAGGACATGTAGCTATGGAGACCACATACACTTGTCTTCTCACAGCTCTTCTTGCTTTGCTTGTTGTAGCCAAAGTAGTGTTCGTCTGAGAAGGCAGTTCACAAACGGGTAAACAAATAAGAAAAGGAAATTCTTTTTATAGAATGGTTATTCATTCCAATGATGTGGATTGTCATGATCAGATTCGCATGAGCAGGGGAGCCTTCTTTCGTCTAGCTAGTATCCTAAGGCTGAAAGAAAGCTTGACAGATACGATAAACTTGAAGTTAAAACAACTTGTGATGTTCCTCCATACCCTTGGCCACAATCTGAGGAACCGTAAGATTGCCCACAACTTTGGGCACTCAGGAGAGACAGTCAGTCGATACTTCCACAAGGTGTTGAGGGCTATCTTAGCACTCCACGAGGATTACTTTATACCACCTATTCCAAACACTCCTCCTGAAATTAGTGGGAAGGACCGTTTCGATCCATTCTTCAAGGTAATTCTTGTGTTGTTACAAATTTCTTGTATGGATTTTTATCCTTATCATATTATTTTTTGACTGTACAATTGATAATTGTATCATATCGTATAGGATTGTGTTGGAGCTATCGATGGAACCCGTATACCAGTCACCGTCGATGCCGACATGCAAGGTAAATGTCGTGATAGAAAAGGCAACTTGTCGCAAAATGTTATGGGTTTGTGTTCCTTCGATTATAAGTTTCAGTACTACCTTGCTGGTTGGGAAGGGTCTGCTCCGGATTGTCATGTTCTAGATTTAGCTCTATCAAGAGAAGATCCACTTGTTGTTCCTCCCAATAAGCCAAATCATAGTTTAATAGACTCAAGGGTACAAGCAATGTTTCAAGTTTTAACAATCTACTTTATTTATGTAGGAAAATATTTTCTAGTGGATGTTGGATATCCCAATGCACCTGGATTTCTTGCTCCTTATCGGCATACACGCTACCACCTGAAGGAGTTTTCAAGAGAAAATCCAATAAACTCTCGACAAGAGTTGTTCAACCACCGACACTCCTCTCTTATAAATGCAATAGAGCGTACATTTGGTATTCTCAAGCATCCTTTTCCAATCCTGAGGCATGTCACATCTTATTCTATCATGACACAAGCCCATATTGTATTAGCATGTTGCATACTACACAACTTCACTACGATAGAGGACGACATTCCATCAGAAATTGGCACCGAAGAGGAATATGATCGTGATGGGATAGATGTACCAATGCTTGAGACATATGGGTTGTCTCAGCATGATAGAGACTAGTGGCATAGTTTCGAGATGATATAGCAAGTAGAATGTGGGAAGACTACAGATCTCGAGAATAGTTGTACTTTTATGGGTCAATGTGTTTTATTTGAGTAAACAGATGTATGCACATACTTTGATATACATGATGGTTTCCTTTTTCTTTTGTTCGTATTTGGAAGTATTGGACATGCTACTTTTTTATTTGTTATTTTATACTGATGTATACAGCTACAATGATATGTCCATAAATATGTTCCATGTGATATGTTTATACCATTAACAACAATATGTACATTGCGAACAGTTGATCTAGACCATAGCATACACAAAACTAACGATGAGCATGGAAGAAACTGGTAACATGAGCTAGATATCTTCTTCCTCAAAGAAGGTAATGTGGACAAAAGAGATGGAACGCAAGTTTCTAGACTTTCTCCATGAGCAAGTACAACTTGGAAGAAAAGGTGACGGGGGATTCAAAAAAGAAGCGTGGACCGCCATTGAGAGGAGGTTCAACGCGGATTTGCACCTCAATCTAATAAAGGACAATTTCAAAAACAAGCTGAAAATATGGAAGCTTGCATATAGAGTGATGAAAGAGTTGAGGAATACAAGTGGTTTCACTTGGAATGAGGCAACTCAATGCATGGATGCTGAGGATAGTGTGTGGGATGAGCTTCTAAAGGTAGGGTGGTCTTTCTACTCTTTTGATTGAAATAATATTGCCTTCTTATAAAGTTAATAATGAAAGACAATCCTAATCTATTTATTTATGCCAACATGCAGAGAAGAGAATTCAAAAATGCCAAAGTGTATAAGAGGCAACCCTTCCAATACTTCAATGAATTGGGTGTAATTGTGGGTAATGACATTGCTGAAGGTAATGCAGCTACGACGGCCCATGAGACTCAAGAAGGGAACCCTACGGAAGAGGCATTTGATGTGCATGATGAAGAGGATATTGGTTTCGGTATACCACTTGACAATGCTGCTGATTTGGACGAAGACCTTAGTCATTCCAATCAATCCACTACAAGTGGTAGAGGAACTCCTACATCATCATCATCAAATATGGGAAAGAGGAGGAAGGCAAGTATGGCCGGTTCCTTGGATGTCATCTGTGAAACAATCAAGAAAATAAAATATGGCCTTGGCAATGTTCACCTTCACAAAATGGATAAATTTGATGACGATAATATTTTGATTAGCGCGTATACCACTCTCAAATCCATCCCTGAATTGAGTCTAGGTGTTTTCGTGAGGGTATACGACACCTTTGTGGTTCAACGTGAAAGAGCCAAAGGGTTCTTGCTGGTGAATAAGGAGGAGAGAGTGGAGTGGATTGCAATAACATTTGGTGGATTGTAGTTATTTTCTATCACTTTGAAGACTTCAAATTTGATCATAGTTCACATACGTTGATACAACTGTGTTTTGGTTGATGATTTTTACGTTGATACTTAGTGTTTTTGTTACTGCACTTTCCTCAACACCTTGCTCGGTTCAATATATATGTACATTCAAATATTGCATAACATATGGTCTATTGATAGGAATGCCTGCACATATCTAGCACTAATTTTGATTTTAAGTCTTTTTAAGCTTACAATATTCATTAGGATATAGTGAATTCAAACTTTCATGGACCAAAACTTTTGTACTACCATTTTCACTTGCAATGACCTTTTCTAGTTGACATCATTGTGAAAAGGTTGTTTTCTCATTCCTTTTAATTTTCATATCAACACTCCAAATCCACATTTTATCGAATTTGATAAATTGTGGATTTGGAGTGTTAGTCATATATGAAATAGAAATGGAGATTATTGTTCTTCTTGCATTTGTTAGTCATGTTGCTTTTAACATATTTAAATGGAATACACCAAGGAGTACCACATGATGAATGTTAAATTTAATGCATTGTCAAGGTGTACTCTCAGAACTGTCCATTTCTAGTTCTTGAGAACAGATGGTGATATACATGTGTTTTGGTAGATGATTGTATTGTTCATGATTTTGTCCTATGTTATATGTATATACCGTTGCATTTGTTATGATTAAGTAAAAACAGGTTTTGAAAGGACCCGAAACCTTTTACAAAAAAACCACTGAAAGATAGAACGATAGGAGAACAACAAAACAACTGTGTAACAACACCTAAAACACCAAAGGGAACAAACAGTCGTTCCCACAAGAGAGAAACCGAAACCAGACCAGTGGTCCCCAAAAAAGGGCAATCAAAAGAATCATTTAAGCCCACCCATTTGAGACTATAAAATCATATCAAAAGGAGGCTTGGGAGACTTTAATTACTTTTTGTTAACTCTTGTCCATCCTTCCTCCACCTTCATAGTTGCATTCTGCCAAGATGGATTAGCACAAAAGCCCACAACCTAAGAAACAAGGCTAGCCCCCCCCAACATTCCCAGCTGGGACAGGGACAACACCATTCCCCAAAAACCCTCCTGGAGAAACCAGAGCATCAAAAACAGCACCAGCAACACCAGGCAGGATAGCTGAAACAGAGACAACAATATCATTCTAGACAGGAACAACAACACCCGTAAGGGCAGCATCAACTGTCTAAACCAAGACAGCAACACTAGAAACACTATTAGAGTGAGAATAGCCTGAGAAGGGCAACCAGACGTGCCCCCATCTCTAAAAACTTTTTTAACAGTGTAATGGTGGTCAACAGCGCCCACCCACCAAGAAGGCAATTTCTTTGATTTTACCCTATTTGATGAGCATCGGGCAGCAATATGGCCAGTCTTGTGGCACTTTCTGCATCTGAACGGGATTCCCTCATAATCAAGAGTCTGGATCCATTTGTTATTATTGTTGCATTAGGAAATTAAGTGGAATATTTCTACTTTGTTAAATGCTCTATTTCATCTTGAATTCCTTTTGATATTTCATTCATTTTTCAAAACCACATGATAGGTAAAGAAACAGAAATGGATAGTTCTGGGACTACACATATGATGATATTGTGAGACTACACATGTTGATATTAAAAATGTTTGAAATAGCTTCTAGATTCGATTGTGTAGATATTTTTTGCATCAATGTTTATGATCACACTCTGTGATCCTTCATCAGGATGATAGAGAGAAAAAGGATTGAAAGAAAAGTCCATCATTTTGCTCTCTTTCAATCATTTTTCTCTCTTTCATCCTAATGATGGATCACAGAGTGTGATCTGAAACGTTGATGCAAAAAATATGTACACAATCGAATGCAATGAACTATCTAATAAAAAAATCTAATGTACACAAACGTGCGAGACTCCACATATGCTGATAAAAAATGAGCTATCTGATGATTGTTTACTGTGCATGTTTGTAAATGATCAATATTTCAGATGGTACTCCTTGGTGTATTCCATTTAAAAATAGACAAGTTTTAGTTTTTCTATCATGTTTTGTTTGTATATGCAAGATTGACCATCTAACAATACGAACAGTAATGGGAAGAATGAGCGGGATATGAGACGGTTGCTCGCCGAATGTGGGGCATAAGGGTGTAGAGCATGGATTTCCCTGCATTTTCTTATTTAACAGTGTGTTTTCACACCACCATTCAGTTCATGGATATTGTTCTTCCCCATCTTCTATCTGATGCTATAGATGTTTCATTGTATTTTTTGTATAAATTCGTAATATCAACATAAATGAAACTTTTTCATTTTGTATTGATAGAAAATAGTCATGTTGTTATATTAATGTTGTTATTTGTCTCCAATACTAAGTTCGGTTGCTTCAATAGTATGAATGAATAAAAAATTATTTGAAACAGTGGTGATGGCTATGATAAATGTCCCTATGTGTGATTGTGGTGATGGAGTGCGTTGCGTGTTGAGGACGTCACACACAAACACTAATCTGGAGCATAAATTTTGGACTTGCGTAAATAAGAAAAAGGTTGTTAATTGCACTATATTTAATGTTTACAAAGAATAAATATTAATCATTATACCAATACTAAATTAGATTTATATTGTCAGATGGAGGTGGATGTGACTACTTTTGGTGGGCCGATGACGCCCCATCTCTATCTACATCATCTGCACCATCTACACATATACCTGTTGTGGATGATGAGTGCAGGTCTTGCAAGGCACTTGAGACAGCTATTGCCGCCCAGAGTGTCAAAAAAAAAAGCGAATGCTACCTATAAAGTTGATGTCATGTCTCTACGATGTTTTCTTTGTGCAACAATCGCACTACTTTGTTGGGTCATTATGCAGGAATAGTTATATATATACTATTATGTTGACTATAAGACTTGTTTATATTTTGATGTGATATCGAGCAATGCAATGATTATTTTCTTGTTATTTGTTTGTTTATGATAATCTATAAAATTATAAAAAAAGAGTTAAGTTTACTATTCAAAATATAAGTGAAAAAAAAAACTTAAATTTCAAAAAATTAATCTTGTTTATGATTTACTTTATAAAAATGTAAAATACTAAAATAAAATATAACTTAAAAAATGGACAAAATAAATTAAACATTATTCAATAATTAAAAAGACATAATTTTTTTTTTGTCAAATTCCAATTCCAATTGGAAATGTAGAACCAAACACAGAAATGGATAATCTAATTCCAATTCCAATTTGAAATTATAGATCCAAACACAAAATTAGGAATTTCTCAGTTCCAATTCTAATTTCAAAATTGGCAACCAAACGCAGAAGATGGATTGTCTCAGTCATCTTCCGAATCAACCAAACGAACAAACTATCTTCTGAATACACAAAACCAGAAACCTTATTTTAAGATAATCAAATTTTGAGTCAAATTCTAATTCCTCAACCAAACGGGGCAATGGAAAGAGAGACACATGCTCGGGTCACATAATTAAAATAAGACAAATAGAATGCAAAAGGCGGATTCAAATACAACACCCTCGGCAACTGTTGATTGGCATATTCATATGCAGCCTGATATCTCAGAACGGTTCGAGGCAAGAAGTGTGGAGCAATGTCTCTTGAGGAGAACGACACCATATTCCTGAGCAACATTGACAAAAACTGGAGGAAAGATGATGTTCTAAACAAGTTGAAAGGTGGAATAGAAAATATTGAAAATGTACCTGTTATGAAGTTCGTGTAATCATCCAGGCTGCCGACAAAGCATTGTGATTTGAAGGATCCGATCGACATGGTTTTGAACCAACCCAAAGCATGATCGGGTGCAACTGATTACACAACAGCACATTAAGTTTTGAAGTCCAAGTGTATGGGGTGACAAAGCGAAGGATGTTAGTGAGTGAATTTTGCAATCACAAAATGTTAATTACAAAAGGAGTGACACACTGCAATCCACAGAGTGATACATCTGCCCTTTGTAAGGAGACCATGGCATAGTCTCAACTTTGTGTGTGCCATACAATCAAGAGCACAACGTGGCAAATGGTGAAGACAATAATGATGGCGAGTACCATAATAATAGCCGGAACTGTGGAGAGGAAGGTGAACTTGTGGGTCTTCCTGTTTAACGATTAAGACAAAGCCAAATGCGGAACTTCATTGCTTGTTTCATGGTTTCTCAGTCTCATGGTAATGTTCCGGATGGGATGTGAATCACTTGGGTTAGAAGATTTCCCAACTGCAGAACGAAGCAATGAGTACAGTCATACGCCATAAGCATTGTATCAGAGGTTGGAAAGGCTCTTATAACCGAATTACTAAAAACCGATTATCAATCTGATCAATACTTCGCTGGCTCCATACCTCCAACTTTGGGGGAGCTCTAATGAATTTAGCTAATAATACAAATCTTTGTGGTCCGATAGTTGGAGTACTGAATAAAGGAGTGTATAAAACATGCAAACTGTTTATTTGAAATGCCTCAAAAATATGTCAACTCAAAGAATGAAATGGAAGAATTTGCTAAAAGTACTTCGGAACTCCATAGCAAATCCATGTAGCCCGATAGTGTTCAAGGCTCGACCAAATTCTCTGATTACTGAATGCTGCAAAAAGAACAGGGTGTTTGCCCTGCTGTTTATACATGGTTTACAGAGGTGCACAATGAATCGGGTATTTATTTGAGCTTCTTGCATGATGAGGCAGGTAATTCCATTCAAGAACACAAGGGTAAAGATAAGTGCCAGTCTAATGATAATAAAGTCGGGATTGTTTTTAAAACAGCCCTTGGTATTCTAGTCCCCACTTTTGTAGCATTCATATTGCTTATTATATGTGGTGGAAGATATAACTCCAAGAAACGAAAGCAAATGGAGAATATGAACGCCGATAAAGGTGCAGCTGTAATTGTACCCAATCCTGTGTCGAAGTCTCATTCATTTAGTATAGAGGACATGATGAGAGCTACACAGAATTTGAGCCAAAAGATTGGCGAAGGGGGTTTTAGAAGTGTCTACTTTGGAAAATAGCAGGATGGTAAAGAAGTGACCGTAAAGATTCTTTCGTCCATTTCAAAACAAGGAGCAACGGAGTTCTTGAACGAGATCGATCTGCTGTCTCGATTGAATCATAGGAGCTTGGTGTCCTTGATTCGCTATTGCAATGACTTCAATCAACTAATGCTTGTTTATGAGCACATGCCCTGCGGATCACTTAAGGACCACCTCTACGGTCCTTTGTCCAACTCTTCTACACTTGATTGGAAAACTAGGCTTCGATTGGCTTTAGATGCAGCAGAAGGACTGGAATATCCACATGTAAGTTGCACACCAAAAATAGTTCACAGAAACGTGAAGAGCTCAAATATTCTGTTGGTTTCTAGACTACGGGCAAAAGCAGCAGATTTTGGCCTTTTCAAAAATGATTGGTGATGACAATGCATCTCATTTGGTATAAAATGTTGAACTTTGAGGTCGATTGAACCCACGCAAACCACAGATTAATTATATTGTTTCTGTCAGTGTTAAGGACAGAAAAGAAGGGTGGAATTAAAATTATGCTTTCAAGCTGCACGTAATGTTGAAGATTTTATTATACCATTGGGAATTTGTGGAAAAGGTATTTTATTTTATTTTGCGAAGGATATTTTCAAGCGAAAACAGAATGGCCACGGAGCACTATTTAAGGAGTTATTTTAAAGAAGAGGGGTTTTTTTTCTTTACGGGGGAGAGGCTAAGAAATCAGTAACTATCTGTTTTGTTGCATATGAATCTGAGAATGTGGGCTTCATTTTGTATTGAGAAATAAAACAAATGTTGATTAATTTGTGTGTTCATTTGTGTTTTCTTTTAAAATGTAAATTCTGAATGTCTTTGTAATAATTTTCGATGCAATTTCTATTATATCAAACAGAAAGGGATTGTGTTTCTGAATCTGTGAATTTGAAATTATCAATCTATTATAAAGTTTGTTGCTTGTCATTTTCATTGTTTCTCATCCATGAGTGTGGGAGGTGATCTGTAGGTTACTTTCTTGCATTCATTTGATTTTAAATTTAATCTTTCACATCTATTCCATGGCTATGGGTAGATGGTAGTGTGCCTTCTGGTCAAAGGCATAACTTATTTTTTGATTCATTGCATATATTTTTTAGAGGGAGCTGTATCTCTAAAAAGTTGTCAATCTAATGATAACTTCTCCAACTGTTAGTGTCTTTTGTTCTTCTTTCTGGGCATCTTGAGTCAGTTTATGTGTTTATTTCCAAAGGACAAATCTGTTCACTAACAATTAACAAATAGAAATGTAGAAATAATAACATAATAGAATATCCAATGCAATAGAAGAATCTTACTGTTGAAGATGCTACATGGGAAGGAGCAAAGATATTTGGACATTTAAATTTTAAGTCTATAATTTCCTGAGAGCAAGCAATTGTAATAACGATAAACTATCTTACATTTTTTAGAAATAAAATAATTGAAAAATTGGTAGATTGTTTTTATTTCCCATAGATTAGTAAATATATTGAGAAAAATGTTTTAATAGTAATAATAATTTAAGTTAGTCATAGTAATATATTTTTTAAACATTGTACAAAGACAACTCAAATATTATTATTTGTTTAGTAGAGTGCCTCAACTAAATGATATATAACAAATTATTATGTAATATTTATTACATGTTTTTAAGTGAGCACTAAAAAAGAGAAGTATTTGCTTAAAGGAAATCATGCAGTTTATGAAATGTGTCATGAGCCATAATTGATGCATATATGCATATAAACTGGTTTGAATAGTGTTAAGTCTTTAATTAAATAATTGACATTAATAACATTATTTATCAATTTATAATCAATTTAATAATAACTACTCTACAAATAATATTATTATCAATTAATCAATTTATAATTGATTAATATACAATTAATAGTTGGTAAATTAATAAACAATATATTAATGATTAAATATATTACTACAAATATAAAATTAATATCTCAATATTTAAAACTATATATATTAATATAATATCAATTAACATATATATA
>MU213495.1:147343-196921 GCA_018584345.1 Thuja plicata
TATATATATATATATAGTTTTAAATATTTAGATATTAATTTTATATTTGTAGTACTATATTTAATCATTAATATATTGTTAATTTATTAATTTATCAACTATTAATTAATTATTAATTGTATATTAATCGATTATATATTGATTAATTGATTAATAATATTATTGGTAAAATAGTTATTATTAAATCAATTATAAATTGATAAATAATGTTATTAATGTCAATTATTTAATTAAAGACTTAGTTCTATTCAAGTCAATTTATATGCATATATGCATCAATTATGGCTCATGACAAAATGTAAAACTCATTTCCTTTGATAATATTCATCTTTTTCTCCCAAGTACAAAATCCTTTAGAGTATGGAGATTCAAAAGGGGAAAAAAAGTTTCTAGGAAAAAGCAAAGGATGAAAACCGAAACCCTTTGTTCCTTAAGGCAATTTTACCTTGAAATTATAGTTGTTTAAAATAGATTGTACTTTTCTTGTAATTCGCTAGTCTCATTACAATATTATTTTAGACCACTATTATAATACTATTCCATATTGCTAATATATTGATGTCATTCGAATCCCTCACCATTGTAATTAGTATATAGAATAGCAGATTGTGATTAGTATATAGAATAACAGTTTATATCAGCATGAGTTTTTAATAGCACTCACAAAAATTATCTTATTTGTGGTGTATTTTAATTATACAATAATTTAACAATAGACTTTTAAATTTAGTTGTTCCATATTCCATATTTTATGAGCATAGTTTTCAATAATGAATGCATAATGGTTTTGTTCCTCGCATCAATGTTTCATAAACATCAGCTTACTATGTACATCAATATTTTGTAAGTGATCAATGTATTGCAATAACAATATCAATTGATGTGCAAGGAATTCTACATATTATTATGGCCCTAGTACCGTACTGAAAGGAAATCACAAAAAATGTTTAGTTTTTTAAAATATTGAAAAGAGACATTAGATAAAACCTTCAAAAATAAATATAAATGTAAATATGGACTTTTTATTATTATATTAATTTTTATTTCTATTTACCTTAGATTTTTGGCAATAAAACATGCTTAATTTTTACATTTTTTGATAGCACTATAACAACGTAGATTTTGTTGTTCATACAAAGTGGTGTGTTTACTCTAATAGATGTACTATTTTTTGGCACACCTTTTATTATGTTTAATTCATAGATGATTTATTTAGAAAAACTAGGGTTCGCTCAATAAAGCACATATATGAATTTTTTAATAGATTTTAAAAATTTAAATACTTGTTGAAAGTCAAAAAGAAAAATAAAAGTTTTGAAAACTGATATTGAGAGAGGAAGTTTTGCTCTAAAGGAATTTAAGAATAATGTTCAATATAATGCGATAACAAAATAGAATTCAATTTCATGCACAATGCCAAAAAGAAACTGATTGCTAAGGGAATGAACATGACAATAATATAAAAAGTTTTATGTGAAGTGGTGTTAACTTAGAACAAAGTTTCAGGTTGAGTATAATAAAAAATATTTTTTATTGGTATCTACTGAAATGTTATTCCTGAAATGTTCCTCTAAAAGCAAGTAGTACTTTTTCTAGCATTGAATAGCCAAAAGAACAACATAACACTAAGGTGCATTTTGAAACTACAATAGAAGAAGATGCATTTAACCATGAACGTGACAAGGAATAGGATGAAGAATATAAGGAAAATCAAGATGAGGAATAATGTATTTTTTATTTAGTGAGAGAAGAAAAGGAGTTTCAAACTCAACTCGTGTAGATATATAAAAGAACAAAGATTAGTTGACAGGTATAATCAATGTAACTTTCATTCTATATTCATTTTGCCTTGTATTGATGATGGACCTAGCTTCGTGAAAAAAACTTACTTCAAAAGAGTACAAATCTTGAGGAAATGCTCCAAATGTAAAACTTGCAACATAATTTATCTGCCTAAAAGAAGAAAGCTCATTGGCTGCAAGTGAATATTTGAGAAGAAATTATGAAATTTGAAAATTTTGAAAACTAGCAACTGGAAAATTTGATTAAGCTTAAGCTTATAGTGGAGCCATTGCTTGCTTGTGGAAACATGAACTTCTTGTTCATGTATTCTTTGACATTGTATTTGCTAGCCATGGGCATTTTAAGTTCATAAGGAAATATTGAAGTTTGATATGGCTTTTGGAATTTTTGATATTCTTACTTTATGAGAACTCTTTGATTTACTCTATTGAAGCATTACGGTTCTTGTGAAAGGTAAGAAATGCACATGTATGTAAAGAGAATGTTTGGTCTCCTACTAACTTCAGTAGTGAGAGCATTAATATTACTGCCCTTGCTTTGCACACGACTTTTATTGACGGTGCCTTGGACAAAGGAAAAGTACTTTAAATGCACATTTATGTAAAGAGAATGTTTGGTCTCCTACTAACTTCAGTAGTGAGAGCATTATATTACTGCCCTTGGTTTGCACGTGACTTTTATTGACGGTGCCTTGGACAAAGAAAAAGTACTTAAGTGGAGGAGCCATTCAGTATGGTGTTCCTTTTGTAATTAGATACGGTAAGATTCATACGAATGAGCATATTCCTGATTGGAATGTGAATCTTTGTGAGTTTACCCAAAACTCTTCGAGTCAAAAATGACAGTGGGAAAGGAAATAATAATTATAGTCCTAAGGTTGTTAAAATGATCATAACTTTTTCCTTGCATAAGATGATGTGCTTCCCCCTGTTAGTGTTGAATCTAAGGGTTAATTTCTTCAGTTAGGAGTAAAAATGTGTCTTACAATCTAATCCTTATGAACAGATACAATATGGGATGACTTAAACCAAACTGAAAATACAATTGAATTCAGCAACAAAATAAGAAGATAGGTGACATAAATACCCTATAATACTATAACAGGAAAACTTCAGCATCAAAACGAGATTTAAAACTGCATTAATTTTAGAACAAGATGACAAACACAGTCCATTGATCCAGACAGTTGATGTGGCATTAACTGCTTCTATCTCAAAGCATACAAGCAGCCCAACCACTCCTTCAACCTATTATTCCAAAACTACTCACCTAGGCCTTTGATTTGAAGAATGTGGGCTTGAGAAAAATCACCAAGTGGTATTCAAAACCAACGCTCAAATGACATGTCCCAAAGAAAAACATGAGTGAGACTTTGTGCAAATAGTGACACTTCAAATTCTCAAAGTGGTGCTTCATCTCAAGGAGATTAGTCTACTTTCTAACTCTATTTTGATGCTTTTACACCTGGCTGGGGGCCTGGCTCGATTGACGAGAGCTTCTCGTGGTAAAGCACGAGGTCACCAGGTCCAGCCTACCCCAGCCCACGTGGTACTGGAGGATGTGTCTCGCCGGCCTCACCGGTCATATTAAAATGTCTACCCCATGCACTGCAGTTTATAGTGGGGTGCTATACCTGATTCCTGTAGTCTGAAAAGAAAAATGCTTTTACAACCTCATGCCAAGCGTCATGGGTCCCCATAATGGTCCTTATACATAGACCAATAGAATATTAATATCTAACTAGTATCTTGACATTACAATAATATTCCAACATTATTATCAGGACTCGCAAGAAGTATAACAAACCTAGTCCTAGTAGCTTGTGCTTACCTACAACAAGTGGTCAACTCTTAAGTTTGTCTATATTACATAATACTATTTTAGAGATTATTGATAACTTGGAAACAAGGAGGCAAGGGTTGCAACTTGCAGAATGCGGTTGTACATTATATCTCTTCTAATGATAGCATGACAGAAGTTTTAAAGATTGAATCCTTTGATTTGGCTAACATCCCTCTTCCTTCAATGGATTACAGCCAAGTAATAAAGGCTTGCGAAAGCCATATTGAAAGAAGATTTAAAGTTAAGCTTCCTGATATTTCTAAGATTTGTTAGAGGCTTGAGGATCCTAAGCCAAATATACCTCCAACTCCCACTGATCATGAGGGACATGTTCCTCTAGCATATACGTCTTTGCTCCAATACCTAATGTTGTTCAAATATCGAAGGAGATTGTTACCCCTATCTGATTTATGTTTGTATTCTTCTTTTATGATACATTGTGGGGGACTTAAATCCCTCAAACTGCTATAAAAGTTTTTGATAGTTATGGAACTCCTTGAATGGAGAAAATACTTAGATATTATTGTTTTTTTTTAATTTATGGCCTACTTTGAACTGCTAGGTCATACTATGGGCCTTCCAAGAGTTAAAGGTTTTAAATTTTTAATGATGGTTGTAATGTACATTCTTACAAATTTCTGTCTGGTAAACTTTTTATACCAAAATAAAAAGTGAACTTAAAAATTTATTAGAGGTGCCTTAATGGTTGCAACCTTCAAAACCATGAATTTTTCTAAAAAGTATTGCTGCTAAGGCAATAAGCTATATCACAAATCGATGCATGTTTCTTTTTTCATGGTATGTATCAAATAGGAGAAAAGAATAAATTGACAAGAAAGTATAGATATAATTTATAACTCCATCAGACCATCTAAATATTACATGATCTTGCCTTCTATAAAACATAGCCATAGACAAAATCTTATATCTACAAACGTGTCTTGAAAATTAATTGCTATTTTAATTTAGTTTTCAGCATCTTTACACAATTTGGTAACATCTGCTCAATTCCAATACCTGAAACATTGTTTTGGTGCAATGATTTTTTTTTTCATATGCTCAGGCACGCGTTAGGACACCTTTTGAGCTGCAAACACAAAAAAAATACAATCATCTTTAAGATGATAAAAGCCATAATTTTAGGACCATCCTAGCAATAACAATTTCTCAGTAAATGCTATAAATTAAATCCTAATATGGTAATATGTTTGCAGAATCCACAGATATAATGGAATTCCAACAAGATTTTAGTTAGAAACTGATAATGCACACAATATCAAGTTGACAAAATACAAACTTCAACTAGAAAAGCTTCACTAGTGTGTAAAGATATATGGCTAATCAATATGTTCTAACATGATATTTTAAGTTTTTCTTTTGACAAATGGCTGGATTAATAATTAAACATAGATATTAAAGACGATTGCCTTGGGCATCTTCTCACTGTCTCAAGATAGGAATACTTTATAATGTAGTCTAAAAACCATGGACAAGCATTGGAAAAGTAAATAAGACTTTTGAATTGCTATAAAATTATCTGTATATCTATATTTAAATATTCAAGGAAAGCCAACTAAAATTTTTGAGGGTGCATATATTCATCCAAATCAAAATCAATTATGTCCACAACAATCCTGTCACATGGATGTCTGACAAATCCATGCATTGCATTAAAGTTTTGTTATGTGACATATCCCTTTTTCAATCCACAGCTATTTAGTGAATAGATTGGCAGTGTGGGATTAACAATTAGATAAGCTGGTAGTTATTTTTAGTTTTACTTAGAAATGTATGATGCATTTTAAGAATAAGGTGAGTGAAATGCCTATCATTCAACCTCGCTAATAGAGGGGTGGACTGACCAGTTAACTGCCACCAATTTAGGAGTAACTGCCTATGATTTTGGATTGACAGTTTTGGGGGAGTGTTGTTCAGGTAGCTGGCAGCATTTGAGAAAATATAATGTCAATAAGTTGGCATTGTTAGTGGACTAACTTCCCGCGATTGATAATTGCTAGGAGCTGTGTCTATAAAACAGCGCATAAGGCATTACCAATTCTGGATTAACAAACATTCAGCTCTCATTTCAGTGTCAGTGGCATTGCTACAGCAGCTGGATGCATTGAAGATGAAACCCTTCAGACTTGATCCTGTCATCTCAGGGACACAAATCCTCAGGAGCTGTACATATCAGTTAGTATAGAGTTTGTAAACTGATAGTACCCCTTAAGTTCTATTAGATTGGTAGGCTTCACTTTGAATGTATGTTGTTAGAAGAAAATTATAAAAAATATATAAAAGAAGTATAATTGTTGGTGGAGTGTTATATGTCTCTTATTTGTGCATCTAATATACGTTATTACAAGTTTCTTGGCTAAGTTAAGTAGAGCAAAAGTTCTTATAATACTTGCATACTAAACTTCAAAGCCAGTGACAATAGCAGACAGTGACCATTCACTCTCAGAAGCACTACTACTAAAAGAATCTAATGCTTATTGCATGGTAGCAATATTTGTTGAGCTATGGAAAGTTTCTACGGAGCTAGAGAGACTTCAACCCATATGAAGCAACCACCTACTCTTTCGTGATGGAAAGTCAAATGGACCTGAATTCTACCAACAGAGACCATTTGAGATCATTCTATTGGGCTTAAATTTTAGAAAACAAGATACTCGCAGCAGGAAGAGATCCACAAGCCCACTATAAACTCTCCACAGAAAAAACATTAATATGAAAAGGATTGGATTTGTTCTGCAATTATATAAGAAAAAATGAACTGCAAGAATATGTTAGCACAAATTGTTGTCCCGTAAGATCCTTCCCAATAGAAAGGGCTGTGCACAATTCACAAGTATAGCATCAAGTACCAGTAATCAGACTTCGAGGAGATTTAATATGCTTCTAAGAAACTATAAGAAGAATATAGGCTTTTGGGACTAGTAAAGTGCTCTTTAGGTGACTTGAAGGTTAAAGGTGGCTAACAGATAGAACTATGAAATGGAGAATTGGAAGATTGCTACAGAAAATGGAGATCTTCATCAAGGGGCATCTTAGTTAAAATCAAATTGTTGACACAAATGATAAAATTGCCCGTTGGCTAAATATTTTGTAAGTCACTGTGACCACAACTTACAAGACTGTGATTTTAGACAACGTTAAGTGAGATTACTCTCTCCTCTCAGCAATATGGGAGGCTCCCTTCTTACTGCAGGTGGCTTTAACAAGGACTTGACTGATAATTATAATAAAGGGCAGTTCTCACAATCTATTCCTCTTTTTTCAAGAATGATTTCACAAATATCTTCCGAACAACACTAAAACTTAAACAAAAAGGACTCGTTGCTACGATAATATCGATAGCTTCTAGGTTGACATAAGAACAACATAGAAGATACCAATCTACCTTCTAGTGTGGAACAGTTGCAGAAACCCAAAGTCTTCTACACTTATCCTGAGAGATAAATTAACAATTCAAGATACACGGTAAAGCTCAAAGTCTTAAACCGAACACATTCTGAATTCTCTACAAAGATTACTTGAAACTGAGGCACAAAGTCACTCAGCTTTTAGTATTTGAAGCCACTCTAAACTATATTAACCTGCCTCCTTTGCAGCACAAAGTCTCCAAAAAACACAAATCAATTGCTCAAAAGATTATGAAAGCAACCCAATGAATCAAAGATCTATGCAATATAAGAATACATAAACTACTAACAAGCCTCACAACACAAAGTTTGGGCAAACTTGTTCTTTATTATTCACTTTGAAACTTTGTACAATGAAACACAAAGCTTTCACTCCACACGAAATTTCATCATAGTCTACTTGCATAAACAAAAGATAAAATTACAAAGAGCACCCTCCTTTATTTATAGGTAAGGCTGAGAGCGAAAAGTGGGAGAAACCCAACTAATCGAGACTTATTCAACAACTAACTACTTACAGTTGACTTATTCAACATTGCAAGTCCTGATGTCTTGCAATGTGATTTGTCATCTGAACAGAAGTAAGCTACATGTAGTCCTACAAAGAATGGATTTCTGCTGGCTGTATGAGACTGTCTTAATAACTTGAAAGTTGAACATATATCAGTCAATATAAGAGGCCTCTGTGCTGGCTGTATACAAATGTCATTTTTCCCCCTCTTAACATTCTGAGAATCAATTTCCGTTTGTTATATTCTGCCTTAGGATATCCGATATAGCCTTATAGGATTTGGAATTTGGGATTTTCACGGGTAATCATAATATCAGTTATCCAGTTGTGGAAACCCTTTTTTTAATTCCAACGTTTTGTGTCTTGTTTGAGACCACGTGTTCAGGATATTATAAAATTAGACATCAGTATTTTTCAAAATTTGTGGCTGAACTGAGTGGATCAATCTGTCAAGAGGTTACTGCAACATTGTACATTCAAGCTAGCAAAATCTCATGGCTGTGATCACCTGAGGACAGGTTCAGGTTCAAATACAATGATAATTGTATTTTGAGTATTTTCAGTAGAGTATTGTTAATAGTAGATAATTGAATTATGCATTTTATTTTTCAAATTCTATGTATACATATGTAAAATATTATATATGCATATTTATGTACATCTATGCATTATCATACATACATATACACGTGTAATATTACACGCTCACACATACGTGTGTGTGTAATATTATACACATATGTAAACAACAAAATACTCATTGTTCATTGATCTACCATTAGCAACGTTGTACCCAATATACTCAGAAATTCAGAATACAAAAACGAAATCTGTGTAATATTACACGTTCACACATCGTATGATAAAAAACTTTAACTATAAAAAGGATCAAATATAAGCTAGAATGATCAGAGGCATCAAGTTGTGCCTACCTGTGACTCCCTGTGGCATCTAATCTCTGTGACTTTGAAAGATCAAAATCGCTCGGTGGCGTCGCATCTTTGTGGGTCCACCGTCGCGTATGTTCATGGGTCGTGGCTATGAAAAAACAACAAACAAACGCATATGTCTGTGGGTTGTAGCTATGAAAGATCAAAAACGAAATCTCTATGGCGTCTAATCTTTGTGGCTCCGGCATATTTTTCCGTCACTATGAAAAAAAAAAAACTCGTATATTTCCGTCGCTACGAATAAATAACAAACACGTCAACGTGGATGTCAAAACCCTAAATGCAAATGTTAAAAAATTTATTGGTTAAACTATTTGACCGATTTTTTTGTCCCAAACTCGCGTGATTTCGAGATATTTTCGGGTTTGTCTCGCAGCTCGACAATGGAAAATAGCAGCTCCGCTATATCATGCGATAATACTGTCTGACCTTTTTGTGTGCGATATATCGCAGAGATTTGCAACTATGGTCCTAGGTATATAATCTCTAGTCCAGATCCACATTTTGAGATCTTGGCATATAGTTATTCTGTCTCCAAAATTTTCAAAACCTCTTCAATGTGTCGGAGGTGTTCTTCCCACGTTTTGTTGTAGATAAGTATGCCATCAACAAGTGAGTAGAAACTTCCTTAACTGTTGTCTGAATATATGGTGCATACATGATTGGAAAGTTGTTGGAGCGTTCGTAAGACCAAATGGAAGGACTAGGAATTAGTGGCACCTAAAGGTTGTCTTTGGTACATCTTCTTTCCTCATTCTAATTTGACGGTACCCTAATCGAAGATCGATTTTTGAAAATAAACATGCTCCGTACAACTCATTCATCGATCATGGGGATAGGATACTATTTTTAATAGTATTCTTATCCAGGGCCCTATAATCAATAAACATTCTCATAGTGCCATCTTTCTTTTCTGACTAGCACTACCGAGGATGCAAATGGACTGCTGCTAGGTTGAATGTGCCCCATTTCTAATAACTCTTTGATTGCTTTTTCTATCTCTCCTTTAAATTTTTGAGGGTGCCTATACGGAGTGGTTATTACAGGTCTTGCCCCTTCCTCCAACTCTATAGAATGTTCAAACCCTCCTTTTAGGGGAAGCCCCGAAGGAATATCTTCAAAAAAAAAATTGTACCCTTACAAGATAGGTTGGATATCTACATGGATGGTTTGCCCTTGTGGGGTTGACTTATCTAGTACCATTGATGATGTCAAGGACAGTGGGAACTCAAAGAGTTCAAACTAATCCTTGCAGCAAGAGACACAACAGAAGCCAACAAAAGAAACAATGGATGAATGCAAGATCAATCTCCTTATTGTCATTTAATCAGTTACAAGAATCTACTGCAAGCAGCAATACATTCCACGCGTACAGACCTGATTGGAACCTTCAATACGTTATCTTTTTATACGATCTACAATCAACTGCAACTACAAGAACCTACTAAAGGTACTTTCTTCTGTTCAATCTCTAGACCAAATCTCTACAGGGTCTATACTATTATTATGTTTTGTCTGATTTAAGAAATCAATTACAAGATTATTTAAAGCCTTTGCAGGCATCAGGTCGGCCAAAAAAGGTTACATTTCCCAATGAAAGAAAACGTATTCCAACATATAGGTCAGGACCCAAATATAAGGATCTCCTTCCAAAGAATGGAACATGAATTGAGATCCCTCAAGTAGGTCAGCCACAAAAGTAACATCATCAAGAAATGCGTCGTTAAGCTTTGTCGAACAGGAAAATCCTTCGTGAGATCGGAAAACACAAATTGGCCGAAAAACATGAACAATACAGTCCCGCCAAGAATCAGCAAGATCTCATACGTGAAGAAACCAAGTGACGTGCAAACCTAAGAGAAGGTTCAACAAGATGCCACGAACACAATGGAAGGTTTGCAACTGCTAAGGATCCAAACTGAACGAACGCAAAAAGAAACTCAGAGACTGATCTAACAGGAAAATAGGAAAACAAATATTTTTGGTTGCTGCAAGATTGCCAAGAACACAAGATGCTACTGCATCAGACACCTAGGGATATTTGAAAAGTGGGTCTCTCACTTTGCTGGGGCCAAAGGAAAACCAAAATGGTCAACCTCAGCCTGAGAAATCCATGAAGAATCTTCAACTAGTCTATCCTTCCACTTGACAAGAAACTCCATATACTGCTTACCTCTTATACTGCGACCAACTCTGCTATCCAAAATCTTCTCTATCTGATCCATCTGCTTCTTAGGATACTATTGTTTAACATCTGATCCATCACTGTTACTGAAATCTGATTCATGATACTCATACAAATCTGCAACATTGAATATAGGTGATATATCCATGTCCTCTAGTAACTCTACTTCATATGCATTTCCTGAATCAAATTTCCTCAAAATCCTACAAGGTCCAAATTTCTTCATTCTCAACTTGTTACAAGTCCCAATAGGAAATCTACCCTTCCGCAAGTACACCATGACTTCATCTCCTACCTTAAATTAATTATGTCTTCGCTTCATGTCTGCTCTCTCCATGTAGGTTTGATTCATTTTCTCCAAATGTTGTCTAACTCATTTATGCAATGATTTCATAACCTCTGCAAAATCTTCTCCTTCAGCACTCCTATTAACATCATGATTGATATCCCTCAATTGTGTTCCTCCTTTAGGATTAAAATCCAGTAACTATCTCAAATGGCGTCCTCCTTGTGCTCCTATTTACTGAACTGTTATATGCAAACTCTGCTTGATGCAAGACTAAATTCCAATTCCTTGTCTTTTCTCCAACCAAACATCTAAACAAATTCCCTAAACTCTTGTTCACAACCTTAGTCTGCCCATCGGGTTGTGGATGAAAAGTAGAACTATACTTCAAATTAGTCTTCATCTTCTTCCAAAGTGTCCTCCAAAAATAACTAACAAACTTACGATCCCTGTCTAAAACTATGCTTTTAGACAATCCACGTAATCTCACAATTTCCTTAAAAAATAGGTCTACTACATGCACTGCATCTGTAGTCTTCTTACAAGGTATGAAATGTGTCATCTTAGAAAATCTGTCTACAACCACAAAGATTGAATCATGACCTCTCAGTGTCTTTGGCAAACCAAGTACAAAATCCATACTAATATCTTCCCAAGGTCTGGTTGGCACTATCAAAGGTGTATACAATCCCACATTCTAACTACTTCCTTTTGCAACTTGACACACTTTACAATGCTGAACAAAATTTTGCACATCCTTCTGAACTCGCGGCCAAAAGAAATTTTCACTTACCAAAGCTATTGTCTCATCAATGCCAAAATGTCTTGCCAATCCTCCACTATCCTTTTCCTTAATAAGCTTATCTCTCATAGAACTTCTGGGTATGCACAGCTGACTTCCTTTGAACAACATCCATCTTGAATAAAATAATCTAACCCCTTACTGTTGTCTGCAACAATAGGTTTTTTGCAGGCTTTCCAAGGTTCGGTGAAGTCTGGATCATCCTCATACAATGCTTTTAATTCATCAAATCCCAATACTACAATCTTCATTTCAGTCAACAAATTCCTTCTCCTACTCAAGGCATCAGCAACTCTATTTGATACATCACTCTTATGTTTCAACACAAATGTATAACTCTATGAACTCAACCCATCTCATGTCTCTGATTTAACTTACCTTGGTTGCTTAAGTACTTTAATGCTTGATGATGTACTTTAATGCTTGATGATCAGTATACAGTACAAACTATCGAGGTAACAAATAATGTCTCCATTTCTTCAATGCTTGTATTATGGCATAAAATTCCTGATCATATACTAAATACCTTCTTTCAACATCATTCAACTTTTTACTGAGATATGCAACAAGTCTCTCTTCTTGACTCAAGACAGCTCCAATTGCATTTCCAGTAGCATCACAATCCACTTGGAATACCTTATTGAAATCAAGTAAAGCTAATACAGGTTGTTTCGTCCCCTCCAACTTCAACAATTCAAAACTCCTTTGTGCTCCAGGTGTCTACTTGAATTCCTTCATATCTCCCCTCATGGTCTCAGGCATCGGTCCATAGATTGAACTGAAGTTTCTAATGAACTTTTGGTAAAAACCAGCCAACCCATGAAATGATCTTACTTCTCCAGCATTCTTCGGTGTAGGCCATTCAATAATTGCTTTCACTTTCTAAGGATCCATCTTCAATCCTTCAGCAGATATCACAAATCCCAGATATACTAATTCATTCTTCATGAAAGTACACTTCTTGATATTTATTAGCAACTCTTCTTCCCTTAACCTCTGCAATACTTGCTTAGCATGCATCAAATGCTTTTCTTTGCTCTTGCTGAAAATCAAAATGTCATCCAAATACACAATGACAAATTTACCTAAGAATTTCTTTAGGACTTCATTCATTAACCTCATGAAAGTACTCGGTGCATTAGTCAATTCAAAAGGCATTACCAACCATTCATATAATCCTTCATTTGTCTTGAATGCAATCTTCCACTCATCACCTTCCTTGATTCTAATCTGATGATATACACTCTTCAAATCTATTTTGGTGAAATATCTAGCTCCACTCAAACAATCCATCAAATCATCCATCCTAAGTAAAGGGAATCGGTACTTCATTGTGATTCGGTTGATGGCTCTAGAATCAGTACACATCCTCCATTGCCCATCTTTCATTGGTGCTAACACGACAGGTACTGCACACGGACTCAGACTCTCTGATTAAACCTCACTGCAACAAATCTTGCACTTGTCCATTGAGTTCTTCATAATTGTTGGTGTCATCCGATATGCTGTCTTGTTAGGCAAACTAGCTCCTGATACCAAATCCATACAATGGCTAATACTTCTTACAGGTGGTAATCCATCAGGGACATTATCTGATATGATGTCAGCATACTCATTTAGCAATCCAATAATTTCTTCTAGATGTTCTTCTACCGGTACAATCTCCTTTGTCTTCTTGGGTACTAAAGTAAAACACACATTATCATGCCTCATGCCATCTAAGAACTTCGTGCCATCCACTAAACAAATTCTTGCACTGGTACACACTTCACTCTTAAGAAATTCATCTAAGGGTAACAAATTATGCTTCATTCCATTAGCAACAATAGTGTACACATTCTTCCTACCATCATGTATAGCTTGCCTATATCATACAACCATGGTCTACTCAAAAAGATATGACACACATCCATAGGCATAATATCACATAAAACCTCGTCATAATATTTCTCAATCTCGAATTTAACTGGGCATTGTTCGCTTACCAGTACCTTATGTTCATCTTGAATCCATGCAATCTGATAGGGCTTAGGATGCGTCAATCTTTGCAACTTCCATTTGTCAACCAACTCCTCTAAGGCGAGATTATCAGAATTGCCACTGCCTATGACAACTTTGCACACCTTGTCCTGTACCTTGCATCTAGTTCGAAACAAATTCTTCCTCTGAAATGGTTCCATATCTTGCTCTCCTTGGTATAGGGTTCTCCGAGTTATCAAGGTTGCTCCATCCTCTGCTTGGTTATTGTTTACTGATCCAGTGGATTCCTCATCCGGGAAGGTTGTTCGCCTACTGCTTTCTGCCTTCTTCTTAGAGTTGCCTTGTTTGCATTCAAAGGTTTAGCTTTGCCACGTTTGAAACAAGTGCCAGTAAACTTCCTTCTATCGTAGCTACTTTGTCCTTGATTGCGATAGGAACTTCTGTCATTTATCTGGTAGCAATTACCATCCTTAACTTCTGACTCACTTTTTCCCTGATTTACAGAAGATCTATCGCCTCCGGAATTAGGATTGGATCGGCCTCTCTGAAACTTTCCTCCTCTACCTCTTTGCCTTTGTTCAACTTTTCTTCAGCCTTCAAAGCCCACTTGTAAGCTTCTTCCATACTCCTAATCTGTATCAGGATGATTTCATCCTGTATTGACACCCTTAAACCATTAAGGTAACGAGCAACTTGTTCGGCTTCATCATCTACATGCCCAAATCTAATGTTTAGCTTGTAAAAATCCTCAGGATAACTTTTAACACATAAGTCCCTCTACTTCAAGTTTTGCAGCTTCCGAAACAGATTCACTTGGTAATCTTTAGTCAAAAACTTAACCTTTAATTTGGATACCATTCTATCCCAAGATTTGATCTTGTCTTTACCTCTTCTCTGTCAATCTGTCTACAAATGTTCCCACCATAAAGATGCATGCCCTTTTAACTTAGTGCTAGCATATTTTACCTTCCTCTTCTCACTGGTTCCTTCAAATTCAAAGTAGTTTTCCATCTCAGTGATCCAATCTATCAATTCATCATAATCCAGGTGACCATGATAGTCTTGTGGATTGAAATGAGGCCTCTTGTTCACATTGGTTAAAGCCTTGATAAACCTCTCTTCCTCTTGATTCAACTTCGGTTGTTCTTCATTGTCCAATCCTCCCCTTGCCTGATTTTTCCTTCTTCACTTTCATCTTCAATGTGTTGTCCTCTTCTCTGAGTTGTTTCCACCGCTTCCAATCTAGCAGCAATTTATCTCAACATATCCAAGACAATTGGATCTACATTCCTCGCTCCACCTCTAGCATTTTTTTTGGCCATCTTCACAAGCTCCAGTAGCTGTGGGTCAGATCCTCTCTTCCGCCACCCCACAAGCAAACCCTAAGTTGCAAAACCTTGCTCTGATACCACTTGATGCAGTCAAGGACAATGAGAACTCAAAGAGTTCAAACTAATCCTTGCAACAAGAATCACACAAAAGAAGCCAACAAAGCAATGGATGAATGCAGGATCAGCCTCCTTGTTGTCATATAATCAGTTTTGAAGAATCTACTGCAAGCAGCAATACATTTCAGGCTTACAGGCCTGATTGGAACCTTCAATAGGTTATCTTTTTATACGATCTACAATCAACTGCAACTACAAAAACCTACTAAAGGTACTTTCTTCCATTTGAGCTCTAGACCAGATCTCTATAAGGTCTATACTTTTATTCTGTTCTATCTCATTTAAGAAATCAATTACAAGATAATTTAAAGCCTTTGCAAGCATCGGGTCGGCCAAGAAAGATTACATTTCCCAATGAAAGAAAACGTATTACAACATATAGGTCAGGGCCCAAATCATAAGGATCTCCTTCCAAAGAATGAAACATGAATCGTGATCCCTCAAGTAGGTCAGCCACAAACGTAACATCATCGAGAAATGCATTGTTAAGCTTCTCCGAACAGGAAAATCCTTCGCGAGATCGGAAAACACAAATTGGCCGGAAAACATGAAAACAATACAGTCCCGCCAAGAATCAACAAGATCTCATATGCGAAGAAACCAAGTGACGTGCGAACCTAAGAGAAGGTTCAACAAGATGCCACGAACATGCTAGAAGGTTCGCAACTGCGAAGGATCCAAACTGAACGAACGCAGAAAGAAACTCAGAGACTGATCTAACAAGAAAACAAATATTTTTGGTTGATGCAAGATTGCCAAGAACCCAAGATGCTGCTGCATCAACCATACATTGTGCAATCCATTCCCCTTGATCATGCTTAAGTATTCTTTCCATCCTTTTACAAGAGACCATCTTCGGCGAGCCATCAGGTAATCATATTAGTGTAATCTCCTATCCTTCATGTTTGAAATCTTTGTACAATGATCTATGGAACCATTTGCAAGGGTTACCTTGAAACCTTTGAAATCTTGGGTTTTTAGCCTTCTTGCCACAATATGTTTACTAATGAATTCATGAGAAGCTCTTGTATCCACTGAGGCAATTACCTTTTGTCCTTTAAGTGTTCCTTTGATTCGAAAGGGTCTATTCTCATTTTCTTGAGTAATGACGGCTAGTGATCCATGTTCTTGTTCATCGAATCTTGCATTTTTGCTAGGGATCTCCTCTTCATATGTCTCTTCTATCTTATTCATTTGTCCTCTTTTACATCGATGGCCACGTTTCCAAGGTTCCTTACATCTAAAGCATAAGATTTTCTGGATTAACTCCTCTAGTTTTTGACATCGATGTTCCCTATCCCATGGCTCTTTGCACAAATAGCATGGCTTCTCTGGGCAATTCTTTTTCGGCCCTTCATTCTGATAATATATTTTGGATATGGAGTTCTTGGATCTTTCCTTGGGTGTATTAGATTCAACCTTCCTTGCCTTTTTGATGGCTTCCTCCAAGTTTTGGGGTTCTAAACGATTCACAATGTTTTTGATGGAGTCTTTAAGTCCTATGAACATATAAGTGAGCCTCTTTTGGGAAAGATCTAGGACCATAACGGATAAACCTTGGAATTGGCAGGCAAATTCCTCAACAGTTCCAGTTTGTCTAAGGTGGGTTAGCCCTTGGAAGTACCATTCAAGATCTCTTTTGTCAAATCTACTAATGAGCCTTTGAGTGAACTCACCATAGGTAGTGATTTTTTTATGGCCTAAAGTAGTGAGGTCGTGGTGCCACCAATTGTGGGCTGACCCTGTTAAATGGAGTATGGCAAATTTGATGGCATCCTCTTCGGTCATGGGGCTAAGAGATAGATATGTATGAAGTTTCTGCACCCATGATTGAGCGGTTTCCTTCCCTGGCCCATAAAAGCATGGTAGTGATATTTTACTTATTTTCGTTTTAAGATTTTTGTCAACATAATTTTTCCTTCTATTTTTGTTGGCCATGGTTTTAGTTTCATAATATTCTTTAAAGGGGATAAGCTTTTGGATACCTGAATCTAGCCTCGCGTACATCTCTGGAAGTTCTTCCACACTATTTGTGGTTGGTTCCTCTTCTTCTATGATGGGTTCCTCTCTTGGAAGAAACAAAGGAATGGTGTCCCGGGGAATGGACCTTTGGGTTGAGGGTTCATTTTCTGAATGATTAGAGTATCGCTTCTTGGATTTGACTGGGGTCTTTCATTATGATTACCATTGTTCATATTTTGAGTGGCCAGGAGAATTAATTAATTGGTTCTCTCAAATCTCTCATTGGTTTGTTCCATAAAGTTTCTTAGTTCAATCACCAACTGTTCGGAAATCGCATTTGTGTCTTTCCTTTGTTTATACGTTTGCATGGACTATCCTCCACAAGATGGCAAGATTATGCGCTGATACAACTATAATGTCCCTTCTACTAGAGTTATATTTTTGGACGAGTAGACCTACAAAAGAAAAGTCAGAATACAACAAATAACAAATTTAACTATAATATTCTATGTGCAAGTGCATTCCTAATTCTAACCAACCCTTAGGGGAAGTCTACCAGATCAGGTTTCATAACCCTTGAAAGGATCTTCAGAGTTTTTAATGACATAAGGTCAATTTTAGAACCATCCTTGGTTATTTCACCATCTTCTCTAGAGCGCTTCCAATAAGGTTTAATCTTGGAAAAGTTATCCTCTATCCAAGTCCTTCCACATATGCATATGTTGACACAGCAAAATATTCTGGCACTATGGAGATTTATGAATCTCATTTAGCCATTCTTATGGAGATTATATCAATCTCTCATACTGGCACTACTATCTCACTCAGCCATTCTTATGGAGATTATATCAATCTCTCAAACTGGCACTATTATATCAGTCTCCCTTAGCTATTCTTATGGAGATTATATCAATCTCTCATACTGGCACTATGGCGATTGAATCAATCTTAGTTAGCCATTCTTATGGAGATACATTAATCTCCATACTGGCACTATTGAGATTATATCGAATTCTTCTCTATAAGAAATTATATTAATCTCTTTATATTTAGTTAATGAATATAATATCAAATTCTAAGTAAAAATCAAAATATTAACTCTGAATTGAATTTCCTTCCTCAGACAGAGATAATTGAATCATTAGTATTATTTAAATTATTAATACTATTCATTCTGCTATAATTGTATATGTATATACCAGTTAGCCATTTCACAGGAATTATCATTTCTATAACTATTACCTCCGATATAAATACTTGTCGCTGAGTATTTCCTGTCGTCTGGGTCTTTCAATATAGTGGAATTCTAATCCTTTTTGATTCTACGTCTTGGATGTGGACTAAGTCGACACTTATTCTACCACGTCACCGTCTATAGACCGATCTATATCAGATGTAATTCCTTATCGCTGCGTGAGTATATTAAATATGTTATATAAAAATTTACTCCGTTTCTGTAGTCTTCGCTGTCAATATTCACTCTTTACTGCCACATAGACCTTGTATGAAAATGTCTTTTTTTTAATTCCTCTTTCCTTTACGCTCAATATGGCATATATATGCCGCTGCGATAGGGACTGGTCGCGACTTTTAGTAGTCGCTGACTAATTATTGTTTGACCATAATTATATCCGATTTGCTTGTGTTCTCTTTCGATCACATTTTATAATATATAATATATTTTAGATTTATATATATGCATATAATATATATATATATAATATGCATTTTTATATGTTTGGAGATATTTAATTAATAATAATAAATATATATATATATATATATATATATAAATATTTTATTCAGAATCATTTTAAATACATATATATGTATTTGATAAAATACTCTAATGATATTAATATTGTCATTATTTATTGAGTCATTTATACAACTAATTTCACAATTGTGTACATTATATAAATTGACTATTATCTTAATCAAGCACCATAACAATCCTACTAAAGTCAAAGCATCCTAGAAATGCCACCACCAAAGAATATTCATCAGCTGAGATCATTGCAAGGGAAATAACAATCTATTCACCACTTCGTAGCATAGTTAGCAGATAAATGTCACCCCTTTCAACATCTGTTACATAAAAATGTTTCATTCAAATGGGATGACAAGTGTGAACAAGCTTTCCAACAGATCAAAGAGTACCTTATGTCACCACCGATTTTAATACCTCCTACGGATGACAAGCCCCTACTCATTTATATAACAGCAACTACCACAACACTGGGGGCACTTCTGGTACAACATGACATAGAGGGAAAAGAACGAGCTATTTATTATATCAGTCGTACTCTAGTGGGCTATGAATTGAACTATACTCCCATTGAAAAAGTTTGCCTTGCTGTAGGTTTTGTGTCACAAAAGTTGCGTCATTATATGCTCAGACATGAAACAAAACTTATTGCAAAGATCGATCCCCTCAAATACCTCTTGCTAGAAACAACACTTACAGGGAGGTTAAAATGGGTTATGATCAAATATGTGGAAAGAAAAGCCATAAAAGGACAAGCAGTAGCAGATCAATTGGTAGAGGCTCCTATAGAAGATAATCATCCACTTATTACAGAGTTACCTAATGAATCAATATTCCATGTGGAATCTACATGCATGTGGACATTATATTTTGATAGCTCATGCACACAGACTTGTTCTGACTCTAGCATTCTCTTTATCACACCACAGGGAGACTGTATACCAAAATCTTACAAGATTCATTTTCAATGTACCAACAATATTGCAGAATATGAAGCATTAATTACCGGACTTCGTATGGTTGCGCAATGGAAAATCTATGAGTTATGTGTTTTTGGTCACTCCAAACTCGCGATTAAACAGGTCAATGATGATTTATAAAACAGAAGATCAAAAATTGATGCCCTATAAAAGAATGGTGGATGACTTTAAAGTCTACTTCATATAAATAACTTTTGAGAAAAATCCCAGGAATAGTAATAGAGCAGCTGATGTCAAGCCCACTATAGCATCACTTGTAGAAATGCCCAGTAACGCTGCATACTGTGAGTTCTTGGTGGAGCCACTCTTTGAACCCGCTTATAACTTTCCCCAATCTGAGATGATTTGCCTTATTGTTGGTCCTAATTCCCGAGAGTATGGGGATATCTATGCTTATCTACGGGACAATATCTTACCATTTAACCTTTCCAATAACTCTCGTAAAACCTATATACGTCAAGCTTCTCGCTATGCCATTTTAGTTAATACCTTATATTGTCGGGGTCTTGTCGGTACCTTAGATGTATTGTGGTAAAAATCTTGATGTTTTAACAAGGATCGAAAGATCCATATATACAAATGAATAGGCAGTGTTTCCTTAGGAAACAATCGCAAAGAATAGAAGCATTCTATTCTAACTACAGCAGACTAAATATTAGAAAGATTCTAATATTTACAATATATTTACAAGAGATAAATTGATAAAGATAACCATTCAGAATATAAGTATTACTTTAATACCCTCCCTTTATGGTTAATCTATCCACTACACCAAGCTGTCCTCTAAATTTGGCAAACTTGTCTGGACCAAGAGGCTTTCTAAGAATGTCTACAGTCTGATCTACTGTAGGAACATACTGCAAATGTATTGTCCCGTCTTCAACCAATTGCCGAATGTAGTGATAGTGAATATCTACATGCTTGGCTCTTTCATGGAAGACTGGATTCCGTGCCAACTTGATAACACCTTCGTTATCAACAAACAAAGTGGTCGGGCCTGCTGGTGACATCTGCATATCCCCAAGCATCCGATGAAGCCAAATAGCTTCACAACCTGCCTTAACTGTCCCTCTATATTCGGCCTCTGTAGAGGAGAGAGAAACGACCTGTTGCTTCTTACTGGTCCATGTGACGGCACTAGATCCCAAGTTGAAGTTGACTTTTTATTGTCAACAGAGCCAACCCAATCTGAATCTGTGAATCCACTGAGTCTAGGATTAGGACTCTGAGAGTAGAGAATCCCATAATCAAGAGTGCCCTTCACATAACGAAGCACACGCTTAGCAGTCATCCAATGATCAACCTTGGGAGTTGTCATAAACCGTGAAATGTAGCTGATGCTGAAGCTAATATCATGTCTGGTAGCAGAGAGATAGATGAGACTACCTACTAGTTGCCTGTATGTAGTATCATCAACTGAAGGAGAATCAGACTTGGCTGATAACTTCAGACCTTTCTCCATAGGTGTAGATGAAGGCTTGCAATCCTGCATATGAAACTTGTCTAACAAAGCCCTGGCATATTTGGACTGAGAAATGAATATACCAGAAGACTTCTGCCAAACCTCAACACCGAGGCAATAATGCATGAGGCCAAGGTCATTCATATCAAAAAACTGGCATAAACTCTTTTTGATTCCCTGAATCAAAGATGTCGAACTGCTAGTGATGATCATATCATCCACATAAACAACCAGAAGGATGATGTCACTGTCAGTAGTCTTGATGTACAAATTTGAGTCTGAAGAACTCCTCTGGAAGCCTTGATCACTGAGGTACTTATCAATTTTCATGTACTATGCCCTAGGGGGCAGCTTCAAGCCATAGAGAGCTTTCACCAGTCTGAGAATTTGGTGTTCTTTACCAACAACCTTGAAACCAGGAGGCTGCATCATGTAGACCTCTTCCTGTAGGTCACCATTCAGGAAAGCACTCTTGACGTCCATCTGATGGACCTTCCAGACAAACTGAGTTACTATGGCTAGGACTAATCTGATGGTGCTCATTTTTGTTGTAGGAGCAAAAGTCTCCTCATAATCAATGCCCTAACGCTGAGAGAAGCCCTTCGCAACTAAACGAGCTTAGTACTTATCCAAAGTACCATCAGACTTGTACTTAATTTTGTAGACCCATTTGCAGCCAATGGGTTTCTTCCCTGGCGGAAGATCAGAAAGGACCTAGGTGTTATTCTTCAGCAGGCTCTGGTGTTCAGAATTCATGGCTTGTTCCCACTCTGGAAATCCTTTAGCCTCTGAGTATGTCTGAGGTTCAAATACACTGTGAATGTTAGCCATGAGAGCTATATTGACAGTCTCTATAGGTTTGCCCTTCTTTCGAGCAGTTCTCCCCTCGATGAGCTCATCATCCCGAAGATCAATAAGTGTCCTAGCCCACCATTTAGGCCGGAGAGGAGGACCAACATGATTATCAGGCGATGCTCTATGATCAGGTTCCTCATCAGAAGAATTTGGATCAAAATCAGGAGAAGCATCTGCATATCTAGGTGATCCTGGAGGAGAGAACGAAGGTATCTGTACAGGAATCACCGGTAGTACTGGAGCTCCTTGAGCTGGTGGAGCCCTCCCAGGAGATGGACCTAATGGAAGGCGAACTCCCAAATCATGAGCCTTCATAGGCTGGTCTGCTGAATCGGGAACAGGAGAAACGGGAATGAAAGGTCCTCGCTGCTCATGAAAGACTACATCACGACTATACAGGAGACGAGATGTCTCAATGTCGATCAAGCGGTAGGCTTTGTGAAGACTACTATATCCAACAAGCATGAGTTTCTAGCTCTTGGCATCCAACTTGGTGCGTGACACATCAAGGATCCAAACATAGGCAAGAGAGCCAAAAACCTTCAAGTAACTGATTCTGGGCTTGCGACCTGACCAGGCCTCTTCTGGAGTCTTGCCTTTGACCACCACAGTTGGTGACCGGTTCAAAAGGTAGACTGCAGTGTTAACTGCTTCCGCCCAAAATTTCTTCGAAACGTGTCTGTGCTCAAGCATAGACCTAGCCATCTCGGTGATTGTTCTGTTCCGACATTCAACTACACTGTTATGTTGTGGTGTGTGGGGTGTGGTTAACTGGCGCTTGATGCCATGAAGATCACAGAACCTAGAGAATTCAGTAGAACAAATTCCCCCCCCCCTCATTATCTGTCCTAAGAGCAATAATAGATTTCCAAGACTCTTTTTCAACTAGAGGTTTAAACTTCTGAAATACAGTAAATGCTTCTGATTTCTTTTTAAGAAAATAGACCCACATTTTTCTACTGGAATCATAAACAAACAACAGAAAATACTTGGACCCAAGAACAGAAGGAGTGGCCATAGGGCCGCAGATATCGGCATGAACAAGCTGAAGTACCTAAGAAGCCGGCCATGAGTCGCCAACAGGAAAAGGTGTGCGATGTTGCTTCCCAGTCTGGCATGCATCACAAACTCCAAGCTGCTAAGTCTGAATCTCTAGCAATCCGAGGGCAAGCTCGTCTCGAGCAAGTTGAGAGAGATAGCGCACATCTAAATGCCCATAACGCTGATGCCAAAGTGAGCTGACAAAAGACTGTCGAGCAGCCATAGTGAGGTCCTGAGAAGTACCAGAATCTGAAGTCTGAAAAGACCATGATCTTCAGGACCAACTGCAACAACAGACCGAGTCTCCCTATCAGTGATGGTGCACTGATGTGAACTGAAGGTGACATCCAGCCGTGGAGAGTGTCACAGTATCTGACTGACTGAGAGTAGATTAAGTTCCATCCCTGGAACGTGGTACACATTGAGGAAAATGAGATTCCTCCCAGCAGACTGGATCTGACTATTGCCTTTGTCGACAACAGTGTACTCTTCCCCTGTAATGACCCCAAATAGGGCCTTGTTTAATTTGTTCTAAAATTTCCAATTGGGGTCTGAATTGCACTCAGGAATAACAACTTGTAATGTTTTATACTAAGAGAATGTTGATTCTCAATGATGTATATACCACATTAGGCATTTAGATTAGGTTATATTAAGAACAGTCATGAATTCATAATACATATGTGAGCCCTAATTCCTTACTTCACTCATAATCACTAACCTTAAGAAGGATCGTAGATTTACTGTGCTAGGACGTTTGCACAGTCTACAAGTGGATTTCCTCAAGGCTCTACCTATCTTGGGATCTTTCCATCATGTGACCGATTTACCCGCCTCTTCCTACACACAGTCCCTATCCTCTTAATAGTAATCAGTGGGTTATTAAGGAATTGGCTAAATATATATATTAATATTTTATATTACGAATATATAAATAAACATGTATATATAATTCTGATTTCATTCACATTAACACATTATATCTATATATATATATATATATATATATATATATCATGCATTACCACTATATATACAAATGTATAAATCATAATATATATAATCCTGATTTCATTATTATTATCACACTTTCTATTATATATAAGTTAATTCTTATATTCCAAATATATTAGACCATTCAGTTATATAATCTAATATATATAATATATATATAATTTCAGATATATATTTGATATCTATATGATTCTTGTATAATTCAGAATTATATTTTATATTTTAGATATTCTATTGTGTATATAATTCAGATATATATTATAACTATATATATGAATATACATAATTGATACATATAATTCTGGTCTCATTATTAATATATATGTTTACACATTTACGATCCTACTATCATAACTCATATTCATACTAATATAATCATATAAGAATTCTTTATCTTATACTATTCTATTACTTAATATTAATTCTTAGATACTTCCAACATCTCCTTTTGATTCCTATAATCATAAGAATGTATAACTATATGTAAGTGTCCATATGCTGACCTTACATCCTTAATAGTATATATACGTAGCATTCTATAACTCAGTATCTAATTTAATTTAGAGTATACATTATCTTATAATGTGCTCTTATTCTTATTATGCCCTTCCAAATTACTCCTTCGATGGTTTTCTGATTTTTGCTTTTCTTAAGTTTGCTTTGCCCCCTTATGTCGTCGGTTTTCGTGTCCCCTTAAGTCCATTGAATATAGAAAAATCCTGCAGACAGAATATCTTTGGTCTCCAAGAGACTATATATGGTTCGCCCCTATCCCTCCCTGGACTAATCCCTCTTATACCATTCTGTGGACACGTCTCTTCAATCAGCAACCGTTCGATGTTTTTGGGTGTCTTTCGAACAGGGAGGGTTAATGATATAATGTTAATATTATACGATGATTAATATTATAATATTATTAATTAAATATAAAGACTAATATTATTATTTTTGAATTGGCTAATTACTAATATTGTATTGCTTAATTCAATTAAAATTAATTTTATTACAAATTGATATTGATAAATAATATTATTAAGAACTCCAGCACTATTTGGACAGAATTATATGCATAAACCAAAATATCTTTATATGAGATATACATTAGATTGTATTTGTACATATTATAGTAGATTATATGATAGTTATAATAATTAAGTATATTTATCTTATATAATAATAATTAATTAAATGTTTCTCATTATTTATGTAGATAATTGTTTATTATATATCATATGGTTATAATTAACATATTATTTATTATTGGGTTATTGAGAAGTTAATCATATATACAAGGCAATGTGTATTTTCCATAAATACATCATCCATTAAAAATTGTATTTTGCACTATAAATATCAATTTGTGGCTCATGACATCCCCTCCAAAAATAACTGAATCGGAATAAGGTTGGTAGTCAGTGAACTAGTCTTTACGGTGGGTGAAATGACGAGAGGCACCTGAATCAATGTACCAGGCAGACGACTTGACATGATTAGCTGGTCTTTTAGCCATGAAGGCGTAAAGGCAGATTCTGTCTGCTCAATGTGCTCTGTGTTGTTCGCTTTGGGCTGCGAACCAGATTGCGTAAAGTGGGCAGCTAAACGCTTCCAACATTCAACCTTAATGTGACCATACTTGTGGCAGTAGTGGCATTGAATGTTCTTTTTCTTGGAGACTTCTGATGCTGGAGAAGAGGACCTCTGCTAAGAAGACTGCTGAGAATGAGATTTGCACTTATCCTTCTGAAAGGATTTAGCAGCAAAGGCTTGCTCGGTGGAGGTGGAGCTAGAACTGCTACCGAACTGTTGTTTCCACTGATCTTGCTGAAGGCTTGCTCGGTGGAGGTGGAGCTGGAATTGCTACCGAACTGTTGTTTCCACTGATCTTGCTGAAGTAGAAGTGTGCGGAGATCAATGAACTTCAGATCAACACCAGTAGAAGTGATGTTGAGAGTCTCGATAAAATGCTCGTAGGACTTGGGTAAACTTTTAAGGGTTATTACCACAATGTCCTCTTCCTCCATCTTGCGTCCAATGGCAAGCAACTGATCACGGATTTCCTGAATCCGATTCAGGTGATCCTGGAGTGATTGCCGCACATCCATGATAATAGAAAATAGAGTGTTCTTGAGAAGGAAGGCTTTTGAAGTCTCATGCAGGGTTTTGAGATGCTCCCATATCTCGGCAGTTGTTTTGCCGGATGGAATCTGAGGGAGTTGATCATCAGCCACTGATAATTTGAGAAACATGACTGACTCCTGATTCTGTTGTTCATAGGTAACCTGATCAAGACCAACTATAGTCGGACGCTTAGTAGTACCCAGAACCACTTGATCGTTGTCGCGATATTCGAAGATCGTTAGCATTCGCTGCTTCCACGTGTTGTAATTCTGACCATTAAACTTTTGATTTCCCTCGAGCAGTAAATATGTCAGTGATGTCATGACACGAATTTCAATGAAAAACGTGAAGAATTGAGAAGGCACGTACTTCGAGGCAAAATGTTTGAAGACCCAAAAAAATGAAGTGGTACCCAGAAAAGAGCTCAAAAAACCCAGAAAGAATGTGTTGTTAGATTCTAGATCCGCTGGCTCGAAAAATGAGGCACAAAAAAACAAGGCACCCAGAAAAAAGACGGACGACAACCCAATTGAGCTCTCGAAAAACCCACCTAGAATTTAGAATTAGATTTCCAAGATAGCAAAGAATCTTAGAGTTTCAAATGAAACCCTAGCCGCTAGAAAAAATTTCAAAAAATTGCAAATTCGTATCTAAAAAATGGCGGGTTGTTGCAGAGAGCGACCATAAATGGGGTCGTTTTTTATGAAGAATGTCAAAAAAAAACAGCAGCTTACATCCACGAACCAGAGCAGGAATGGCGCGGGCGGAAGGACCAAAAATGGCGCGCGATAAGAAGAAAACGCAAAGAACAATTTCTCTTAACAGCGCGGGTTGAAGCGAGAAGCCGCGGCAAAAAAAGGACGCGGCCCTGAGTTGGCCCTTTCAGCCTGCAAAAAACGTCGCGAGTTGCAAGAAAAAAAAAATGTTGCCCAGCAGCAAAAACGCGCATGAGTTGAGAGCAGAAAAGCTCTTGTTACAAAACTCGCGATAACCCTAACCTGGTTTGCTAAACAAAGAGACAAAAATTTCACAGGGAAAGATTTCGAAAAATTGAGAAAATTTGAGAAAATGAAATTAATTTTTCGAAAAAGAAATTTCGCTCTGAGACCATATTGTGGTAAAAATCTTGATGTATTAACAAGGATCGAAAGATCCATATATAGCTATACAAATGAATAGGCGATGTTTCCTTAGGAAACAATCGCAAAGAATAGAAACACTCTATTCTAACTACAGAAGACTAAATATTAGAAAGATTCTAATATTTACAATATATTTACAAGAGATAAATAGATAACCATTAAGAATATAACTATTACTTTAATAAGATCTCTTGAGAATGCCGAGGCCAACACTACCTTACGAGAAATGCACGAGGGTATATGTGGGGCACATTCTAGCGGTCCTACCTTAGCTAAGAAACTTTTGCGTACTGGTTATTACTGGCCTACTATGGAAAAAGATGGCTATCAATTTGTCAAGAAATGCAAGCAATGTCAGATACATGGAGACTTCATACATGCACCTACTCAAGAATTACAACCACTTACTACTCCTTGGCCCTTCTATCAGCGGGGACTCAACCTTGTAGGCAAAATTCATCCGCCTTCTTCCAATGGCCATAAACATATTATCATTGCAACTGAATATTTCACAAAATGGATTGAAGTCGTTCCATTAACAAATGCCCCTGACAAAAAAATTGCTACATTTACCCTCAACTATAACATATGTTGAAATGGTGTTCCCTTTTCCATCATCACAGATAACGGTAGTCCCTTCAAAAGTCAGGATGCCCGTGAACTCTGTGAAAAAATTCATATTGAAAATGGATTTTCCACAATTTATTATCCTCAAGGTAACGACCAAACTGAAGCCTCTAATAAAACTATCCTGAAAATTCTAAAAAAGACGGTCAACGAAGCTGGTCATGATTGGTATATCCAATTGAGCCCTGCCTTGTGGGCTTATCACGCGAGTGTCCGCACTCCCACAGACGCCACTCCATATGGCCTAGTTTAAAGTTTTGAAGTTATCCTACCGATCGAGGTCGAGTTACTATCTTTATAGGTCTCTTTGTGTAATCTAATCAATGATGAAGACTACAGGGTCTCCTGCTTGCATAAATTAGAAATGCTTGATTAACACAAACACGTTGCTTTTAATCACCTCAGGGCATATTAGCAGGGAATGTGCAGAAGTTACAATCATAGAGTCAAATCAAAAACATTTCAAATTGGTAATCTTGTCCTTAAGGAAAATCCAAAGAATCAGCAAGACAAAGCGAAAAAGGGTAAGTTTGAACCCAATTGGCAAGGCCCATTTATCATTACTACATATGGCTCGAGCGCATACCAATTGGCTACTCCTGGGGGTAAACCGCTCCAAGACCCCATCAATAGCATTCGCCTTCGCAGATTTTATACTAGATCATTTCAGTGAATCTCTTTTCAAAAGTCTTCAAAAACTACCAAAAAAATCATAAAGTCTTGAAAAAAGAGGAAAAAAAATCAAAAGCAATAAAAATTTTGTCCTCTAATGAAAACCACTTTGGTGGTGCCTTGGATAAGTACAATGGTGAAAATTGGGCAACTGGCACCATGTGTAATGACTTCGCTCCTCGTTCCTTCAAGATTTTGACTGATTTTCCATCCTTCTTCCATTTTCCTTTCATTTCATAACAACCTTTCCACCCTCACCATGGCTTGTGGATTGTTTCACTTTGCTCGCTCGTCTGCACAAATTTGCCTCCCTCCATACTATACCAGTCCTCTTCTTCACTGGGGCAATTTCCTTGACTTTGGTGGTGGGTTGGGAATATTCGGCATCTCACGATTAGAGGAACTATCACTTTTTGTCTGTTTTCTCACTCAAAAACCATAATAAAGTTTCACTTGCACCATCAACCGTATCACTTCACCTTGCTCCGCAATAAAAACCTTCAGTTTCGACGGATTACACTTTCGAGAAACATGCAAACTGGACTTCACCAAAATCACAACAGAACGAGACTACGATTGAGCAAACACAACATCCTATCAAACCAACAATATTACTTGTGAGAAAGATTAGTTTGGCATGAAGCATGATGTTTGCTTGTTTGCTTTGGGTCTTCTGTTTGTTTCTGATTTTATCTTTTGTGACATGCCTTTTAACTTTTCTGGGATGTCTCTACCTAGAGATTTTATCTCCAGGATGTCTTTGACTAGAAAGGCGAGGATGGGGCATGTTCACTTGATTGTTGTTTGTGGATTGTTCCTTAGTAATATGATGACTCGTCTTAGGACATGATTGTCTAAGATCATGGAGGACATATGAGTCTCATGTGAACTAGGGCATTCCTTAACTATCTAATGTGTCTTCCTCCACACAATGGGTATGTTGATTCATTTGGATCTTTTCCATGTCCAAATGAGTTCATCCCGTTACCATAATAAGCTCGATGATGATATAAGCACTTAAAAAGCACAAGGATTCTCATCACCTTCATTTCCACTTTCATCATTTTCATCTCCTTTCATCCCCTTCATTTCCCCCTTTTCACCAATCATTTATTCCATCATCTTCCCATCTTGATCATTTTCTTCATCTTCCTTGTCGCAAAGAGATCAATCAACTGCTTTATCCAACTGATATATACCTCCTAATCCAATACCAAATTAGTCAACTTGTTTCTTAGCCTGAGATTCCATCGATCCATGGTAAATCAATCAATCCTTGTATCAATTTGTCTTGTGCTCGCATCAATCTCAATTAGTTTCTCAATTTGTCTATACTCATAAGTTCCATCAATTGTTCAGGTACACTTATCAATTGTGCATTTTCATCAAATGTACATCTCTGGTAGATCACTTGTGCAATATCAACCGTCAAATCTTTTCCCCGTGATCTATCAACAAATCAATCTTCTCACACTTTATTCGATCAATCTCTCAAAGGTGCATATCATATTTATCATTTATCCTTATTAGAATATCTCTGGAGCATATATCAGTTAATCAATTTTTCTTTGGAAAACCACGACAGTGCTGCATTGCCTCAAGGAGGGGCAAAATGTAGACACATAAAATTATCCTCAAAATTAATCCTAGTTCTTCTATTTATTAAGTGGGTATTATCATCCATTTAATTATTTCATTATTAATTTCTATCATTTAATTATCAAAACATTTATGTGATTTATTAAATTCATTTATATATTAATCAAACCCATTTGATGAATCCTTAATCTACCCAAATCCATTTTATCCCTAACCTTTTCTATCTCCTAAACTCCACTACTTATAGCTTCTTTCACCCCATCATTCAACACTTATCAAATGTGGGATAAAAGTGCCCCCAATTACCTTCAACCACTTTCTTTATCCCACATTTCTCCCTCAATTTTCTATTCCATTTGAGGACACCTATAAACTCATTGCCTTTCTTTCTATTGAGCTCTCTCAGATTTTGGATTTTTGTTCACTTGGTTTCTAGGCTCTTTGATCTCTAATATCATTAATCATTTTGCATCACAAATTATATCTATCTATATAAAATGCATTTGATTTTTGCATTTATTTCATAAATTTTCCATTCTTCAATATCTCTTGTGCAATGTGCTTTGAGAGCAAACATATTTAAATGCAAGATTTTGTTGATAGGAGGGCAATGGAGTAGATTTTCATTTAATGCATTTATTTTGTTTAGATTGATGTTTATTTGCATTTATATGATGAACTTCATTGTTGCAAAATGTTGAAAGGACTTGATCTCTAATCTTGTTCGCTGTTTCCTTCATTCAAACACTACTGAGGCAGACATACTTACCAAGTCCTTGAGTCGTGACAAATTTGTAAAATTTCGAAATAAGCTTGATGTGATTAACAGATTGACCATTAAAGGAGAGTATTAAAAATAATAATGTAATATTTACTTATAATAATAAATTAAGTCATTAGGATAGACTTTAGGAATCTTCTTTATTATTTTAGTTGAGTTCTTATCCTCTTATCCTCTGCTTTTCTTAGTTGTTGATCGTATCCTTTATGGATAAATTGTTTGTTACTCTTATTTAAGGAGACTTTCGCTCCTCTATTAATATTAAATGCCTTGGTAATCATTTTCTTTGTCATCACTTTCCATAATATTTATTTCTATTTTGCTAATCATTCTGTGTCATTAGTTTCCGTAAGATTTCTTCCGATTGGCTGTTTCCTTGTTTTAGATGTTTTTAGGATGAAGTAGTGTTTTTGGGGCTTGTGTTTTCACTTAGTAAACTATATCTGTTAGCATGTTTTGTCTCTGCATCTTAGGACAAGTTAACAGCAACTTTACAGAATGAGATATTTTGATTCCTCAGGAGCTTGCAAATCAGAGGTCTGGAAGGTGCAAAAAACTAATTGTAAAGCACATGAAATAAACAGAATACTAACAAAAATATATATGTATAGTTTTGTGTGTATAACTGTTGGTACATGCAGAGCAGCTGTTGAATCAAAAAACATCTCCGCATCAAGGAAAGCAAAGCATAGTTCTTCCAAAGAATTCAATCCTTTGTATTATGAACAAATGCATTCAATGAAAATGAAACTTGCAGTGCTCATAAACACAATCCATATAAACTAAATAAATAATTCAAAATTTTAACAAATAAACAGCTACAAGTGTAACTTCTTAATCAAGTATTTCAGTCTAGATCACAAACCTTGGAATACTTCCACTTCGACGACTATCGTATTCAGTCGCTTGCCGAAGAGCCCTTGCAAATGCTTTGAAAGTTGCCTCAATAATATGGTGGGAGTTCTTTCCTGCAAGCTGATTGAATCAAACGAATCAGAATAATTTTTTATTTTACTTTATATTGTCCAGAATCCAGATCCTTGAGAAAATTCAAGGAAACCTTCATCTAAATGTCAAACAAGTTACAAGAGAATCCAAAACAGGAGAAATATTTTGCAAGTACTGGTCATGAAGATACAATAAGAATGCTTGTTCTAGTTCTCTAATTGATGCTAGAATTTTTATTCTGAATGTTAGCACCTAACAACAACAAATCTAATGCATTAGGGATGTTCTATACATGGTTTGCATTATAATCAGCACCTTTAAGCTTTAATAGTTGTGTTGTCATGGGAATATGTAAACAGTGAGATTCACGTTGATAAGACAAGTAGTGGAATATCCATTCTACACAGATAAGACATAGTGGAATTTTGTTGCATTCATAAAGATCAGACATCAATGTAGACATGCTTGTATAGGGTAGAATGAATGAAGGAATAAATTAATTTTAATGATGCCCAGGAGACCCAGAGATCTAAGGGACCAAGAGACACAATATTACCATATTTTCAAATTCTTTCCCATGTTGGTTCTTCTGCTGCAAGTCTTAAGCAAGAAACTCACTGTTTGTGAAGCCTTGCTTCCTCAAAAAGCTCAGCCACACTGTCCACCTTAAGTTGTTATTAAACTAACAATGGATTTCTTCATACGCTGCACACTTCTAATTAGTCTGCCGTTTTGCTGCATATTTTATACCATTTCAGAAATATGAACAATATTGATTTAGTCTTCCATTTTGCTGCATATTTTGTCACATTTTAGAAGTAAGAACAATATTCATTAAGTTGTGATATGTTATTTTGAAAATCCATTGCAAAAGACAGAAATAAGAGAGATTTGCCAAAGTTGCTTGAGGCATGATCTTTACCTCGTCCCTTAATGTGTTAGGGGCCTTGTGTTCAACAAGACTTTATTTTGATTTTTAACCAACTAAAAAAACATAAAAGAAGAAAGTTCCTAAAATACTCAATTACATAGTAGGTGGATCCCATTTTATAATTTTTTAAAAGTATGTGTATATATTCAATAGAGTTTAGACACCATTGTATAGTCTCCATTCATGTGCATAAAACATGGTTATAAAGAACATAAAAAAGGTACAAAGAAATTTCAAATCAATTTTGTTCCTGTTCACATAACACATCAAAAACGAACTTTGTGTGCCTAATTATTTTATCACAAACATGGGGGAAATTGCCAACAGAACTACAAGATCTTGGCATAAAACAGTGACAAAGCAGAATATGTATTTTTAGTGATTCAATCAGTTGAAAACTTGCAAGAAAATGGAAATAAATCTCAAAAAATCTGGATAGACATTTTTATCTTTAAATCACAATTTTTAATCCCATTCACTAGACTTGTTCAACAATCATAAAGATAGTGTAAATATTATGTAATGGCTTCCTCCTCGATAGGGTTTCCTAAAACTCAACTTTGTTAAGGTGGCTTGTGCCAATCCATGAGTTTTGAGGCTGTTTGTGTCATTAGAGATTAGGAAGGTGAAAATTTGTTGTTGGGTACCAATAATGAGGCAGAAGCCAAGGCATTGTTATCTGGTCATCAAATCTGTGAAAAAATCATAATAACTAAAATAAATGTTGAAGAAAACTCAACAATAATAGTGTTTACCCGCTGGGGTAACCTAGTTTACTGGTGCATAGACATTGTACGGAAATACAAATACATAAGATAGATCAGAAAATATCAGAGTTTTTATTAATCATCCGTAACTTGAATACATTTACAACAGTCTCCATTAGCATATCTCCGAAGAGAAAGTACATCGCTTATATAAAACCCGAAGGGGTGTGACCAACCGTCACCACTGATTCCCAACCGCCGTCCGGTAGTAACTAAGTACCGTCGGCTACACATAATATAACTAACACAACATAAAGTAAGTACTACGGCTAACACCATCCCCCCCTAAAGAAAAGTTGTCTCCGGACGACGACAAAATATCCGGGACAGAACAAGATAGGAATGATGAACCACGTACAAGAACCAAAACATGCAACTCAGTCTCAACCTCTACCAAGTGCTGCAAATCTGCTGCTCAAATGATACTGCCTCCAACCACTCTGTCCTCAATAGCCATGTTGCCTTCTTCACACCCAACTACTGGATACACTGAGCCAAGTCTTGCTCTACTGCCTCGAACCCGGTGGTCAGCTCCTCTCGAGCTCTCTGTGCCTCCACCACGGCAACCTCTTGTCCAGCCAAGACATACTCCTAAAACCTAGTACCCTGCTACCTCTCTCACCACCATTGGCGCACGGACAATCAATGCCTGCAGCATCTCTGGGTATCATCTGCTCAACCTGTGTGTTCACAACCTCCAAATCCATCTCCGTCGGCGGCTTATGGCTTCCCCTCCAACGCTTAGCTTCAAACTTCTTTCTCACCGAGTGGAACAAACCCAACGCTTACCCTGACGGCGCTAGTACCCCAAACTCTAGGTTGTAGTGTGCCTCAAAAATAAAATCGGGGTCTGGGGGCAACGCCCCCAGCGGGGTCGAGGGGCAGCGCCCCCGCCACCAAGCCCAATTTAGCACCTTCAAACCCTCACATAAGTCCATGGCGCACACCGTTTTCGCGATTTTCGTCCGATACCATACTCTTTCTGCCAACCCCTTACGATGTCTGTGCAAATGGCCAATAACATGATTTTCGTCACTGCCTCTGTTATCGTCCCTTTTTTTTTTCTTTTTTTTTTTTTGGTAATGTCATGCTGTCAATAACTATCTGCTTTGTTCTTATGCGAATTAAATAACTAACCCCAACTGCCTGGCTGCCGTACGGCACCGTGCTTACTTCCTCCGCCAATATCCTTCCAGGGCCTCTGAATTCCGTACGGTTTAGCCAAAAACTCTTTGCTTTAGTTATTTTTTCTCCTTATTCGTACGGCTGTACGGCTCACAATATATTGGCAACTCCTCACGCTTTTGCGAATGCTATGCACATTCTGTCATTCATTCAATCACTCCGCTATTTCCCAGCCCGTACGGCTGTAGGATGTTGCCTTTCCGTAAGGTAGTTGAAGACCAATGTTTTTCCAGCCGTAAGGTAAAGATGTGCTCACCACCCGATTGAATAATGATCCGTTGTCTTGTGAAACCAATGCTTGCTGCCTTTCCTTTACCCGTACCGTGGATGTGTTCTAACTTAGTGTCTGTACGGTGCATATATATGAAGACTCGGTGCTTTTTTTCCTCCTTTCTCCACCGCACAGAGCCGTCTGTACAGATCGTACGGTCTTCTTGTTCAAGGCTGCACACCACTTTTTCCCCAGCCGCACGGTGCTTGTTATATCTCACGGCTTTATGCCTTCGCATTTTTTTTCTATCCCTGGCAGGTTTGTGTGGCCCGTACGGTGTCTTTAGTCTTTAGAGCTATTGTCCGTACAACTTTCAACTTATCATGTCGTACAGTTTCTTTCCTTGCCCGTACAGAGCCATACAGCCTCCTTGCTCAAGCGGTACGAGTCTTGCTACCTCCGTACGACCTTATGTGTTTTGTCCCGTGCCTTTCTCTCCTTCCCTCCGTCCGAGAGTTTGTGCTCAACCGTACGGTGCCTCCACTTTTTTTAAGTTGTCATTCCGTATGGCCGTACGGCCTCAAGCCGTATGGTGCCATACATTTTTTTTTTGTTTTTGTTTTTTCAATTGCCTAATCTAATTACCGCCCGGGTGCCTGGTCGTCCCTCCGGCCTCTCTGGTTTCTCGGGTCCCCTTCCATCCCATTGGGGGCTCTGTCCATTCTTTAGGGTGCTTTGTCCATCCCCTCCGGGTGAGGTTTCAATTTGGAATTGCTAATGGCCTCGTGTATCTCCCGTCCGTCGAGAGTCCACAGCTGGATGGCCCCGTCGTAGCTGACTTCCGGAACTTTGTCCTTGGGTTTGTTTTCGATGGCTATCCAAAGGCTGGAAACCATAAATTCTATAGGGACCACCATCGCTGGCCCGTACATAAGGAGAATAAAGAATTTGAAGGCTGCAGCCACGGGGTTCCAACCGTCGCCGACACGAGCGTCGTCACCCAAGGTTTTCCCCTTTGATTTTACCTCATGGTATTTGATGGGTTCTTCCTTCGTAAACTGGTGTGTAGGGGTGGCTTCCTCCTCCCTAATGCTTAGCATGTTACAAGATGGTGGGAAGAACTCATAATCTTCCATCTGCCAATGAAAGAGGCCATTCATTGAATCTCCATCATCCCCAGAACATTCTTCCAACTCCAAAACCCCTTCGTCATTGGGCTCCATTCTTCTTTGCCCTCCGTCTCCTCCCACTTGCTCTCCTTCGGATTCTGAGTCCGAAGACGCTAACTCTTCGCTCACCATTTGCGTGCGGAGGTCAATCCCGTACTTCCTCCCGGCAGTCTCCATGGTGAGTGTGTTCCGCTTCCAGTTGTGGTTCACCTTCGCCGAGGTGAGCCACCCTCGTCCCAAAATAGCCTCGTACCCCTTTTTCTTTAGTGGAATCACCACAAAGTCGAGTACGAAGGGTTGTGTCCCAATCATCACACGTTGAGCCATGAGGGTTCCAATGGGTTTGATGTCATGCTGGTCCACTCCCAACAAGTTGAAGGTTGGAGGCCACAGCGTGGGTTTCCCCAACTTTTTCCATGTCTCCTCCGGAAGTACATTTACTCCGGACCCACCATCCACAATGGTGTCTGTGAGAGTAGTGCCAAGGATACCCATCTCGACGACTGTCCGGTACCTCCCGTTGTTTACAGCAAGTATCATCGGGTCAATTGCAGACCCTCCGAGGATGTCCGTACGTGTAGTATTTGGCTGTGTGGCCAAGTTCCCCAACAGTGTCGTTCCCAAGTGGGGCATGGTGTGAAGGAGGTCTTGGAGTATCACCGGTACCTCTAACTGTAACAGTTGTCTCAGAATGTTTTGTTTTGCCTCCCTCCGGTCCGAGGTGGTGGCCATCTCCCATGTTTCTTTTTGTGCCTTCATCGCCTTCTCTATTTCTTCCTTAGCCTCCCATGCCCGTTGTTTTTCTGTTCGAGAGTCTAGATATGTGGTTTTCTTTGCTTGCCCTCGGGTGATGGTCAGTACCGTATTTGTGCTTCCATCTATGTCTAGCCAATTAATGCCAGATTTTGGGCAGTTGGCATCCTCGTGGTTGCCAGGACCACACCAACAGCATAGCTTCTGAGGGGTGTCGCCCTTGTCGCAGTCCTTTGCAAAGTGGCCCCATTGATTGCAAGCTCGGCACTGGATCACCGGCCGACCCTTGGAGTCATATTGTATTCGACTCCTTGTGTTGGTGTTGTTATTACTACCCCTTCCGCCGCTGCGTTGGTTGCCTCCGTACCCGCCCGATGTAGATGGTTGCTCTTGGGTAAATAGCACTTGTTGATTCCTCACTTTCATGTTGTATGGGCATTCCTTGGTGGAATGGTCCATGATCTGGCAAATATCACACAATGCATTTTTGGGACACGACCCCTTCGTATGGCCACTCTCCTTGCAGTCCGTACACCACATGTCATCTCCCCCCTTGCTGGTACCCACTTTCATGGTCTTGAACTCCATCATTCTCTCCATGTCCTTTTGGAGTGCCATGACTTTTTTCTTCGACTCGCCATCACTACTACTGTTATCGTCTGCGGTGTCATCTTCGCCGGAGGAAGACTTGCTTCTTTTCTTCTTGGAGGTCTTTTGTTCGCTCTCCAAGTCCATCGCCCGGTTATAGGCATCTCTGTATGAGGTGGGGGGCACTATCTTCATTTTCGTCTGTAGGTTCAATTTTAGGCCCTTCACGAACCATCTTTTCTTCAGGCCATCCGCTGGCTGGCTCTCCATTTTTCCGACTAACTCCTTCAGTCGACGGCTGTAGGCCCGCACAGTCTCCTTCTTGCCTTGTTTGGTACCGTCTATCTCTGAAACAATTTCATTGTCATCCCTCAGGAGTCGAAACTCCTTCTAGAATTCTTTCTTTAGTTCGTCCCAAGTGGTCACCGTTGTTTTGTCCACATTGGAGTACCAGTCGATGGCTACCCCTCTGAGCGTGGCGGGAAACTGTTTCACCCATTCTACTTGGTTGGCGACTCCATTCGCAGACCAGATTGTCTCACACGTACGACAATGTCGTACTGGATCTTCCTTTCCATCTCCGTGGAATTTTGGCAACTTCTCTTTGTTGGTCGCCATGTTTACTTTTCTAGGCACCGACTGTGTTTGCAGCACCGGTTGTGTTACAGGTTGGGATGGTATTGTCGGCGTCGGTACCCCAGAATTGTTTGGTACCGTACCACTTGATGTCCCCGAACTACTAGAACTATCCAGGCCTGGTGGGCTACTGTGATACCCGTGCCCCTCGGTCACTTCGATACTCGCGGCGGCAGCGATATCCTGAGCCTCCCTCCGTGCGGCTTCCTCTTTTTCCTTCCTTCAGACTTCTCTTGCTTCCGTCCGTGGGGTTAAGGTTAAGGACCCGAACAAGCTCCTTGTTTCCTCTAGGCAATCCTCGTCACTTCTCCCAGCCTCCCGGTCAAATACCTCCAGACCCTCGCCATCACTTACTCCCTTCGGTAGTCCTTCGACACGTCTTTTGTATCTCTCCCTTCGCTCGGCTTGCTGTTGTGCGAGTACGGCTTTTCTATCGGCTTGTTCCTCCTCGAGTTCCTTCTTTCTATTTTTATTCAATTGATTGGGCATGAATTCTTTGCTCACTTCTCCACAGGGCAATAATCAACACATCAATTTATTTTACTTTTCCTTCCCGAGTACGTCTAGGCAGCGACGCCAAACGTTTACCCGCTGGGGTAACCTAGTTTACTGGTGCATAGACGTTGTACGGAAATACAAATACATAAGATAGATCAGAAAATATCAGAGTCATTATTAATCATCCGTAACTTGAATACATTTACAATAGTCTCCATTAGCATATCTCCGAAGAGAAAGTGCATCGCTTATATAAAACTCGAAGGGGTGTGACCAACCGTCACCACCGATTCCCAACCGCCGTCCGGTAGTAACTAAGTACCATCGGCTACACATAATATAACTAACACAACATAAAGTAAGTACTACGGCTAACAAATAGTAAATGTTGTCAAGGGCTTGACGCTTTGGTGAAATGTTGGGGCTTCTTGCCTGTAGTGCCTACAACCAAGGTTCAAGTCCCCACAGGGTCGCTCTCTACTGTGGTTCTTAATGGAGAGTTGTTGATCTTGACCCTTGGTGAAATAGTGGGGCTTCTTGCTTGTAGAGCTTACAACCAAGATTCAAAATTTTAAAGATAAAGTTTCATAAAAAAATTTGCTTCAAAAAGAGAGATGATGGTGCGAAAAAATCAGAACGGGCAATTCTTGCCTGCGAACTAGTGAAATGATCAAAAACCACAACAGTCTAGTATTGCAACAGGTGTGAATGTCATACCTCTGGGCAGTAGGAACCCTCAATATAAACTGCAATCGACCAACTATATTCGTAGGAATGGATGGCAAGGGAAATTGGTTTGGAGACGAAAGAATGAGCTGATTACGACAGACTTCAACCAGGGTACGGCTTCAGTGGACGTCCGCCCAGGAAAGAGGCAAAAGTTTAGTTCCTGGGAGAATGGCAAGTCGTGGGGCAAAAAGCCCTTCACACGGGAGCAAAATCCATACAGCTCCCCTAAAAGGAGAAGCAGGGTCATGACAATCCCACAATCTTACATGCAGCAAAGATAGGATCACTTCAAAAACTATGGTCTGTTTGTCGAATGGACAGGCACAAATGTGCCAAGGGAAAGGATCGTTGAGTGGTTTGCAGACTTCTTTGAGGGATGAGTAAGATCTAAGGCCCCAGCCAATAACTTTTTTCTTCTAGATTGCATTGATCAAAACATCACAAAGAAGATTTTGTTTGAAGAAGCATTATTTTATGAAGGATTTTGTTTTATAAAATTGACTGGGAGCCAAATTTCAACCCAATCCTTCACAAGCCTAAAAGATTACCGCATTGGATTAAATTGGAAAATTTGCCATCGGAGTATTGGAGTGAGGAGATCTTTGAGAAAATTGGGGAATCCCTAGGTACCTTTATAGGTTTTGAGGAAGAATTCTTATTTGGAAAGTGAGATCCACCCAAGATCCTCGTAGATTTGGATTCACATCATAAATTTCTTGATAATTTGGAAAATTTAGCAGCTAAAGGCAGTTGGTTCCAACAGATTGAGGTGGACATTAAGGGTAGAAGCTGCATCTTGAGAAAAAGCTACATTTCAAGTTGCTGTAAAGCTTCAGGGAAGGCAGTCGACATGGCATTAGGAGGATTAGTCAAGACAGTGATAGATAAGGATATGGGAGCAGATCGAATCGGGACAGCACCAGAGGTAAGCAATGGCTCCTATAACCCTGAAGCTCTGGAGAAAGGGGAAATTGTAGGAGAGGATCCGTGCACCAAGCAGATGATTTAAGTAAATGAGGAGGAAAAGGATAGGGCTATAAAGGCCACATATAAGATGGAGAATATAAGGGTCATATCCAAAACAGTGTCGCAAACAGAGGCCCCCTATAAGGAAATTAGTGAACAGTTATCTTTAGCTTCCCTAGAAGACCATGAGCATAGCAGGCTGATCAATGTTACAAACCAAGGTAATATAGGGTCTCAAGATATCCGGAAAGATAGTTCTCTACCCCAGAACAATGTACAAGGAGAGATCTTGGTACAAGAATTGAATGGGAATGATAGAGAAGACTTATTCGAGGACAATATTTCAAATGAAGAAATTGATGTTGTCAATGAACTAATGGGCATTACTGAGTCTTCCTCGTCTGATGATGAGGACTTCCTGAAAGAGAAAAGAGACCTGATCTAGAAAATTTTGGAACTCGATGCCATGGAAACACTAAACAATGGTACATCCCAGGAGGAAGGGTAAGGTGCAAGGGTTATTGATGAAGAAATTAGGTATGCTCCAAGTCCCTTCCATTAAGACAAAGGCTGATTGTGGTAAGGATTCCACAAAGAAAGGGGTAGGCAGAAAATCCTTAGCAGAATTAAGATCTACATATGGGAAAGCATAGGTCAAATCAAGATAACCTCGCTATTAGACTCAGGGAAGGGAAACCCCCTTCCCCAGGAGCAATGATTCTCATATCATGGAAAGTTAGGGGCCTAAACACCCCTAACAAGAAGTGTCTAGTCAAGCAGAGGATTGGCTTGACTAGAGCAGATATAGTTTTGATCCAGGAAACTAAGCAATCAAAAGAGGAAATTATGAGCCATAGTTCCCAGACTCGCCATGACTCGTCGAGTCTTAGTGAGTCGTGAGACAAGCCAGGGTTGTCGAGTTAAAATGACCCTGACTCGGACTTGGACGAGTCAAACATGTGACTAGACATGACACGCCAAGTCGCGAGTCACATGCTGACTTGTTGAGTCTGAGCCACTTGACTCGGCCGGCGAACATGGCAAGTTCACCATTAAAAAGCCATTATTTGTTTTACTTTTTTTTGGTCTTATTTCTTCCTTGCAGCCTTAAAAGGTATCTTATTTGATTGCTTTGAGAAGAAAAGAGAAGAGTGAGATAGACGGGAAAATAAGAGTATTAATTGTCGTCAATGTATTAATTTGTGTTTGTACTTATGTGATCGATGTATGTTTATGTATGTGATCAAATAAGCTTCTATTTGATGATGTTATTGTGTCTTTAAGCTTTATTCAATAATGGGTGCATGAAACAAGTTTTAAATCCTTAAAAATCTCTGAATTTCAAGGGTTTTTTCACTTTACCGAGTCTTTGGCGAGTTATTTTGCCGAGTCACGAGTCAAGTCGGCCTTGCCGAGTCCAAGTTACGGAACTTTGGTTATGACAGTCTTTAAAAGTTTTAAACATTGGAAAGTAGCGGTTGTCCCAACAATTGGAGCTTCTAGGGCAAAAACATGTTTTGATGTTTTAGCCAATGAGAATTTATGGCTGACTATTAACGTGAGCAGTATAGAAACCAATCTTCAATTCGTAGTCATCAATGTTTATGGGCCAATGTCCTACACAAATAAAAGAGCCTTGTGGTATGAGTTGGATGCCTATATAAGCTCGCTGCAAGAGAATTGTATCATAGGAAGGGATTTCAATGCAATTCTACATAGACAAGATAAGAGAGGATTTTGAAGAATGGGTCTTGAGGAATCAACTAATGGAAGTTGAGCTTAAAAATAGAAATTTCACATGGAATAATAAATAGAAGGGTTGGTTTCAGTAACATCGCAGAAAAATTGGACAGGTTCTTTTTCTATGGAAATCTCTCTACATTCCCAGCACCTCTAGAAAGATCCATATTACCATGAATTGGATCATATCATTATCCCATTCCGCTCAATCTATTAAAGGACTCCAAGGCTAAGGGGTCTCCATTCAAGTTTGAAACTATGTGGTTCAAAGACGAAAACTTTGTCCCTGGTGGAAGTCTGGTGGAAGGAACATGAGTATTCTGGGTCCAAGCTTTTTTGCTTCGTCGCAAAATTAAAAGGGGTAAATAAGAAAATAAGGCACACTTTAAAAAACTTTTTGAATTGAAATCCAAGATTGAAAAGGCATTAACAAAACTAAATGAATTAGTAATCAAAGAATGTATGGATAATAATCTATTTCTAAAAGAGAAAAGGTTGATGCAAGGTAATGAGGAGATTTTAGCAAATGAGGAAACTTTCTAGAGACGGAAATCTAGGGAACTTTGGTTGGAAGGGGGGGATAAGAATACCAAATATATCCATAATATAACCAAACAGAAAAGAGATTTGAATCAGATCAACAAACTAGAGCTAGTGGATGGAACAGTAACAGAGGACCCATCTAATATCAGAAAAAATATAGTAGCCTTTATGGAAGTCTATTAAACAAGGAGGTTGGGGCCAACATGATGTAACAAGCAGATCTCCTAGCCCATATACTGCAGATAATTACTCAAGAACACAATAAAATGCTAACTGGTAAATTCACTCAAGAGAAGGTAGAAGCAGCGTTAAAATAATTGTATCCGGATAAAGCCCTAGGCCTGATGGTTTCTTGACAACCTTCTTCCAAAACAGTTGGCACTTTTTGGGGATGGAGTTCATGGATGCATTAGAGGCAACAAAAGACTATGGAAGGCTTCTTAAGGAGGTAAGTAATACTTTCTTAACCATCATACCTAAGAAGGAACAAGCTATAAAGTTAGAGGATTTTACACCAATTTCTCTTTGTAACACAACATATAAGATCATGGCTAAAGTGTTGGCTAACACAATTACAAAAGTCCTCCCTTGTATCATTTTGGAGGAGCAGCTGGCTTTATCCCCGACAGGTCTATAATAGATGGTGTAATCACTGCACAAGAAGTCATCCATCCACTGCAAATGAACAATGCCCCTCGAATGTTAGTCAAGTTTGATATCAAGAAGGCCTATGACAAAGTGGATTGGAGGTTCCTATGCAAAACATTGCAGGCATTTGGTTTTAGCAATCAGTTCACCAACGAGATTTTTTAATGCATTTCCTCCCCAAGTGTCTCAGTGCTAGTGAATGGCTCTCCAGAAGTTTTTTTTCAGATTTCTAGAGGGTTGAGGTAGGGAAGATTGTTTATCGCCCTTCCTTTTTATCATCATGGCAAAAGCTCTTGGCAGGTCCATCTCACAAGCTAGAAATACAGGTCAGCTCAAGGGGATTATGGTATCAAGAAATATAAAGGTCACACATCAGCAATTTGTTGATGATACTATGCTGTTTGGAAGCTCTAAAAAGGAGGCTAGACATATCAGCGACATATTGTCATTCTATGCTGCAGTCTCAGGGCAAGAGGTGAATAAGAATGAATCAGAAGTTTTCTTTATCAATACTCACCCAAGGAAGGAGGTTTTGATTCTGAATGAACTAGGTTTTAGTAAAGGATCACTGCCTTCCTCATACCTAGGGCTTCCATTGGACAAAGGTCTAAGGAACTCCAAACTATCGGACTCAAGGATAAAAGATTAAGCTTTTGGAAAAGGAGATGGCTATCTTGGGCTGGATGGATTGTCATGCTCAGAACGGTTATCTCTTCTCTACCTATTTATCTTCTACCTTCTTAACTCTTACTGCAGGGGCAAACAAAGTCTTCATTTAGAAAATAAGGAGGTTTTTCTGGCTTCGTTTAGAAAATAAGGAGGTTTTCCTGGCTGATGACTTCTTGCGCAGTGCTAGTGTTACCAGACTTCAGCAAAACCTTTTGAGCTACATTGTGATGCATCTGGTGAGGGTATTGGAGCAGTGCTTATGTAGGACAAACACCCGATTGTGTATGAGAGTAGGAAGCTCAGAGGACTTGAGAGGAGCTTCAACATTTATGATAAGGAAATGGTGGCCATAATGCATGGTTTGGCCAAATTCAGGCAGTATTTAGTGGGTAGCAAACTCAGCATAAAAACGGACCACAATAGCTTGAAACATTTCCTGGGGCAGCGAGATCTTAATGACAGGAAGCAAAAATGGGTAAGTAAATTACAGGCATGACTTTGATATTACCTATTTCAAGGGGGCACAAAATGTAGTAGCAGATGCCTTGTCATGAAGACCCCACTTGAGCTTGATGACAGATATATCAGAGGACTAGAGGCATTTGATCCTTGCAGAGTATGCAAAGGATACATGGGCAATAAGATTCATTGATGGATCGGTCCAGGATAGTGATTTCACCCTTGTGAATGAGCTCATCATTTACAAAGGGCGCATTTATTTGGTGCCAGGATCAAACGTGAGGAGGATGGTGTTGAGATTTTATCATGATTCACCTATGGCAGGTCATCCTAGGTTCTACAAGACCTAACGGCAGATTCGGGAGCTTTTCTCTTGGAAAGGGCTCAAGGCCGAAGTATTGCAATATGTTAGAGAGTGTCCTACTTGTCAACAAAATAAACAGGAACACTCTTATCCGGCAAGATTATTACAGCCCCTTCTGATTCCTGATAGGAAGTGGGAGTGTTTATCTATGGACTTCATCACAGGACTGCCGAGAGCTCAGGGCAAAGATTGTATATATGTTATTGTTGATCGGCTTACGAAGTTCGCCCACTTCTTTCCGATCACAACCACGTACACTGCTACACAGGTGACAGAGTTATTCTTTCGTGAGGTGTTCAGACTACATGGCCTACCTCGGAGCATAGTCAGTGACAGGGACAACAGGTTTATGAGTCACTTCTGGCAGGAGTTGTTTAGATTGTGTGGGACAAAGCTCACTCTGAGTACTAGCTACCATCCTCAAACAGATGGATAGACTGAGATAGTCAACAAATGGGTGGAGAGATACCTCAGGAAATACATAGCAGGGCAGCAGAAGGCTTGGGTTAAGTGGATTTATCTATGCGAGTATTGCTACAATTCCACTTATCACATGTCTATTCAGATGTCACCGTTCATGGCATTATATGGGTATGAGGCACCCAATTTCATGGATCTATTGTTGAGTGACAGTAGAGTGCCTAGTGTTGGAGACTTGTTACAGGAGAGCCAGGACATTGTAAAGGCTCTTAAGGAGAATATTACTAAGGCACAAAATCAGCATAAGCAGTATGCGGATCAGAAGAGAACTGAGCGGATTTTTGAGGTAGGGGATATGGTATACTTGATGTTACAGCCTTACTGCCAGCCCACTCTTAAAAGGAGTGGTGCCGAGAAACTAAAGCCACGATACTATGGACCTTTCAAGGTGATCTGAAGAGTTGCAGAGGTGGCGTATGAGTTGGATTTTCCAGTAGAGAGTAAAGTCCATAATGTTTTTCATGTGTCACGTCTCAAAAAGGCGTTAGGACACCAGATTGTTCCTTCTACAGTGCTTCCACCCTTGGATGATGAGGGGAAGTTGGTTTTAGTGGCAGAGGCTATTTTGGAGTTTAGGGAGAGAAACTTGAGGAGGCGCACTATCAGGGAGTACTTGGTGAAATGGAAGGATATGTCGGTTGAGGATGCTACATGGGAGAGTGAGGAGATCTTACAGCATTCGGAGTTGAGATTGCTTGAGGACAAGCAATTTCAAGAAGGGCGGACTGTGATGTCCCCTTCTAGCTAGCGACATCATGCTAGTCAGTGATTAGCCTATCAGTGGACCCTCGTAGGCTAGTAGGCATGGATAGGGGGTCTTTTCAGGCACAATGAAGGTATGGCTTTCTGATGGTTCAGTATTGTCAGAGCTTAGTGTTTTCAGTTGGCTTAAGAGATTGTTTTTGGCTCAGTTATATGGATTTTGCTATTTTTACCAAAGGTTTCTATATTGGGGTTTATTTTTGAGCCATAGAGATAGACCCCGACTATTTTTGGAAATGCATTTCGGTCACATGGAGAATTATTTCACCAACTCCGGTTTCAGACGGTTTAGCCAGATTCACAATATTAAGGGAGTTATTGCATTTTCAGTGGCTAAGTGTTTAATGAAGGAATAACGATTTAATATTAAGTTATAATATAACTTTATATTAAATTACTTAAGTGATGGGTTTAGGCTTCACGAAAGGGGGCCAAGATTATTTATTAATTTATGGGCATGTTTACTAAGTCCAAATTAATTAAATGTCACTTTTTTATGTTTATTACATTAAAAGTGAATTATATGGAGAAAATTGCAAGCTTGCTTTTCTGGTGCGATTTTGGACTTGGAGGAAATAAAAAGGCTTGGCGTGAGTTGAGAAGGCATCCATTTTCATTTTGAAAAATTAAAATTTGTTTCCTCTTGAGCTCTAAGAAGGGTTTGATAGTTTCAGCCATTGGAAAACGTAGTTTCTTCTGTGCGTTCGTCATTTGAGCCAGTGAAATACCTGGTGAATTTCATAATCAGAGGGAGTCTCATTCAGAGATTCTATTTGCGCTTCAGCATAGGGTTTCAACAGTTGCAGCACAAGCTCATAAGATACATCGGGATCAGAATACAGGTGCTGGTTAGTTACATCATTGCAGAGACTTGTAGGCGTGGCTGGGAATATAGGAAAAGACGTCATTCATGCTAAAAACGCATTGGCTGGTTTAGGGCGATTTCTTCTGGAAAAATATTCAGGTTTTTATACTTGTAAAACTCATTGTTGTTTATGTTTGGATTCCAGAACAATCTTCTTGTACTTGGCGTTGCATATTAAAGAATAATAAATTTGCAGCAGTAGCTAGATTATCTTTTCAGTATTTTATTTCAGATTTGTATCTATTTTCTTTTTCATTCAAAACACTTGCAAAAACACAAAAAAAATCATAAAACATTCAAAGGAAAAACAGTTCAGCAGTTAGAGCCTGTGAAGGGTTCTTAGAAGCATATACATTTGGAATTAATCTTCATATTATTATCAGTCATTATCAATTGTAAATACCATATGCATTTGGAATTAAGCATCATATAATAGCATTTTATTATAAACAGCTTGTTATAATTGTGAATTACAAGTGTCTAAATTATATAAAAAAGGGACATTACAAATTGGTTTCAGAGCTAATGAACCTGCCAGCCTGTAGAGATGAAAACAATTAAAGAATTAGGATTAGAATTCAAGAAAAGACAACAACAAAGGCTTCAAATATGGGAAAAGATGAGAACTTTACAAATGCATACATCAATGCATGGGAAAGAAACACACAGAAAAAATTGGATCAATTGTTGGGGTTACTAACACAAACAACGTCCAATAGCGATCATGGAAAACAAGGAGAAAAAAATGGCAATGATGAAAATTCAAATCATCATACCCCTAAGTTTAGACCGATGCTCCCTACTTTTCTTCCAAAGGAAGAACAACAAACAAGCAAAGAACCTAGTTTAGCCAATCTACAAGATCAATGGCGAGAGGATTGGATAAAGATAGGTCTTAAATAGTATATGTCCTTAGAAGACTACATAGAGCTAAGAATGAAATATACACCTAAAGGTCATCACCTTGCTCCTAGGAGACAAATTGAAAGGCACGGTTACAAATTGACATTAAGTAATTCGAAAACAATATCATTAGAGACTTCAAAGACCGTTACATCAACGGAAGAAAGAATAGAGTGTAAAGGAAGGATTAATCCTGTCCATCAAAGACAACAAGAAGTAAAGAAGCAGAACATGATCCCTAAGCACTCCAAGGAGTTAAAGGTACCAGAAGAAGAAATAGTTCTGAGCATCTCTAAAGAAATAGAAACAATTGACTCTTCATGCATAACTTTAATCACGAGTGAATCAAATATGTAGATTTATGAGCTTATATCATCACAAGGGTCTTGCATAGAAGACAGCATAAGAAGGGTTCAACTAGGAAATCAAAATTTACAGTATGAGAAATTCAATAACAACTCTCTTTTATCTATAGTTATGAATGAAAGGAATAATACAAAAGTTACTTCATGTGTCCCACTACATCATCTTAAAGTCGATAAACTACGAAAGTTGAAATTACAGGTATAGAATGAAGATAATAGCTTGAAAGATGACCCACAAAAATCAGATGGAAGTTGGGGAATGGTGAATTTGAGTTAAGTGGCAAAAGAAATCTTCAACTTGTCAATAACCCCTTGTTTGAAGTAGACAAAACATATGACAATTCACTGTAGGATGGTTATTAGTCCACAATGTACAGAACAACACAACATATATTCAGTGATACCAACAAGACATTTACCAATAATACAATTATTCCCAATACCAATGAAATGCACAGAACACCATACCAGAATACCAAGATGGCGAGGAAATGTTTATTCTATATTTATTACCAGCAAAACCATGAGTCCAACATCCATATTCCAAAGTTCTTATATAAGGTCGGTTGGTTGGGAAAACCAACGGACGCATCCCCTAGCTTCCTAACTACCCTCTCCCGACAAAGCATAACTAATTCTAATTACAATATTACTTTATTACATACTACATTTATCCCCCCCAAAAAAGAATAAGTCTTCCAGAGGACTACCCAACAGAACTAAAAGGAAAATCAGACTTAGGATGTGAAGACATCCGTGGACTCAAGGCTCGTTCGCGGAGGCGTAAGAGATCTCGTTCAACAACCTTATGTTTGGCCCGAACTCCTTGGAGTACACACAACGCATCCATCTTCTTTTCTTCTGCCGCTGCTAATTTCTCTCCTTCCCAAACAGTCCTTTCTTCTTTCCATTCCCTTTTCCTGCTGAAGTTCCAAGTATGTCCTAAATGCTACCTCCATTTCTGCAAGTGTGTGTAGGAGGGGTGGTTGTTCCTCTGCGAAAGGTATGGTACAGCGGGCTGTCCAGCTTTCAACTAATTCCTCCTGCCTGTACCCACTTTGCTGAAGTAGTCTCCAATCTGTATGGCATTTCCCCTTCATGAATGTTGCCAAGGATTCCACTGCTCTGACTATTGCCTCTAGGTTC
>MU213495.1:220480-246651 GCA_018584345.1 Thuja plicata
GAGACATGTCCCTTCATGGGACATGTCTATTCATTATTATTTATAAGAAAGGACATGCCTCTTCCTATTAATCATAATTTAATCAATCTTATAATGTTTCATCAATCAATTATTAACTAAGAATAATTTAATAATTTAATATTGAATATTAAATTTCATATGATTAACAACTAGCAATCGCACCTGAGTGTGCAATGGTTACGCCTTTTTTATATGTTATTTTCATTTTGTTCTATTTCTATTGTTTGTCATAATTGTGTTATTATAATTTTGAATAGTGATAAGTAGTAACATTTATTTGTAATCTTAGTTGCTATACATTGTTGGACATTTAGCAAATGGTATTGTTTATTTAGCAAAGATTTCAGTGGAGAATTGCTAGCTTCAAATCAACTATGTATCTACCTACAAGAATCTAAACACAACTAAATTTAAACCTCTGAATGAAGAAGGTAATTATGGTCCATTACCAACAATCTCATATTATATTTGCAATATGAAAATAGAGTGAGAGAGGAAGTGGGAGAGAGATGAAAATAGTGAAGATGGAGAGATTGATATTGAGTGATAAAGAGAAATATAAGGAGATACAAAGAGGGAGAGAGAGAAAGAGATAAAGAGGCAAACAAACAAAGAGAAGTAGAGATAGACAAAGAGAGATGGAGAGGGGGGAGAGGGAGAGGGAGAGGGAGAGGGAGAGGGAGACATGGCTTAATAGATAGAGACGAAGAGTAGATATAGATAAAAACTTAAAAGAGATGAAGGAAGAAAGAATAAATATTTTAGTTTTACTCATATTAAGTTCCTCTCTACTCTCTTTCTTTTTCTCTCTTTCCAAATATTTAGATTTTTAATATGTTGATTTAATTTATAATATATAAAAATATATTTATTATTAATTCTAATAAATTTATATTTATATTTAATAATCTTAATTATAAAATACAAATACAATATAATGCTATTTCAGAAATAAATATATACTATATTAAAGATAGTATATCATAATTCCTTATTGTGCACAAAATGACTTCCACTAACTAACGTGCTTTTACATTAGATTTAAATATTTTAATTTTTAAGAGTTAAAAAAAATTAGGAAATCAATTCAATTTTTAAAAAATAAGTAAATAGCATCCTTTTAGATCCCATTTTTTTCCAAAATCAAATCTATGAGCTTAATAAAAGAAATTGTAATTACACCGAAGGTGTTCTTATATGAAATGAACAACCTTCTTTTAATGATCAAGAGCTGAGAATGCTCCTCAGGGAATGCAAGACGATTGAACACTTTTCAACCCTCGATTTTCTAATTGTGCCTTTTTCCCCATTTTTCTACTATTTTTAACGGATTCAACTTTTGACTGTTTGTGAAGTGTCAGAACACATCCACGGGAGACGTATTTGACACTTCTCTTACTGGTAATTCTTTGGCGCATTTTAAGTTTCTAAAATGGTGCTAGGTTTTATATTCTAAGAAAACTATTATTGTTTCTTTTTACACAAGTTTACTTAGGTCATGTCTCCATGAAGCCAATGCTCAATCTTGTGTACTACATTCACAATGATTGCATGCATAAATTTAATACCAATATTCACGCCCACGCCATCTCATAGGTTTGACACTTAATGACCCCCATCCTACATCCCACTTGCATATTTTATCATGTATATTTTTCTACCCCTATTTATCTCTCCATCTCTATTCTCTATCACTTTATCCCTCCACCTTTAACTTTCAGTCTATTTGTCCCCATCTTCTTCTCTTGCATTATCTTCATCTCTACCTCTATCTCCTCCTTTCTCCCTTGCAACCTTACTAACCCCCCATGCCCCTCCCCCCAACCCCGCTCCCTCTCTCTCTCTCTCTCTCTCAATTTAAAACCTTACATGATCCTGTTGGTAATGGATGCATAGTTGAGTTAACGTTATCACTTCTTTGTTGCACAAACAATATTATTTACTAAAAGACCTACTAATTGACTTCATCTATTGCACCAATGTATACAAAAAAAAAGACCAAAAATTTATTTAATTGACCTCTCACAACTATTTGGCGTACCCATTGCACACCAAGGTGCAATTGCATGTTTTAAACTTACATACAACAAAGACATTCATCTTAAAAATACTTTTAGTGCCTTTCGTGTGCTACTTTATTTTAACTCGAATTTTTTAAAAAATGTAAAACTTCTACACCTACTCATGATTGGACAGATTTACAATATTATCTATATTTTGTGATGTTCATTCCATTTTTTTATATGCCTTAATAAACGCACTGGAAATAGGGAATGTGTGTGCCAGGAACTACGGGGACACAAAAATAAAGGACGAGCCAAATGAGGAAACGCCAAAGAAAATAAACGGTCAATATTTTTTTGATCGTCTTAGGGGAGAGGACTCAGTAGCCGCCCAGGCTAACTTCATGCACCTAGTACTCCTAAACCGGAAAGAAGATTTCCTCAATTTTTTGGGTGTCTCTGTAGGTGAGTCGAGAGCTTAAAGCTAAGGTTTCAGCTTTTGGGTATTCGTAGATCTCTCTGTAGAGATCGTCGAGCGCAAAGTGGTCAAAAAGTGTCATTTCAAAAGTGGCGCTCGGTACCCACCCCCAAACCCCCCAATAGGCGGTGATAAAATATTCAAAACATAATCACTTTAGACCCAATAACTGATCGCTATTGCACCCATGACCAAATTTGCACTTTATTATGATATATTGATATTTTTAGAGAAATCCATTGTTTTTGTTTTTGTTTCTAAATGTAAATAGATATGTTTTAATTTTAATAATGATGTAACCTTTTTGGTGCAAGTTGATGTGTAATAGAAACAAAATTGTACCAATAACTGTGCACCGGTAGTTTTTAGTTAATAGTGTCGTGGTGCACAGCTATTGGGCGTGTTACTAACACTTATTGGTTTTTTGTGTGCGTAGGAAATGACCATTTTTTAGTTGGTTATTGGGGGTCTCTATGACGAAACCCTATAATGGTTATTGGGTCCCTATCACAACTATTGGGGGTATATCAGTTATTGGGTCCTCTCTCCTACATTGTCTTTTTACGAATTTTCATTAAATACAAATTCTCCATTTATATTCGTCAACTTGATGCCATGATTTGTTGTAGAAATGGCTAGGCCAGAGCATGGATCTGTGATCAATAAACAAAATATCAATAAACAAACTCCACCTCTAGAGGAGTTTTAGGGGAAGAGAAGAAAAAGGGGCAAACTCAGAAACCCCTTGAAGATAACAAAGACCCCCAGTAGTTACCAAAGCCCACCGTAAAAGCAATCTCAAAAGAAGTAGAGCCCACAAGGGGATTGTCATCACTTATACCGATGAAACCACGACAAGAACTGACAGAGGAGCTGCACAAATGGCTAGATCCGAAAGAGGAGCCACAAAAATATCTGACACAGAAAGCATCAGCATCAATATAGGTGATAGGGGGCTAGATTCATGAACAAGGGCTTCCCAAAGCATAGTCATAGCGGCAACCGACTGCATGAAACATCAAAGAAAGGATACAGAAATCCTTCCCAGCAGCTATCTCGCAACTTAGAGAAATAGAGCAGGCCTCTCAACAAGAAGGCACTAAGCCAACCAATAAAGAACAAGGAAAGCCACCATTGTAGTTAGCAAAGCAAAGCAGGAAACCCAACACAGGGTGAAAAAAAGAACTAAAGAAGAGGTCAACGCAAGCCCCTTCACAGTATCAAATATGCTCAACAAAAAAAAATAGCAACTGCAACAAACAGTAATAGAAGGGCATTGGAAAGAGGTCGATGCAAGGCTAAAGCACGTCCCATGCAGAATAGATAGAACCTCAAAGAAAAGGGCAAAAGTTCCAAATGCAACAGCTAGAGCCAGACATAACTCTCCATCTTAAAAAATGCTACATAAATTGAAGACCTATATTTTTGAGCTCCAAAACCATATATTTTCAGCGTTTATAAAAAAATATAGAGGCACAGTAATAAATAAGACATTTCATCTAATTATTGGCATAAAAGTAGATTCACTCTCTTAATCTATTTCAATATAAAATAGTACGGTAACTGTTTTAGAAAAGCTGGGAGAGAAGTCTGCAGGATAAAACGGGTTGTTAAAAAGGATAGAAAAGCCCATAGTTTTTCTCTGCCTCCTGCTCGTTTGTCTTATTGTTCTCGTTGAAAAGAGCGAAGATGTAAGCCTCCATGCTCCTCCCATGCCTCTTGGGCGACCCTACGTTTGATAAGATTGTTAATATAGTTTTGGGCATTTTGGATTGTACTCACATTTCCATTGCCCTTAGAAGGCCATTCTCATTCGAAGTGCATAGAGATCATACAGAAAGCATTGACAAGGATTTTTCGTTCACCAAGCACTTTCAGCAATAAAAGATTCACATTAATATCACTGAAATTCAACGCTGGATATTTATCTTCCGTTAATCGCAGAAGCTAACTTGGTACTGGTTGCGACGAAGGTCAGGATTCTGCGCTTTGTAACATGCTCTGTTCTGGAAATGAGTCACATTAACATTCTCAGGACCTTGCAAGAACAGACCTATCCATGCCCATTTACCCTCCTCCAACTCCGTTGAAGCTATTTCTACATTATCACCCAATAAACCCGATTTCGATTTAGGAGATTGGCATTCGACAACAAAACATAGCAGAGTTCCCTGGGTATTGGAACTCATATTCTGGTTATCAGTTGAGTTGATGACAGAGAGGTATCTAAAGATAAATCTTGCAAATGAACCCGCATACGGGACTGCCTGCGTACATATTAGAATTTTGTCTGGCCATTTTTGCAAATTCCACGCACATCATTCAACCGTTGCACAGTCAATTGAAAATAATTAGAATTGTAAATGCTTATAAATTAACATTACCTTCATGCTTTCAATGCAACCTTCAACAACTGATCTACTGATTGCTGTGAGTTCCAAAATCCTCAATCTTTCCATGCGCTCCAACCTTTGTATGCCAACCTCCTTCCACCACACGCTAAAATGAAAATCAATGAATGTCTAAAACCATGGAACCGTCAACGATGTAGAAATCCTGCTAGTTAACTTTATCATTTTCAGCTATCGAAAAAAGAAACACAGTGCGATGGAGATGACGACGCTGACGACGGAAAATATAGAGCATTAAAGCGGTGATAGGAAAATCCGACGGTCAAAATGATTTGAATGGTAGTCATTCTGTCTGCAGAATTTCTGACCGTTAGATTGAAAAATCTAGCCTGGCCTTTCTCATATAGAAACGCCTACGGCGTAATAATATAACATATATAATATATTATTATTAATCAACATGTATTATATATATTCTAATGATCATACGACTGAAGCTACAAACATTAACACCTTTCAAGGACATACCTCTCTAAAGATAGATATATATATATATATATATAATCAATTGTCTTTATATTAATCTCAGTAATAATGAACAGACATGTCCCATGAAGGGACATGTCTCTCCTAGCCTCATTCCCAATATAAATGAAAGAGAGATTGTTGCATTTGGAAAACACATACAACATAGAATGCTATTACATTTCCAGCTATCCTAAAACTTAACACTTACAAATATATTTGCTTTTGATGCATTTTCCTTTTGTCACATTTGAAATATAATATTTAATTATATTCCCTCCATAGCTAGGCGCCAAATATCAAACTTATAAAATAACCATTTAATGCACTAGACATCACTTTATAATAAGCTTTAACTTAATTATTAATTAAGTGTAACTTAATTAATTATTAATTAAATAATTAGCTTATTAATTCCACCAAATGATCAACTCAACATCCAGATGCTCACTGCCTGAGCCAGACACCTAGGTGTCTTGCCAAAAATAGCAACTGGCCAAAAATTGACTTACTATAAAGAGTAAGTCCCTCAAATCGAGCCAAATGGAAAATGCAGAGGCAGGATCTTGATCCAAACAACATTGAAGAGAAGTAATGTTACCTCTTCCAAGGGTAACAAATCAAATAGAGACCCTCAAACCATAACATTAGCCCACGAGGGTCACAATGATGGGCTAACAACTCAAACACTGACACTGGCTAAAAAGGGGACATTACAAATATTATCTGTGCTGATTCATCGGTCAATCTAGTTGATAAATATTCTTTGTCTACCGATTGCGCACGAATATGGAAATATCAAGAACCTAACCTCTTTTTGCTAGTCAACCACATTCCACAATATGGGAGTTTATCTATTCATCAGTTGCTCTATTCAGAATGATGAGCAGTTTACATTGTATCAGGCATTTAGTTTCAGAGACCCTAGCATGCAGATATAAGGATTGTTGGATTGTGGAAGAGGAATGTTCTTTTCAGATCTGTACATGCAAGGAGTGTACTGATTCTTATTTACTGTATTTGCAGATTTAATTAGATGTTGATCGAACTTATTTTTCTTTAATTGCTGTCCTTATGATGAGATACAACAACCACTTCTTATATCTCCACACGCAGCAGGTATGTTCTTTGGAATTGAAGAGGTAGATCTCTTCAAGAGGACATGGCCCTTCAGCAACGTCGTTGTTTGACTAATTAAAATTAATCGTGCCTTCATAGAACTTCTTAGTAGATCGCTGGTTGGTGATCTCAGACTTCAGTAATATTTTTACTGTTTGTTGATTGTAGCTGATGTGGATTGTCTTATAAATGTATTCATCGAATACCCTGTCCAGCAATTTTGAATTATTCTGATTTGTAATTTGTTTGACTTGCTTGATTTGTATTTCCTTCATTCGTTGTCCCTTATTCCTTCAAGTGTTGGTAATGAATGGCCGGCTGTAGATGCATCTCTGCCACAGATTATTATATTGTATTATTTTGGTATTATATCTAATAATATTATATATTATTAGATAGTATAATATTAGTCCCTTGACATTATATCTAATAATACTGATATATTATTGAAAATGCCATTATATTATTTGTTTATTTATTTTCTTTTATATTTCAATTTTATTATTATTATTATTAATTATTAAATCTTACTTTAGAGAGGGGGATGTTACGGCTCTTCAGTCTTATGGGGAGTTGGTATTGACATTGGTTGGCAGGCTAGTTGCAGTCTAAGTGTGATTGTGGTTTTTGTGGAGTGGCATTTATTTTGGATGTCATTCTTGCAACTGGTAGTGTTGGAATAAGTTATGATGGAGGTTGCTGACTCTTTCAGCTTTCCTTTGTCTTCTCGTTTGGACTGTCCATCTTAGTTAGTAAGGACAGTGGCCCTGTTTTCTCTTGTGGCCAGTCATTTGCTAATAGTTTTCAAGGGCTTGCTCTAGTCTTTTATTTTTAGTTGAGGATCGCAGCAGGTTTTGGGGTTGTTCTCAACCCTAAGGAGGATGGGGGTGTTCTGTTGGTCTGGACATGGGCTTGGTACTTTTGTCTTACAGCTTCTTTCACGGTTCCTATGGAGATGGAAGCCTCTTCTATGGAGGTGGAGATTTTGTTTGTGAAAAAGGAGGTTCGTAACTCTAAATGGGCTCCCTTTTGTGGTTGTTTGGACGTGAGCTGGTGTAACAGTGTACTACTCGTCTTGCTGGTCTATTCTTTCTATGCTCCTATAGAGGTGAGCTCCTTTGCTATTGAGGTGGAAAGAAGTTTTGCAGCAAAGGGGTGGATTGTCAGACGGTGTGTTGTTGTTTGACATAGGAGGATCTTGGATACTTTTGTATTTACCAAGGGGAAGGCTTGGGGAGCCTTTCAAAATCGCTTTTACCCCACCTTGTGGGTTGTCGGTTGTTTGTTGTTAAGGGTCTTTCTTGGCCTCTATGTTGGAAGAGGCCACTTGTGGCCCCTTTATCTCCAAGTGGTATTTCTAAAGAAGACAACTAACTTTGTTGACAATGTAGCATTTGTGGCTTCGATTTTTAATAGCCAGCACCTTTGTTTGTGTTGTTGATTCCTTGACAACCCTTGGGCTGTGGTGGTGTAAGGGTCAGCCCCTTGTTTGGCTACTTAATTAATCAAAAACATTGGTATATATTATAATATATTACATATTATAATAATATTTGATACATTATCATTTTATATTGATATATATTATATTGTTGATATTTATTTATTAATTATGATTATTATTGTATTATTATATTAATATACTATCTTCATACACATAGCATTATATTATATTAATTAATATATTATATTACTAATATAGTTAAATAATAATAAATTATATTATTATTTATTATTATGTATTTGTTCAATTTATTTTTATTATTCATTATTAAATTATATTTTAGAAAAAGGGGACATTACAGAAAAGGCAAGGATTTCCAATGATCCTCAATAACCTGACGAAACTGATGGCCAAGGCATGAATAAATAGGGTCTGAGCAAAGCCATAACCCCATGGACGATGAACTAGCTATTAGACGAGGACAAGGGTTGGAGTTCATAGTAGGGTAAGCAACCATGATCAAGAGACAAAGGACTAAGGCATAGCAAAGAGGCAACAACGAAGGCCACTTAGACATTTCTTTTGGAGTTCCTACAGATGCAAGAACCCTAGATAAATTGTTCAGCATGAGGTTCCTAGAGAACTCAAAAACTCCGACAAGAGGAAAGAGACAGAACTATCATTAGTGAGATAGAGCAAGAGGGAGTGAGGCTATGAATACACAGCCAATTTTGAATGTAAAATTTGAATACTAATGTGATTTTTGAAGCAAGCTAAAAGTAAATAAATTTCTGGTTTGTTATTTCAAGGAGTTGGCATTGTTTGGGCTATGTGCCTGGGTACTCTGGTGAGATCTACTAGCCACAACTACGTCAAATAGTATCAGAGCACGATTTTCTCACTACGGATGAGTATGCTGGGAGAGTTTGAGGAATGAGAGTATGTTGGATATCTTTCAGCTGCAATTAAAGTTGGGTAGAAGGTGCAAGGGCATAATCCACAATGGAAGTGAGTAGAGGAAGCATAGAGATGCATCTTACAAGCTTCCTATTGGGTAGAGGATAGCTATATAAAAGAGTGATCTCTGTAGCAGGTACGAAAGCGGATCAATAATACTGAAAGAGTTGAAGTGTACTTGAGTGTGTGTATGGTGAAGATGGCAAAGAGAAAGAGCATGAGATTGGTTGCGAAAAAGGCATTAGGGAATTCAATCCTCGTCAAGGGAGAGAGAAAGTACAAGGCTTGAATTGATGATATGAATATGTTAAAAGGTTTGAAGGAGACTAGAGCATCAAAGGCCAAGAGAAGGGAAGAAGAGGAGAATATGGATAAGGTGAAGTCCCATATTTCTTTTTATGTAAATTCATTTACAGATGGACCTATGTGTACAAGAGGTGGAGGAGTTGCCGAGGAATGTCTTTTGGAAGGAATTGAAGTGGAAAATGAAGTTGTAGTTGAAGATGTGAAAGAGGTTACAACAGAAGTAAGGACGAGGAGAAAGATGATGTTGCAAAAGCAATTAAATGTCCCTTAGAGGACATAAAGGTGATGAAGAGTGCAGAGGAACATAGCATAGAGATAATGGTTGTGGAGCAAGGTGAAGTAGACGTTAAGGTGATAGAAAAGATTGCAGCAAATGGGGATGTGGAAGATGTTATAGCATAGGATTGAGAGGTGCATGCACAAATAGAGATGAGTGTAGAGGAGGTTGTAGAGGACCTTTGATGCAGGAGGTCAAATTTGATCAGTTTAGTCCCACAAGAGAAAAGGAGACTAGATTACATTTGATGGAGGAGGTTGGGCTATTGTAGGCTTGAATCCCACAAGAAGAGTTGAGAGAGGTAAGATGAGGAAGAGAGTTGTGAGGAAAAGCGTTTGGAGGAGGAGATTGAGATATAGTGGGCATAGATCCACAAGAGGGCAGAGGAGTGAAGATCACACTTGGTTGAGGAGGACGATCCATATCTCAGCCAAATGCTAGAAGCAAACAAAGAAAGTTTTTGATGTACTACTTTAAGCAGTGAATTTTGTTACAGGTGGTTTACAACGTAGAAGGGTAGTTCTACTACTCAGCTTCATTTCGTGAGCTATGCCCACAAACTTCTTAATCAAAGTGTTTGATGCAAGAGCATTCAAGTGCACAACCGATCAACATCAACTTAAAAAAACAAGTTATGTTTACCAATCTTGATTTAATTTTCTCAGGTTTTGGTGATGTTTGCCGGTTCTTGCTTTTAAAAGAAAGTTTCATCAAGTATTGAAGGCATCTTTGTTTGGAGGGAATTTCATCAAAATTGGTCAAGACAAAGGTCACTTTGCAAATCTTGATGATCATTTCAGAGATGTCCAGAACAAAGGATTTGACAAAGCCATGTCAAGCCTAGGAGTTCGTGATCTCGATAAAACTTATAACCCCAACATCCTGAAGAAAACAAGCACGACGGCACAAAGAATCTCAATACCGCAATATGTGAGGATAAACATCAGGCTTTTTGCAAGACCCTTGCCTCAATGATGGGGAAGGAAAACAGGTAAGGGTTTCGGTCAGTTAGGCCTCGACACCCCTATACATAGAGGGTTGGATCGAGCATTCGGCAATATCATTAACCCGATGACCAATTGGAAAAAGACATGGATTTGCAATGATCCGATATAGCAAACAGCTTGGTCATGTGTAGATATGCATTGACAGCCTAGGAGATGCCATAGCACTCGTGGCCAAGACATGAATATAAAAGGTCTAGGCAAAGCCTGAACCCAGTCAATGAACAATTGGAGATCAGACGAGGTCGAGGGCTGAAGTTCCTAGCAAAATAAGCTACCATGACCTAGAGACGAAGAACTAAAGCATAGCAAAGAAGCCCCTAGGAAGGCCACATAGAGAGTTCTTTAGGAGTTCCTACAGATGCAAGAATCCCCGGTAAAGTATTTGGCACAAGGTTCCTAGAGAACTCAAAAGCTCCAACAAGAGGAGGAAGTTGAAACCATCATTAGTTCCTAGAACACAAATCTCCCACAAGTTCCTACCATTGTTTAAACTTCGAATTTTAAGGGAAAAAGCCAGAAATGAAAGCAGACAATGACATGGAGTTTCTAACCAGTTCTAAAGCTCTAGTAAGCGATTTGGAAGACTCCAATAGACGAAAAGTGGCAGAATTTGACAAAACTGTTAGAGAAACAGTTGAACTTCTCCCACTAATTGCACTATGGATGAGAAAGTATAAAAGAAAAGACACATGTCAAGGAGATTAATCGACAGACAATTGTTCAGTTCCTAATTGATTGCTAATGGTTCAACTTCCTGTTAGAAGAAAGTATAAACTTGAAGAAATGTTGTGATGTCTTTGGCCAATTCAGAAGACGGTTTTGGCTAACATCGAGAAGGCTTTTGGGAAGCCAATAGGATTTTGAGGAGTGGCATAGACGAAAGGGGGTAGCTGCCTCAGGATATGACGAGGGTTAGATAGAGATAGCAAGAGAGAGAAAGGCCATAAATACATGGCCACTTGTGAATGTAAAATCTGAATATACATGTAATTTCTAAAGCAAGCTAAAAGTGAATAAATGTCTACTTAGTTGTTATTATTTTATGGTGCTGGCATTGTTTGGGTTAAATGGCTACGCAGTCTGGTAAGACATCCTAGCCACGACTCCATCACTCTTCCCTTGATTCTTGAATATACAATATATTGTCATGAACTCGTGATCTTTTTATGAGGCACGCTCCCACACATCTGGATGTTTTTTAAAGATCAATCAAAGTTTAGCTTCCTCATTCTAGGGGTGCGTTCATTCCATTTTTGCCAATTTCTTAATAAGCTTCTTGTCTCTTATCCCATTACCAAGTAAAAGTTTAGGGTGAAGTAAGGGAAGAGCTCAAAAGTACAAGCGGGTGGTCTTGGTTCCATCATATGAGAGAGAGAGTGTTCCAAGCAGTTCATGGTGATAAGATTGAGCCCTACCTTTAAGCGGATGTCCCCATGGCCATTGTGAGGTGCCTAGGAGCCAATTTCATCAACTACGTTCAGTTCTACTAGTCATGTTAGTGAAATAATAGCTTTAATTTTAGTCACTGGTTGGCAGATAATTGTTCGTACAAAGTAAGTGTAGTCATATGACTAATTAAGTGGTGTATGAATATGAACAATGAAATTTAAATACATGCTTCTCCACTCTTTCTCTGGTTTTTCACACATCTTACACTCCACAAGCTACGCATTGCATTCATCCAACAATATAGACTTACAATACTAGCTAGTTGGAGAAATTATTTTATAACACCAATTTTCTCCCTTGAATGGCAAGGGATTTTACAACCAACAACATTGTTCTAGAGACTTGTTAACCTCCTTTGTGTTTCTACATTTTCACTCATCCCCTTCTCTTGGGAGCAACTAATTTTGATAATATTTCAAGGCCAATATTTTTTTTCATTCCCATTTTGATAAATTATCTTTATACATATTGAAATACATATATAGTAAGGTTTAGAAATACTACAGAAAGTGCCTGATCTGTATAAGGAGTTTCTAGGTTAATTATATTAGGGTTTGTAGCTCTCAGTATTGTGCATCCAGCTTCCAGACCCATATTTGAGCATCATATATTACCTATCTTTCTTTCTTTATTCAGCAACATAATGAGCTTCCAGAAACATTCATTATTAGTCCATCTTCTTCTGAAGGCGGTTTGTTTCAGTGTGCTTGACAAAGTCTATATCAGATATGTATGCATGTCTCAAGTAAAAGAGTGATGCTATTTATCTTACTTTTTGATATGCCAACCTTAAGCATCCAATAATCAGTCTACAGGCATGCTAATGCACTGCATATCTAGATGAATAATTTACCAAAGAAAAGACCTATGAAAAAAATAAAATCTCTCAAATGAAACCTCAGAGGGAACTAAAAGAACTTTTAGGCATTGAAATACATCGCAGCAGTATGTCTGGCTACAAATATGCCACAAGAATATCATATATATTTAGAAGACAAAAACGTAACATCAAATGTAAAGAGCTCACCTGTGTATCGTATGTGCCAACTCTTTCTGTAGGTATGCAAAGATCGTAACCCAAATAGGGACGTCCTGATAAATCCTACATTCAAATAAAGAAAAAGGAGAACTCAACATTGTGTATATTGATTGACATATATCTAAGTTACTTAGGGTAAGACACATTAGAAACCGACAATAAGGATCTGTACATCTATGATAGAAAGAAACTTCCAGCCAAATAACCATTTGACCAAATTACAACAGCTATTTATTTCCATAGAACCAACTGTATTTATAATAAGACACTTCAACTGGATGACCCATAGTATAAGATAAGTGGCAATATCACAACAAAACGATTATCCCTTGCATCGTCAAAGTTACTATATTAAAAGGCCATGACTAAATAGTTGATCCATGTCCTTCAAGTTCATAGCATAAACAAGAAAAGTCTATATAAACAGACAACAAATTAGAGATGATGATGATAATTTTTAACATCCTTTAGATCAAATTTGATCATATGACCTATCAAAGTTTATAGACATGGTTAGGGACATGGGGGTTAGTATACAGTATAGTACCATAATGTCATTTTAGTTTTTACACAAGATGCACCATCTCGATTTAATAATTTCAAAACAATTTACCTCATTTCTGAGCTCAAGTACTCATTGAAAACTATTTCATCAGTCAAGGGATATCTCATATCTACTACACACAAAAGTTTTCTGCTAAGGTCATAACTAAGAAATGGACTCAGGGTTAACTTTCAAACCAACAATCAAAGTAGCTTTCGAGGATCTGTACAAATTAATCTGAATAGAAAATTAAGTGACAGGTTTTCAACTTTTTCCTTGCATGTAAATGTCTAAATCGATCAGATTTCCACAATCCATTGAATTTAGAGCTAAATTTCTGGCTTTGATTGTGTATGTTTTTTAGCATCAACGTTTCGGATCACACTCCGTGATCCATCATCAGGATGTGAGAGCAGAGAGCAATAAGGAAAAGTAAACCTTATTGCTCTCTGCTCTCACATCCTGGTGATGGATCACGGAGTGTGATCCGAAACATTGATGCTAAAAAACATACACAATCAAAGCCAGAAATTCAGCTCTAAATGTAAATGTCTGTTTCATTTCTCTATTTCAAACAAATGTCTAGGGGCCACAACAGGAAACTAAATGAAAAATTTGTTTATTTATTAGTTGTTGTGCAATTTTAGTTGTGTATATGTCACAGAATTGGTTGGAAGACATCCAATGAACCTAGAAATGGTTCACTTTCTCATAATTATATTTGGTTCTTGGTAAGAAGGAATTGGCTCTGAAGTAAGATTTAACATAACAAATTGCTTACTTACAAGCTAGTAAAAGGTAGTCATGAGCATTTTAAAATGTATGTATAATACAAATGTATAACCAACATATAGTGGTACATCTAGTAACAATAGCAAAAGGAAGCAAAAATGAGCTCTAGCATCCAAAAGGAAATTGATCCTAAAGGTTAAAAATTAGAAGCACAACAACAAAAGATTCTAACTAAATAGGGGGATAAACCTAAAGTGGATAAACAAGATGGGTTCCAACTTGGGATTTGTATAGCTATGCCTTCTTCGGCTACTTCTCTTAGATTTCTTATCCATTCTCTTTGCTTTGTGATCCTCAAGGATCACCTCGCCTCTTGTTTTATTTTATGATCATCTTTTGGCGTCTTCTAATTCTTTTTTGGGTTCAAGGGCATTAATTTCAGGAAATTTGATGTTTATCAATATTTAACTTCTGCCTCTAGCATTTCTTTATTTGATTCCTCTGCACTCCTCAATCTCATTCACCATGCGAGTCTGTTAAGTATTAAGAGATGTTTTGTAAGGAACCTTCGATCAAGGAGTATGCCTACTTCTTCACTTACTCTCAGCTTATCATATGACTTCTTGGGGGATTTGCCTCCATTTGGCTTCCTTCTATATATGTCGTTTCACCAATATATGCTACAAGTTTACCAGATCTTCTATGAGTCCATCTTCTCTATCTTAATTAGCCTCTACAAGTTCTTCAATCAGTTGTCCATTTATATGGTCATTTTAACCTAGCTTCTTTGAAAGCAACAACACCAAATGTTTACTTGCTCTAGAAATATAAAATGAACAAAGCACAGTAAATTGAATTATACATACATGGTTGATACACATGAGAATAACATAGTAATTTGAAAGATAAATAGTTGTTCTTGTACAAAAATAGGGAAGGGAATGATTTCTCAACAACATAGTCCCTTGTGTCGAGTATAGAACAAGTATATAAACATGAGAAAGTCGGCAAAGAATTCCAACCATTGGGAACTACCCAAACTACTTCAATCAACTAATGAATCATAGCTACACTTGCCAACTAACTAAAGATATAACTAATATATGTTTTAGCTATCTTCTCATCCACCACAAAGTTGCTCCCTATTCCATTACTTCATGGTAAGTCATTAATCACTTCTTTTGTGTTTATAAGCATGTGACTTTGGATCAAACTTCTAACATATCTATCCATATAGCCATCAATGCCATAATGCCTGTGACTTTTCTTAGATTCTTTCTTTGAAACATTGTAGCATTACACTTACTTTTTCATTCACCTTTCCCATTTATGTTGGACCCACCTTTCTTGAAGCAAATACTGAACTCTTGTATAGTTCAAGGTAACGGCTTTAAAACAAGCGTCTTCTATTTCCTTGGATTTGGCCAATAACATTGCTCTCCATAAACAACTATGAATTCATCTGACATACTTTATCAAGACATCATGATCTTACAAATCTCACCCATTTTATTAAGTGTTATCGTGAATTTCAAATTTATAATGTTGCACGTCCTTTTTCCTCCGTAGCAAACAAAATAAAACCATTTTTCAATCAACTTCTCAAATTCACCACATTTAAAAATTATTGGGTTTCTCATAGCCAATGAATGAATATATCTTTTATTGCATGACAAGCCAAGTTCAAACTTGCAAAAGTGATTTGTTATTCTTCATTTATTTAATGAAGAATTCAAATATGCCTCGAGTGTTGTCCAGCAATATGGACAGTTAGGTAGTTGCACAACCCAGGGTAGGTAGTTAACAGGTGCGACGGTTCGCCTCGCACCCTCTCGGCCCCTACTTGTATGTAGTCTCTCGATGGAAGAGACATACTTGCTATGATTATACTCTTGTACATGGTAACTTATGAGCAATAAAATATACTTTAAGTTCTCTCTCATTCGGTATTGTGTACTTTACTATTCTATATGACTACAACAGTTCTAGTTTACCCCTGGGGGCAAACATCTGGTGTCGTTGCAGTACGAATCTAGGTGGTAAGTAAGTTGAATGGCGAAGGGAGAGAAATGGGTCAACCACTAGAAGAGGGCAGGCAAACAAATGAAGATGGACGGCAAGAACTATACAAAGGGGAGCATGCATTGACGAGCGATTTTGTGATCATCATGCAAGCAGCAATCAAGACCTATGTCCAAAGGGAGGCTTTAGAAGCAGACGTTCCGGAAGGAGCAGTTTGGAACGCGCTGGAAGTGAGCCCCACGGTCAATAGGTTGATGAACCATCTCCTCCGACTGTTGTCCCAAACATCCATCGCGCAGAGGAACTGACGGGACGAAACCGTGCGGGAACAACGCCGCCAACAGATCCTACGAAACTTCGAAGAGAATACCGTCGGGAGGCTGAAGACTGTGATGACAACCCGCGAAGGGGAAATAATCTGTGATCTGTAGATTGTTAAAAGAATAAAAAGAACACTGAAATATTGTAAACAATGATGTCATCTGATCGACACATGTGTACGGAAAAGGAGAAAAAAAAAAAATGAATAAAAAGTGCTCTGTTAAATATGATGTTTTGATTTGATGCCCAATCTATTAAATAAAGATAGAAATAAGAAAGCACAAATTCATGAATGTGCGGCCATGCAGAGAGTTTTAATCCTTGAACAACAAGCAGAACGCCGACGAAGGCTAAGGCAACTTGCCAGAGACTTGATAGCGAATAGACCTCCTGGAGGAGACCCGACATTGATTAAAGGGCTTGTCGCTCACACCGCACACGGAGGCCAGGGAGACCCAAAGGAGTGAGAGAGGAGGAACCCATACGGAGGGTGAAGAGATCTGCAAAAGAAGTGAAGAGGATACCGGTGCGACTGTAGGTGTTCAGGACACACAAGCGCACGATAGTCAAAACATTCTGTTAGGACCCCCCACACCCAACACAAGGGTTCATTCCAGTACACAAACGTACGAAGGGCAGAATATCCAGTCGAGTACCAACGTGCCCAATGCGCTCAACGTAGGAGGGAGTCCCAATACAACCAACGCGGGTGGACAAGCCCAACTTCCACCGCCAGTAACCGTACCAATGCCGACAAATAAATAAAAATTACCCAAGTTCACAGGTGACGGAAAGGAAGATCCTGTGAGACAGTTGCACATGCCAGACCATCTGATCTGCAAATGGAGTAGCAGACCACGCAGAGTGGGTAAAACAGTTCTCTGCTACTCTGAGAGGGGTAGCCATCGATTGGTACTCCGATATTGATAAAACAAAAGTAGCTACATGGGATGAGCTACGGAAAGCATTTCAAACAGAGTTCTGACTATTAAGAGATGACAATGAGATTGTCTCAGAAATCTACGGGATGAAACAAGGGAAAAAGGAGACTGTGCGTGCTTATGGCCGAAGACTCAAGGAGCTAGTCGGAAAGATGGACAGTCAACCGGCAGATGGCCTAAAAAAGAGATTGTTCGTCATAGGCCTAAAATCCACCCTGAGGAAGAAGATGAAGATAGTGCTCCCTTCTTCATACGAAGACGCATATAATCGAGCAATGGACTTGGAGAGCAAACATAAGACTTCCAAAAAGAAGAAAAGTAAGTCATCCTCTGATGAAGATAACTCTTCGGAGGAGAGCAACAACGATGAGGAGTCACACAAAAAAGTCCACGCTCTACAGAAGGACATGGAAAGGATGTTGAAAGAATTCAAGACAATGAAAGGAAGCACAAGCAAAGGCAAAGACGAGTTGTGGTGTACAGAATGCAAGGAAAATGGCCACACGAAGGGTTCCTGTCGAAAGAAGGCATATTGTGACATTTGTCAGATTATGGGTCATTCCACCAAGGAATGCATGTACAACATGAAGGTACGGAACCAACAAGTGCTCTTCACCCAAGAGTAGCCATCCACATCAGGGGCGACAGAAACAACCAACAATGCATCTTTGGGAGGGTACCGAGGCAGCCGGCGAGGCGGAAGGGGAAACAATAACAACACTAGAAGCATAATACAATATGACGCCAAAGGACGCCCGATGATCCAGTGTAGGGCATGCAACCAATGGGGTCATTTTGCGAGAGATTGTGACAAAGGAGACACCTCCCAGAAGCTATGTCAGTGTGGCCCCAGCAACCACGAAGATGCCAACTGCCCAAAATCCGACATTAACTAGATAGACATCGAAGGAAGCACGAGTACAAAACAGGTACTGGCCGTCACCCGAGGGCAAACAAAGCAAGCCACATATCCAGACCCTCGTACTGAAAAACACAGGACGCAGGAAGCCAGAGCAGAGATCGAAATGGCCATGAAGGTACAGAAGGACACACAGGAGACAGCTGGCAGCTCGAGCCGGAGGGAAGCAGAACAAAACATCCTACAGCAAATGTTGCATATGGAGGTACCGGTGAAAATCCAAGACATCCTTCACACCATGCCTCAATTGAGGATAGCATTGCTAGGTACAATGACCACACAGATGAACACCACACGTACGGATGTCCCTGGAGGGTCCGCAATAGATCCAATGTTGTTGGCCGTGAACAGTGGTAGACACCCTGCAGTAGTCGAGATGGGCATTTTTGGCACCATCTTAACAGATACCATAGTAGATGGTGGGTCAGGAGTTAATGCCCTACCGGAAGTGACATGGAGAAAACTGGGAAAGCCGACCTTGTGGCCCCCAACCTTCAACCTATTGGGTGCAGATCAACATGGGATCAAACCCCTCAAGACGTTGATGGAACAACGAGTCACTATTGGCACACAGTCGTTCGTGTTGGACTTTGTGGTAATACCACTCAAGCAAAGGGGCTATGACGCCACACTGGGTAGAGGGTGGCTAGTAACAGCAAAGGTCAACCATAATTGGAAAAAGAACATCCTCTCAATGGAAAGCGAGGGAAGGAAGTTCACCATTGATCTCCGTACCCAATTGTTGAGTGAGGAAATGGCTTCTTCCTCCAAGTCTAAATCCGAAGGGGAAAATGACCGAAGGGATGAAGGAAGGAATCGAATGGAACCCAATGATGAAGGTGTGCTAGAATTGGAGGAATGCTCCGAGGATGACGCAGATTCGATGAATGGTCATTTCCATTGGCAAATGGAGGCCTATGAGATGTTCATGCCGTCAAGCAATATGTTGAGCGTCGAGGAAGAGGTAGACAAATTCCCTCCGGAGTACGGGGAATATAAGGAAGGAAATGCCAAGGTAAATGAAGCCCTAGCACACCAATTCGATGATACGCATCCCATGCAGTACGAAAAGCCAAGAGTCAAACCAATGAATCTTGGCAGTGAAACGGAACCCAAAATCATCCTAGTAGGGGATGATTGGAATCCAGTATTGAAAGTAGCGGCATTCAAAATCTTCATGGAATACAAAGACGTATTTGCATGGACGTACAAGGACCTCAAGGGAGTACCACACGAGTTGTGTGTCCACCACATCCTGCTGGTGCTAGGAGTTGTACCGATACGAAAGAGACCGTACCAAATGAATAAAAACTATGCCGCCAAAGTCAAGGAGGAGATTGAACATATGCTGGAGGCGGAGATTATTTTAGAAGTACAGACTAGCAAATGGGTGTCCCCCATTGTCATATCTTTGAAGGAGGGAAATCAAATTCGGATCTATGTAGACTTTTGATGCCTCAACACAGTTACGGTGAAGGACCCCCTCCCCATCCCATTCACAGACACTATCCTCGAAGAAGCAGGGCACGAAATCTATTCATTTATGGATGGATTCTCGGGTTATAACCAGTGTTACCCCGAGTTTCTGAGATGGGGACGGTAGGGAACGAGGGGACGGGTTTCTGGGACGGCAAATTTTTTTGCCAATTTTGGGGACGGCAAAGGGGATGTGTCTATATAAATATAGGGAAATTTTCAAATATATAAGGAAATTTGCAGATATACATTACATTCATATGAAAATATGGACAAAGCATGCCATTTAAACATCATAGAACCTTAACATACAACATTTCAATGTCATTTAATAAATAGTAACCGATTCAATACTCAATATGTATTAACTATAGTCTATTCTGCATTCATAATTCAGAAATTTCAATTCATTGTTTGATTGTCAATATGCATATGTTAACAACAAAATAAGTTTAACATACAAAATGCCCAAAGGCTAAAGTAGTAAAGTGCTGCCATATAGTTTCATGTTCAATATAAAATCAAAATGTAGAAAAATGAAGCATTGTTGCTCCTATTATGTTGAAATCACTTGCACAAATCCTTCCTGTTGTTGCTTCAAATGGAAAACTACAACCCTTGTTGTGTGAGAAAAGAAAAAACATAATAAATTTTAAAATGCTCATATGCAAACAATAAGCCACGATTTTGGGCTTTTAGGGCAAACAACATGGAGGGACCCGCAAGACATCCAATCTAATGCCACGCGGGTTGGGCTTTTTTTTTTTATTGTTTTTTTGCTTTTACGTAGGGGATGGCCGACCATCCTGGGGACAATCAGGGGACGGCTACGGCGTCCCCAACCATCCCCGGTACTTCCTCCCGTCCCCATTTTTTTGAGGTGACGTCCCCAAGTTTCCGGGACGTCCCCCACTTTTTTCCAAATTTTGGGGACAGGGTGGGGACGTCCCCCCGTCCCAGAAACATCCCCGTTCCGAAAACGGGGGGTTTTAGGCCGGGGACGCGTCCCCGGGTAACACAGGTTATAACCAAATATCTATTGTCGAGGAATACAAGTTAAAGACAACGTTCGTGGTGGAAGACGGGGTATACGCCTACAACAGAATGTCGTTCGGCCTTTGTAATGCACCAGCCACGTTCCAGAGGATAATTCTACACATTCAATAAAATGTCAGTAGGTAATTTTAAATTTTTAAGGCCTTTCTGGACGACTGGTCCATCTTCAGTGGAGAGGAGGCACATCTGAAGGCTCTTGGAGAATGCATGGAGAGGTGTTGTAGGGCACGAACAGCACTCAACCCGAAGAAGTGTCGATTCATGGTCCCCCAGGGAAGGCTATTAGGACACATTGTGTGCAAAGCCGAGTTGAAGACCAACCCTGATAAGATCCGAGTCAATGTGGAGATGGAGCCTCCAACGGATGTCACCGGGGTCAAATCATTTCTGGGACACATTGGATACTATAGAAGATTTATGAAGAGCTTTGCGCAGATATCTTACCCACTCGACATTCTCACACGAAAGGGGGAGCCCTACGTATGGGAAACGGCTCAAGCATAGGCCTTCGAAGAGCTGAAGTCACGGCTCATAGGGACGCCAATATTGGCATATCCGGACTAGGATAAAGAATTTCATGTGCATGTTGATGCCTCCAACTTTACAATAGGAGCTACGCTGGCTCAGGTCAGCGACCATGGGTTGGATCACCCTGTCTACTTCGCCAGTAGATTGTTGTCTCGGGCGGAGAAAAACTACAGTACCACAGAATGGGAGGCCCTCAACATGGTATATGAGGTTCAAAAATTCAAACACTACCTGTTGGCGACTCCATTCACGTTTTATGTGGATCACCAAGCCTTACTGTACTTGGTGAACAAACCTATCATTCAGGGAAGAGTGAGTCGGTGGTTGTTGTTGCTTCAGGAGTTCACGTTCACTATCATAGTACAGCCGGGAAAAAGCCACGTAATCGCCAACCAGCTCTCCCGAATCAAATCTGGAGAACCAGCCGAAGGAGTGAATGACGAATTCCCCGATGCACACCTGTTCCGCATCGCAATCTTGTCGGCATGGTACACTAGCATTGGAGAGTATCTCTCCACGTCACAGTTTCCGAGAGAGATGTTGCCAGGTGAACGGAAAAAACTTGTTCTGAGGAGCCGTACATTTCAGCTGATCAACGGATTGTTGTACAAAATGGGGCCTAACCAAGTCCTCAGGAGATGCATCATGGAGGAAGAGGTTCCAAGTGTCTTAAGGGAGGCACATGAAGGACCTGCGGGCGGACACATGGGTTCAGATTCAACAGCACGGAAAATACTTCTTGCAGGGTTGTGGTGGCCGACGTTGTATAACGACACCAGGGAGTGGGTCGTGGGTTGTGACACTTGCCAACGGGCCGGAAAACCACTCAAGAGGGATTTCGTGCCTTTGAACCCCTCTTGCATGCAAGAGCTTTTTGAGAGGTGGGGACTTGACTTTGTGGGACGCCTAAAGGCTAGTAGGCTACGAAGGTGTTGATACATAGTGGTGGCCACAGAGTACTTGACAAAACGGGTAGAAGCACAGGCACTACCGAATAATTCGGGGGTCAGAACTACAAGGTTTATCTATGAACAAATCATCACGAGATATGGCATCCAAATCCAGCTGGCAAGTGACAGGGGAGGTCACTTCGTGAATCATGTTGTAAAACTCCTCACAACCGAGTTCAAGATCTTTCATTCCCTATCCAGTTCGTACTACCCGAGAGCAAATGGGCAGGCGGAAGCAACGAATAAGATCTTGGTATCCATGATCTATAAATCCTGCGGAGTGGAGAAGGAAGACTAGGAGGAGAATTGCCCTCTATCTTGTGGGCCTACTGAACCACTTATAAAGTGACCACGGGACAGACGCCATTTCAAATAATGTATGGGCAGGATGCGGTGGTCCCGATGGAGTTCATGGTGTCAAGCCTCGGGATAGCAACTAACAACAAGCTCGGAGATATGGAAAGCCTTCGGGAACGGTTGTACGCCCTCAATAAGCTCGACGAGCGACGGATGATGGCGCAATGGGCAATAGACATCGCCCAACAACAGAGGAAGCACTGGTATGACAAGCATCTCCGTCGGACTAGATTTTCTCCAGGTCAACTAGTGTTGAAGTATAACGGTAAGAATGAAATTAGACCTGGGAAATTCAAAGTGAAGTGATCGGATCCCTATAGAGTGTGTGAAGTTGGTGCCAATGGAGCAACCAAATTGTCGACGCTCGATGGCCAGGAGATTTTCGACGTTGTCAAAGGGTCAAAACTCAAAATATACCATGAATGGCAAGACGACGTCGGCAAACCCAGCCAGCCAAGCAGTAGTAATTCAGACACTTAAAAAAAAATTGAAAAAATAAAAAACTTGAAAAATAAAAAATAAAAAAGATGGAAAAAAAAAGAGAGAATACCAACCATACGGTATAGTACGGCCGAAAAGGGAAGCCGACCGTACGGTGTTTATCATACGGTGGTGGTGCTACGGTGAACCAACTGGACGGTGGGACCACCGTGTGGGGGTCACACCGAACGGTGGCAACACCATCGGAGGGACCACCATGCAGGGTCACACCGAACTGTGGCAACACCGAACGGTGGAACCACCGTGGATGGGACCACCGTACGGTGATGTCCCGTGCGGTACTTAAAACCGCGAGCTCCACTCGGAGGTAAAACAAAAAACAAACGCGCGGAAGAAATAAAAAATAGGAAGGGAGAAAATCAAAGCGCCAACGACACAGAAGACGTTGCGGGAAAGGTAGAAGGTTGTCTTTTTCAGCAGCTTAAACCCGTACGGACACAAGACAAACAATAAAAGGTAATATTGCATGAGAATGAAGGAAGATAGACCGTACAGACATATTGCACAGTTGAAAACGGTTATTATTGTTGGTGTGGGTTTTTCATAAAGGAAGAGAACGGTTATTGATGGATTTAGCTGGCAAACGGAATTGGAGAATGCAGTTACAAATAGGTGCCTCCGACATGAACATGAAAGCCAAGGTACTACCATCGGGAGTAAAAGTTGCAGGCAAGACAGATTTCAGCACAAGTGCAAAGAAGAAATCGAAGGGCAAGACACAAATGGCAAACCAAATGGAAGCAGTGACTGCACAGACAGTTACCTTTGCGGGTTTGAATGGATGGGGCCGCCGGAAATGGTGGCAAGAAACTCCCGACACAAATGATGTGAAGAGGAGCCTGTGGAAGGCAGAGGTACATTGGGTTGTGATGATGCCCTTGTTTTGCATTCGTAACTTTGAGGGTCCATTAAGAACCATGATAGAAACATTTGATCGCTTCTCACATACGAGCAACTTTCCCTACCTAGGGCACACCATCACAGTTTCCTTCAAAGTTGTAGACTTCACACGGGTGTTTGGCATTCCGGGACCAAAAGGCAGGAAGATTGATACCAAACAGCATAAAATGACAAAGGAGTACTAGGTTCGGTTGGTTTCCCGCAAGCTCACACCTGCAAAGTTGGCTTTAGTCGCCAAGGCATTAAAAGGACGGGGTATCAAGAAGTCATTTGTAGCGGAAGGACATCGGTAGTGCATCATGGACATAATAAAGAGTAGGTTGACAGGATCCAACCATGCATCCGATAAAGCCATCCCACAGATAAGTATGATGAACGGTATCCTGAACAGGTGGGTATACGATTGGGCATCACTACTAGCGGAGCGCATATAAGAGTTTATGACATTGCGGTATAAGATATTCTACATGTCGCACTATGCCATTGGACTCTTTTTGGAAGCACACGTACACAGATACCCGAGGAGTTGTTGGTAGTGAAGCCAACAAGCATGCTGGCACCCGATGAGCCACCCATTCTTCTATGGAGGCATTTGGACACAGGAACCACTCCGTGAGGCCAGAAAAGGAAGCGCCAAGTAGTTTCAGAGTCAAAGTCCGGAAACATTAATAGTGGACAGGAGCCGACCTCAGCAACTTCTAGCAATTCGGAAGAGGATAGTACCGAGATGGAGGGCGAGGCCGATTCAGTAGCCCATGGGGTAGCACAGATGGCACCCACCCAAGTGTTATTCACTCCACCACAGCTAGCAGCAGTACAGTTCCCTTCACCAGCCGCAGGGTTGGTAACCACGACACATATTCCAGCGTTTGGCCAGTTGAGGCAGCCCGTAGAGATGAGACCTGCAGTAGTTGTAGAGGTAGTGGCTCAGCCTACAACACCTGCAGATGAGGTAGCGGAAGTGGTAGTTCCAGAAGTGGAGGTAGAGGATATGACTCATGGAGAGGGCCCGTTCCCACTTGAGCAGACCGGAGAGACCCAGGGGCCCCAAGTCACATTAGAGGTGATCGGGAATGAGGTGGTGGATAGGATGGCTAAGGAGTTGGTAGTGGAGCAGCCGAGAGGGGCAGCCGTGGTGAGCAGTGCTCCCTCACACAAGGCGATGAGTGCCTGGTTGCACAGCTACAGCCAGCCACCTATGAAAGTAGTAGGGTTGGACATTCGATCACCACTGAGGGAGTTACCTCAGAAGTTGGTAATCCATGTAGAGGATGAGGCCTCTCCTGTGAGACTGACCGCATTGGAGATAGAGGACCCACCCATTCGTGAGTTGCCCCAAACAGGCCTCACAACCACTAGAGTTGACGATACCCCCTCTACCTGAGGGTACTGTTGGGAAGTCCTTCACAACATCGCCCCAATTCTTGGGGACCCCTAATTTCGAAGTTGAACTTGAAAGTGTTTATGGCTAGTTGATGGAATCCAGCGTTGAAGAAGTTTGAAGTTTTGAAGGAAGTAGTGATGGTGCTGGACTGGGACAGTCATGGCTGTCCAGCTCCCTCCCTCTGCTCTCCACCAGCTTTGGTGCTTGATCATTCCCCCGGGAGGTCAAATGGCATAGAGATTTTGAAAGGCAAGTGAAGATATTTGTTTTTTGAATGAGTTTTGGCTGGGCAACGAGCGGTAAGATTAGAATTTTTATGGACATGGCCCTGTCCAAGGGGGTGGCGGATTCCGCCACCACCTTGGACAGCCTTGTCCATCCTATCATGAAATTCCGCCCAGCCATGAGGCCCTCCAAGCTTGGGCATATGCTATTTAGATAAGTTTGAAATCGATTTGGGGAGAGATGAAGATAGTTTGATGAAGTTTGGGGTGAAGGTGTGGGATCATGACATGGACCATGTCCAAGGTGGTGGCGGATTCCGCCACCCCCTTGGACACCATG
>MU213495.1:252662-306182 GCA_018584345.1 Thuja plicata
GAATCATTGCATCTATGGAGGTAGCACCGCTGGTAAGCTTTCATTAGGTTTGATCCCCGTCCACTTGCTAATTTCTTCATCCATAGGAGTAGTAGTAAGGCAGTGAATAGCTTAGTAGTGAGAGTTTAATAAGTGAAGCTAGAAGTGACATAAATTAAGGAGAAACGAAGGGAATATACATTGAAAAGCTAAAATCCATCGTCATCATAGCCAGAGTTCAATATCTTTGAAGGAACAACGTAAGCCCGCCGACGTGATTACCAGCAAATCACATCATTATAACTGAGTTAGGATCCACAGGTGTAAAGAACCTTGGAGTGTTTCCTCACGTCCTTCGTGAGTATATACTTTTCAAGAGAGGGTTGAGTGTTTGATATCCTGTATCAAGTGTTTAATCCTATATGTTATGTAGTGGTACAAAACTCACATCAACAGGTACTAGTGGCCAGCTTGTGGGTAATCCAGATGACCTAGAGGGGTATATTGTGGAGATATCAGCAAACGCACGAAGGGTGGCAGGCTCCATTAGGTCCAGGACACAGGAGCTCAGAGGTTGGAGCACATGGTAGCCTTCATGAGATTGGGATTTGTCGAGGCATTCAATGTGTGTTTTCAGTCCTGGGGATGGCCAAAAAAGGAGTCGTATGCGATGATGGAGGAATGGGCTCTTCGGGAACGGCCTGGGGAGAGTCAGGTGGTTGCCTTGCTGAGGGAAGTGGAGCAGGCCTATAGGGAGGACTATTACGCCCTAGGCGTACTGAGCATGTGTTGGCAGGGAAGAGTGCACTTATTGAGAGCCTGGGGACAAAGTTTCAGAGAGTGGAGACTGAGTTGGTACAGCAAAATGAGTTAGCTCAAACACAGGAGAGTGGGCGACTGCGGGAGGAGGAGCTGATTAGACAATTGGAGGAGAAGGCTGAGCGAGCTATGTTGGAGACTCGCCTGGCTAGTACGTTGGAGACAGTGGACTGGAAGGACAAGGAGATAGTCCGGACACAGCAAGTGTACCAGCTCCGAGCTTCTATGGCTTCAACATTAGGGACGCCTTCTCAACCCCCTCCTCAGTCATGATTTCTAGTTAGCTTTTCTAGTTATGGTGGGCAATTTTGTTTTGTAATCATCCCATTTTGTTGTTCTTCGTCCTGGACAATTTTGTTTCTGGTTGTCCGAGGAAGACTTTCTTTTTGAGGGGGATGATGTTGTCCGGCAATATGGACAGTTAGGTAGTTGCACAACCCAGGGTAGGTAGTTAACAGGTGCGGCGGTTCGCCTCACACCCTCTCGGTCCCTACTTGTATGTAGTCTCTCGATGGAAGAGACAGACTTGCTATGATTATACTCTTGTACATGGTAACTTATGAGCAATGAAATATACTTGAAGTTCTCTCTTATTCAGTATTGTGTACTTTACTATTCTGTATGACTACAACAGTTCTAATTTACCCTTGAGGGCAAACATCAAGTTGAGTCAATCGCTTGTAATTATATTAAGGGATTGAAACTATCGAAGGTGTCATTGCTTAAATAATATCAACAAACCTTAATGTATAGTCGGCAATACATGGTTGCGGCTATATTCCTCTTTGCCAAACTATAGTCCACATTTCACGCCAATACCGGATATTTATCGGGTGTCATAAAACATAAGTCAGGCGACCTGTTATAATTATCGGAAGTAATATGAAGATCCCTTATAAAATCTGCAGATCATCTCTATGCATCGAAGGTGAACTTCATCGAGCAATTAGTATCGGAGCAGATTAATCAATAATTCCCCTAGGAGCCATAGTCAAGTCGTCACACTTAGCAAGAAGACGTCGAAATATAAATAAATGAAAAATTGGAATATAATTCTTCGATGACCCATCAAATGAATTAATACAAAGGAGACAGGGTTTATCCCTCACCAACAGAAGTTGAAGTTGGTCAGAATATTATATATACTGACGTCTTCCAAAGAAGGCTCTGTAACATTGAGGATCAAATTGTAATGTGAGTGGCAAATATTAATACCGGTTATCACACCTTGTGACTATGCCATTCATACTCTGGTATTTTGTCAAATAGTTTGCAGCATGGAATAATAGAGCAGATATGTGTGAGAGGTTTATGAAGGAATTCAATTGAAGAAGACAGATTGAAGTATCTGCAGCAACCAATACAAAGAACACAATTACAGACCAAGGGAAGATCATTATGAGTAGGAAATGCAAACTGGATCAGACCTGTAACAGAGCAGATCTAGGACCACTATATCGATCAGAAGGAAGAAGAATATCGATGGGAAATGAGCAAGAAGAAGAAGAATACACAGCAGCATTCGAACAAATACCATGGTCTTAAGTATGAATTCCTTATACATGGCAAGTACCATTTATATCTGCACAAGACTGACATAGCATAACTTAATAAATATTATCTATATCTGTGCATTACTAATTAGGATATGCTGTTGATAACTGATTATCACATATACACAATACATGCACAGCACTGAATTCTTTATATATACTGATTGATTCTAAAGGTCTGCCATGGTAGGGAAAATGAAAGATCCCAAGCAGGAAAAACAGTGATGAGGTCGCCTTCTAACCATGCCACCTCATGGTATATGACCGGGGAGTCCCATGGGGCCAAAGGGGAACAAAGGGGGACTGCCTTTGGGCTTAGAAAGGATAGACTTTCTGGGCACCCTGTTCTGAACACTCCTCATGACCTCTATCATGGACAACGAATGCATAAGGATGTTCAATCATTGGAAGTAAGATACAAGTGGAAAGATTGAGGAGGACAGTGATAGGATACCGCACTAGGTACCCCCCCTCATATGGATGGCACGGGCCACATGAGACTGAGAGGGATGTTATATCCCTTCTTGGGCCTAGGGTAGAGGGTCTCTAGGGCACCCTATTTTATCTCTTCTATGGTTGAGTCACCTTAAAGTTAAAATTGATTTAAGCAATCTAGTGATTTGATCTACATTTCCAATATATGTTTATTTCTAACTAAAGAAAACTATTTATGAACCACGATTATAAATGATTCCTAACTTGCTTGTAGAGTCTCAATCAAAGTGAAAGGTATCTCTAAACCCTACTTGTTTTGATAAAAAATGGTAACCTAGGGCAAATTTTGGGTACTCATTATTGGGGAAATTAGAGGCCTCACTTGGTTACGGACCAAGCCAAAATTTCCCAGTGATCGATCAAAAAAAAATATTCTTAAGTAAATAAAATGGCTCTAAATTGATTAAGTAAATAAAATGGCTCTACATGGATATTTCTCAGCTTTTTTTAGATACAATCTATTTAAGACATCTGTACTTATCGTAGCCTCATGAAAAGCATTTGGTTGGATGTTGTAATAAGACCCAGATTAGCAGAGAGGTAATCTTTATATTGTAATGATGGAATAATCCTTATTGGCCTCGGAGGATGATGGTGGCTTAATCTGTAGTTCGTTTTGGATGTGCCAATTATATATAATATAAAATATGATGGAAGCTATTTCGGCATTAAAAAATTAAAAAACTATATTAATGCACATCCAAGTCTGATGTAAAATAAAGTCCATGTGATATAGGAAATCAACATTTAAATGATTAATCTGAAAAATTTCTGTTGGTGGTGTTGGGTGAAGCCATAGTCAAGTAGAATATATATACTGAGAAAAACAATTTCCTAGGCTAAAATGGGAAATCATCATCATATTCAAGGCAAGAATATGCCTAAACAAGCACATATTTTTTGAAATTGTTAAGTTAGTAAAGCTCTAGCCCAACTGAGTGTGCATTTTGACATCATGCATTGTAAAATTATTTGTGCATGCTCAATCGCCATTGTTCATCTAGATTTGCATATAGAAAAAGAGCCATATTTTAACAAACGTCATTACACCAATGGTTGACAACGGGCAAACTTTGAATGGAACATTTATTCATTTCATTATAAAATTCAAACAATTCCTCAAGTCTGACCATTTTAATGCAGAAATATTAGTTTTTATCATGCAGTATTAATACTGCAAGACTTAGTGTAACAAAGCATAAATAAGCATAATTTTTGTCAGTTGGAAGCATTTACCAAGGCAACATGTACAAGAGCCTCATCCAACGGAGCTGAAAAATCTCCAAAGCGATAAATCCCTTTCCTATCTCCAAGAGCTTGAAGTAAACACTAAAAAGAAAAAATTACGTTTGTTATGTATATACTATATATGAATGCTAAAGTGGAAAGGAAAACCAATTTTTGAGATCTGGCAAAGCAAGAATGAACTGTGTCATTCAATTAACATAGAACTCTTACATTTCCAAAGGCAAGAGCAACATCTTCATTTGTATGATGGTCATCAATGTGGATGTCTCCACAAGCCTTTACTTCTACATCAAAGATTCCATGTGATGCAATTTGCTGCCAAAATAACATCATTACGATTCATACTTAGATAGCTATAAGATGTCTTACCAATAATCCATCCATTATTGTTCCTGGAGAAATGGATATTGGTGACAAAATATGAAAATGTCAACTACCAGATCACTTACATCTTCAATTTACTTCAACAAATGATGGATTTTATGTGTGCTTATGTACAGTGAATACAAGGTCTGAAAATAAGCAACAAAATTTACTCCTCATAAACAGAGCATGTGTTATTTTGGGACATAGAGGTGTCACATTTTACAGTAATCAATTAATTCAGTTGTATAGATCTAGCCAGGCCAACTAGAGCAAGATATTGGCTTATTATCTGGCTTATTTATTGGTGAGTATCAATATGTTCAACACCTGCAGGCAACCTCACACCCCTACCGGCTTTAAAAAGTCTGAAAGACAAAAAAATTGAGCATACATAGCTAGGAGCAGTCTAGTATACTAAGATTAGTATTTGTAGAAGCCCTTGGCTCAACATTAAGAGAGGAAGGAAAAAGGTACTATTGATCCTCAGAAAATTCAATGTTATGTTTGTCCATTAAAAATGTTAATACAAATAAACAGTGGGAGAACAATCAGCAATGTATCAGCCACTAAGATTTAAATGTTTGATTCCATGCGCTCCACCTTGCATTGTCTATAATATATATGATTGAATACAAGAACTGACCCCTTGCCTTCACAATTTACAATATATACCACAGTATCATTACTCCTGAGTAATTTGCTCCTCACTACATTTACCATGCTATTTCCAATTTTTTTAAAAAGTGGTTCTGTATTTTTAACTATAGACTTATCCATTTTCTAATACGGAATTTTGGAGTTCCCTTTTACACTTAGAAGGCAGAAACTACAGAGAATAGGCAGACTAAAAAAAAATTATTTTAAGGCTTTGTAAGTTGATGCTTGTATAAGCTAAATAGTTATACAATTATACACCAATACTATACTGGACTCTTCACCACTTCTACTTCCATCAGAGGAATCGTCATCATCTGACGACCTGTTCTTCTTCCTCAATGTTTTTCTTTGGCTTTCAAGGTCTGTAGCTCTGTTGTACGCAACCTCATACAATGTCGGAGGAACAATTTTCATTTTCCTTCGCAGGGAGGATTTCAACCCCTCCACGAACCAGCATTTCTTTAGGCCGTTTGCTGGTTGATTGTCCATTTTTCCGAGCAACTCTTTCAATCGCTGGTTGTATGTTCTCACGTTCTCATTCTTCCCCTGCTTCGTACTGTAAATCTCGGCCACAATCTCATTGTCGTCCCGAAGCAATCTAAATTCGCTCTGAAACGATTTTTTAAACTCATTCCATGTATTCACCTTTGTCTTGTCTATGTCAGAAAACCAGTCTATGGCCACTCCGCGTAGGGTTGCAGGAAACAACACCACCCACTCATCGTGATCAGTCACCCTGTTAGCCGACCAGATTGTCACACATGTTTTAAAATGCCGTAAAGGGTCCTTCCCATCCCCAATGAACTTCGGCAATTTTTGTTTATTCGCCATTGGTATGGTCTTCTTTATCCTCGTTCCGGTGTGAACTCCTGAGTTTGGTATAGTGGAACCGAACAAATTGTTTTGATCACCGTGCTCCTGTGTCCTCCCGACACTCTTGGCCGCACCAATATCTCCGTCTTTTCCCTCGGTCTCCTCTACTTCCCTTTGGGTCTCTGGTTCCACCCTTCGACCGTCCCTAATTCCCTCCAAAGTGAGGGTTAAGTGTCCCAGGCGGAGTCGAGTATTCTCTATTAACTCGTGTACTCTGTCACCATCCGCCGCCTCTTCACTGGCATCGGGCCCCACTCCATATCCTTCCGTACTTTCTTCGTTTCCTTCAGGTACCCCTTCTACATTTGTTTCGGGTAACCCTTTTGTGTTAGCTTCTGTAGGCCTTCTGTGTTTCTACTTCCCTCAGTGGTTTCCGCCGCAATCCTCTGTAGCCTTCGCCTAAGTTCTGTTTGTTTTTCTGATCGTAGTGCTCTCTGGAAAGACTCCTCGTTTTTGTATCCCTTTGGGATGCGTTTTCTATCCTTATTTAATGTTAGGGGCATCAATTATCCCTCTCTAAGGGGTTGAGGATGTGCTCACGTCTACGACTTTTGTCCCGCTCCTCTTCCCTTCGGCTCCTCTCTTGGTACCACTGCAATGTTTGTTGACGATGGTCTTCTCGATTCTCCTGTTCTCTCACGTTCTGTAAGGAAATGGAGTGTTGTGCCAAGAGTCGTGGCAAATGGCACAAGAGACGGTCTACGGTCGGACTTACCTCGAGCGTATTCCACACCACACTTTCGGGAACTTCATGTTGCGCTTCCCTACAGACGTAAGCGTCAATAGATGCCTTCAGGAGGTTTACGTAGTCTTCCGTCAATGCACTTTATCCTTCGAAGAATTCTTCTCCACTCCTCTCTAGTTCGTTCGTTGGCTGCCCCATTATAGTTCCCTCGCCATTTCATACTCATCCGCTTATTCCCAGATTCGTCAAGGCAACGGCGCCAAATGTTTGCCCTGTAGGGTCTACTTTAAGAATAGAATAGAATGCATATGAAACATAATAGTAAGCATAAGGATTTAATTGAGAGAACTTAGAACTGTTTATTCATTGCTTCCAGAATCATTACAATATCTCAGAGACAATATTATTGCCACCCATTACATTACCACCTCACCCGAAGGTAAGTACAATGTACATATAGAGAGGTGTCATGTGCCCACCGTCAACTAACTGTCGACCCTCGACACAACCTATTGACACAAAACTAACCAATACTAATTACCTGACAACATCATCGCCCCCAAAAAGAAAGTCGTCTCCGGACGACACACAATAAAATGGGGACTAATACAACTATACAAATAAAAATCAAGAAGGGGGTCGAGGGAGAGTCCCTAATGAGGAAGGAGGTGGGGCGGAGGCCGCCAGCTGCTCTCTCAACTAATACACCTACTCAGTCAGGAGCCTCAGATCTCTCTCCGCTAACATTTGTCGTTCCCGAGCAGACTTCACCATGAATGTTGCCTCCAAGATCTCCTTATCCTTCTTGTCTCACTCCTCCATAGTTGTAGCAAGGCGACTCTCCACCGACACCCACTCAGCCCTCTCATGCTCCAACTACTCCATCACTGTTGCCTTCGCAGCCCTCTCTTGAACCAATTGTTCCCCCAATGCGGCCAACTCCTCCTCTACCACTTGGAGTCAGGTAGCCAACTTCTCCCGAGCTATCAAGTCTGCCATCCGTGCAGCCTCACCCCCCGAGGTTACATGTTGGGTCCTCCTCAGCTCATAGTACCCCTCGTGGAATGCCTACTCGACCCTCCTCAACAAAGAGTGGATCTGACTCTCCCCCACAGACTCCGGAAGGCCCCAGTCCTCCAACATCGCAAAGGTCTCCGTGGTAGGCCATCCCCAAGACTCAAAGCATCGCATGAACTCCTCCGTGCAACCTCCTATAGCAAATGCCAACAACCGCTCAACATCCTAATCTACCACCTAATGGGCCCGTAATCTAGCAGAGGCCGCGATCCGTTGTGCGCCTACTGGCATGTCTGCCAAGTACTAGTCAAGGTCACTAGACTCACTGTGAGTCTCAAATACGTGTTGGAGGGATGCATCAATCCTATCCCCACACTCCTCTTGTACGCCTATGTCATGTAGGGGATCTATCTCCAACTGCCTGACAAGTGAACTCCCTCCCTCCAAATCCACAATCTCATGAGACGGTGGTACTAGTCGTCATTGTGAAAGGAGTGGGGTCCAACAAGTGTCATCGGTGTGAGCTGGAAATAGGTGAGCCAAGCGTCTATGGTCACCTCCAACTCAGTACCCGCGCTCGCCAACATCTCAACAACACCATCCCTCGACATCTTCTCTACTGTCGGCCGCTCTATGGCTACCACCTTTGTCTTTGTCTTTGTCTCTGTCTCCATTGCCTCTCCAACCTGCTCTGCCACGGATATTGTGGGCTCTCCAACCTCCTAAACCATCTCCACCTCTGTTGGCTGCTCCACACCCGTGGTGCTCGTACTCAGAGGTGCCAAGATGACGGGATCTCGAGGCTGCCCAAACCCTAGTACGGGTAAGGCTCTATCATCATCCTTGACGAGATAGATGGAACCAACTAGCTGCCCCCGGATAGAAGAGATGGAGCTAACACAACTGCCTGTGCACAGTCGACGAAGGGTGTAGGGGTACTTGAGACAACTCCAAAAGGGCCCTCAACTCCAACCTCTGAGTCCAACGTCTCTCCCTCGGTCGGGTGACTCTTGCCTCTAGTCACCATCCTAAAACTTCCCCCACTGGCCCTCGACGTATCCCTTGACTCCTCCTGGCCACTGTCATCACCCTCCTCTTTGTTTGTCTCCGACTCCATCTCTAACACCACTACTTGCCGCTTTCGTTTCTCGCTCGACTGAAGCTCACCACCGGACCCAAGATGTCTAATGTAACAAGTAAAAGATAGGTAATTGCTCGGGGTGCACAAGGCCCTATGGCACCAAATGAGGCAAGTGAGGAGACACATGTGTCCGCACAGCCTCAATAAAGAGCCTAATGGCGTGATGAGGCATGTAGAACGTCCTGTGCTGCAACATCATGAACTCCTCCATCCTGTCTGCTAACACGAAGGTCCAGTCGTATACAACACCATTGCTTAGCCCATTTATCAAAGTTATCTAAGCTACAGCAATATCATATGCACAGCTGGCTCTTGTCAGTCGGCTCTTCAAGACATCCAACAGGCACCTCCACTCGTCCTGCTGAAGAAATGACTTCTTCACACCGCGTCCTCTACTCGCATGCCTGATAGTGTCCCAGTCAGTCGGTGTCAAGTATCAAGACACATCATCCGTAAAAGAGTGTCTTTCTGGTCGGCTACCAACTTCTGTACTTTATCAATCTTCTTTCCTTGTGTTCCAGGAAAGCCAAAGACTCGCGTGAATTCACGGGCTACAAATGAAATTGTAAGCCTGTGACGTTGGTAGTCAAATATTGATTTTCGGTTGTGCCTATCATAGGTGCCAACCATAGCTCAGAGGGTTACCTCAAAATCTTTGATACAAAACACAGGCATCTGGATAGTCCACTAGACTTGCGCGCGCCTAAGGTTCTCTTTAATGGGGTGGTCATGTGGTTCTCCTGCCACCACTTTCTGCAGTCTATACCATTTAACCCCTCGAAGGTGATTGTGTCTATCGTCACCTAATCCCTCTGCATCTAAGTCTAAACCCTTGCTCGCGTTTTCTTCCCTTTGTCTTTCTTACCGCAATCCATTCTGCCTGCGACTCGCACTCCTGAAGGCAGTGTTTTTATTCCTCTATCCATTGTTGAAGGTGACGCAACTGTTCCAGGTAACTGTCGTAACGGATTTCTCCAATTGCCTTTCCGTGAATCCATCAACTGTCCTTTGGCGTACGGAACCAATAAATATAATGTTCGTACAAAATCAATTAGGGCGTACAATGCTGATTTTTTCTGTCGTCTATGCTTGTTGCACATTGTGCTTCCTCCACTGACTACTGCATGTGGTCTTTTTATTTTATCTTTCACTCTCACCGTACTAGAATTGTCGTACGGACTTATATTTTTTCTCGTTGTGTGCCTCCACTTCGAGACCATACGCACTAGGATGTCTCTTCTGTGCGTTGTCGTATGGTGATGTTTTTCCCATTCTATTCCTATGATTGTCGTATGGTAGGAATTATGCGCCCGAGCTCCTCCGGGAACTCCTCTGAAATCCTTGTCACCTCAAGACTTTATCGCCTCCGTATGGTTCAATCTTCCTACACATGCGGCCAAGGCTATCGTACGGTCTTTTTCCTTCACTTTCATACAGGCTCCAATCCATCTATGGCTGCCTCCTATCGTTCGGTCCTTTTCAGCACTTCCCTCTAAGCACGATGCTTAGTGTCGTACGGTCTTTTGTCTTCCCAGTGTGCGGTCTTTTTCTTTCATACTTAGCAGGTGTTTATTACTCCTCACCAGTGCCCTATAGCCCTGCAATATTTCCCGTTATTGCTTGTTGGCTTCTTGTCAAGGGTCGTACGACGTTTTATGATGGTATCCTCAAGTCGTACAGTCTTTTATGTTGTGTGCGGGCTCATTTTTTTTCTTTTCTTCTACTGTTCATGTCGTACGGCAATCACCTTGTATCACCTCTTACGGCCATTGTCCATTTCACCGTACAGTGGTCTTTTATATTGCTGACGTTTCTCACTGTGCAGTGATCTTTTATATTTTTAATATGGTAATCCTCGTACAGTCAAGACTTGACCGTACGGTGATTACCGTATGTGAGTTCCCTCTTTTTTTTAAAATAAAAAATTACCTCTAGGTGGGCCTGTCTGGTTGAACTGGTTTGGCCCTCCATCGTCTTTCGTCGTACAACTTCAACTTCGACCCATTCACAGCATCCAAAACCTCCTGCCCGTCCAAGGTCCATAGTTTTATTGCTCCGTTCTCGCCGACTTCGTGAACTTTATAAGGACCAAGCCACCTCACCTTGAATTTTCCTGGCTCTACCTCATTTCACCAATTATACTTCAACACCAATTGACCTTGGGTGAATCGCATCCGTCAAATGTGTTTATAATGCCAGAGTTTACAGCGTTGTTGTGCTGCCTCGGTGGCCCACTAAGCCATCATCCTTCGCCCATCCAGCTTGTTTAATGCATACAACCGCTCCCTCAAGCTCTCCATGTCGCCCAACCGCTTCTTGATAGAGCTATCCGGAGGCTTGGCACCATGAACTCTGCTGGTACTATAGCTTCTTGACCATACATCAATTGGAAAGGCATCTGGCCAGTCGTGACCTTGTATATCGTTTTGTAAGCCCATAACACCAACGACAGTTTCTCCTCCCAGTCTTCCTATTCAACCCCACAAGATTTATATATAACAGATACAAAGATCTTATTTGTGGCCTTTGCTTGCCCGTTGGCTCTCGGGTAGTAGGGGCTAGACAATGAGTCGAAAATCTTGAACTTTGTCGTGACCAGTTTGATGACATGATGTACAAAGTGCCCTCCTCGGTCGTTGGTTAGTTGGATGGGGATGTCGTACTGAGTGATGATTTGTTCATAGATATACTTGGTCGTGCTCAAAGCAGAGTTGTCGGATAAGGCACATGCTTCCACCCACTTCGTCGCCACTACAATGTACTGACATCTCCATGCAAGGCTTGCCTTGAGTGGCCCAATAAAATCCAGTCCCCATCTTTCAAACAACTCCTCGGCATGCGAAGGGCTTACGGGCATAAAGTCCCTCTTCAACGGTTTACTGCTCTCTGGCAGGTGTTGCACCCCACTACCCATTCCCATGCATCGTTGTACAATGTAGGCCACCACAAGCTTGCTAACAACACCTTCTATGTTGTGGTGTCTGGTCCCATGTGCCCGCCTGCAGGACCTTCATGCGCCTTAACACTTTTGGAACCTCCTCTTCCATCACACATCTTCGCAACACCTGGTCAGGCCCCATTTTATATAGTAGGCCATTTATCAACTAGAATGTCTCGCTTCGAACTACCAACTTCCTCCTTTCGGCTGGTGGCATGTCTCTCGAAAACTGAGAAGTCGAGAGGTATTCTCCAATGTTGGTGTACCAGGGCGGTAATGCGGCTATTTGAAACAAGTGGGCATCCGCAAAATCATCATTCACCCCTTCACACGGCTCTCCGGACTTGATTCTTGACTGTTGGTCGGCAATCACGTAGCTCCGTCCCAGCCACACAATGATCGTGAACATGAATTCCTGCAGGAGGAGAAGCCACCTGTTGACCCTGCCCTAGATGATAGGTTTGTTGACCAGGTACATCAGCGCCTAGTGGTCCATGTAGAATGTGAACGAAGTCGCCAGAAGGTAGTGACAACTTTTGGAGGGCGTAGACCATCCCCAGAGCCTCCCTCTCTGTGGTACTGTAATTCTTCTCTGCCTTCAATAGCAACCTACTTGCAAAGTAGATTGGATGGTCCAGCCCGTGCTCACCCACCTGAGCCAAGGTGGCTCCGATGGCGTAGTTGCAAGCGTCCACGTGAACGTGGAACTTCTTATCTCAGTTTGGGTATGCCACGATAGGGGCACCCACCAACTGCATCTTCAACTCTCTGAATGCTTCGCCCTGTGCAATCTCCCAAGTGTACGGTTCCCCCTTCTTAGTAAGCTTATCCAAAGGGTATGAGATTTGAGCGAAGTTCTTGATGAACCTTCGGTAGTACCTGATGTGGCCAAGGAAAGACTTCACTCCAGTCACATCGGTAGGGGGTTCCATCTCCATAATCACCCTTACCTTATTCGGATCTGTCTTCAGTCCGGCCTTACATACGATGTGTCCCAACAACTTCCCCTAGGGCACCATGAACCTGCACTTCTTTGGATTTGGTGCCAATTTGGCTCTTCGACTGCGTTCCATACACTCTCGTAGGGCTACCATATGAGTGTCTTGTCCACTGTAAATGGACCAGTCGTCGAGGAATGCTTTAAAACTCCCTGCAGGCATCTTATCAAAGATGCGTAGGATGATTCGTTGGAACGTTGTCGGTGCGTTATATAGTTTGAAGGGCATCCGGTTGTAAGCGTAAACTGCGTCCTCCACCACACATGTGGTCTTGAGCTTGTCCTCCTTGGCAATGGAAATTTGGTTGTACCCAAAGAAGTCGTCCATGAAGGAATACATCTCGTGCCCGACTACTTCCTTCAGCATACTTTCTGTGAACGGTATGGGAAACGGGTCCTTGATAGTGACAGCGTTCAGGCACTGGAAGTCCACACAAATGCAGATCTGGTTTACATCCTTCTTCAATGAGATCACAATGGGTGACACCCATTCGCTAGTCTGGACCCAAAATATAATGTCGGCCTCCAGCATTTGTTCAATCTCTTCATTCACCCGTGTTGCATAATTTGTATTCATCCGATACGGTTGCTTTCGCACGGGTTGGGCTCCCGATACAAGTGGAATGTGATGTACACATAGTTCCGAAGGCACTCCCTTTAGATCCTTGTAAGTCCAGGCGAAGACGTCTTTGTATTCCATGAACATTTTGAAGGCGCTTTGTATTCCATGAATATTTTGAAGGCGACGGCCTTCAACGCATGGTTCCAATCATCCCACACCAGTATGTTCTTGGGGTTTCCGTCGTCGCCCAAGTTTGTTTCCTTCAGCTTGGGCTCCTGGTACCATATAGGTTCATTTTTATTGAACTGGTGTGCGGGAGCCTCATTGACTTGGGCCTCTCCCCATTATATTCCACGTACCTTGGAGGGAACGGTCCTCTCTTGGCTCTTCCTCGATCTGCAACATATTACACAATGGCTGGAAAAGCTCATAGCCTTCCATCTGCCAATGGAAGAGGTCATTCATGGAGTTTGTATCATCCTCCAAACACCCTTCTAGTTCTAGGACACCCTCCTCATTTGGCTCCATCCGTCGTTTCCCTTCAACTTCTCCAGATAACCCTCCTTCAGACTCCAACTTCAACGAGGATCAACTCCTCACTCACCATCTAAGTTTAGAGGTCGGTGACAAATTTCCTTCTGCCGCTTTCCATGGACAGCGTGTTACGCTTCCAATTATGGTTCACCTTCGCATTGACAAGCCACCCCCTCCCGAGGATAGCATCATAACCTTTTTCTTCAAGGGGATCATTACAAAATCAAGAACGAAGGGTTGTGTACCGATAGTTACCCGTTGATCCATCAAAGTCCCAATCAGCTTGATGTCGTGTTGGTCTGCGCCCACTAGATTGAACATTGGTGGCCACAGCGTCGACTTTCCCAACTTCTTCCAAGTCTCCTCCGGCAACACATCCATCCCCGATCCTCTGTCTATGATGGTGTCCGTAAGGATGGATCCTAAGATACCCATCTCTACCACCACGGGGTGTCGTCCAGTGTTCACCGCCAGGAGGATAGGGTCTGTTGATTGGCTCACGGGGACTTCCGCACAGTTTGTCGTAACGGCAGGTACTTTTATGGTGCTCATGATGGTCGTCCTCAATTGCGGCATGGTTTCCAAGAGATCCTTGATTTTCACATGCACTTCCATTTGCAACACTTGTCTTATGATATTCTCTTCAGCTTTCGTACGTCACGAAGTACTTGCTGTGTCATGTGTCTCTTCACTTTGCCACCATTTCCCTTTCAATGTCAGCCTTTGCTTCCCGTGCCCTCTCCTTTTACGTACGGGGATCTGGGTACATTGAATCTTGGCTTGTGCTCAGGTGAGTGATAGTACCCCTTCTTCACCTGACCACTCAATGTTCAGTACGTTAACTCCCGATTTGGAACAATGCATCCTCGTGGTCGCAAGGACCACACCATCGGCACAAGTGTTGGGAGGTTCCCATTGTCTGGCGATCCCGGACGAAGTGTCCCCACTGATTACAGGCTTCACATTGAATCATTGGCCGACCCTTAGCAATGTATTGTATTCGGCTTCATCTGTTGTTACTATTGTTATTGTTATTATAGTTATATTTGTTATTGCCTCTTCCTCCCTGTCGGTTGTTTCCGTACCCATCGAACAATGTCGTTGTGTTGGTTTGTTGTTGAGAGGTGCCCGCTGTTGCGGACTTCGACGGCTACTGGTCTGTGAAGAGCACTTGTGCATTCCTCGATTTCATGTTGTATGGGCACTCCTTGGTGGAGTGTCCCATCACTTGGCAAATGTCGCAGAAGGCCTTTTCGAGCACGTGCCTTTTGTATGGCCCTCCTTGCAATCTGTGCACCATAATTCTCCCTTGCTCTTGCTACTGCTCCCCTTCATGGCTTTAAACTCCATCATACGATGCATGTCCTTTTGGAGCACTTGCACCTTCTTACTGGACTCTTCATCACTACTACTTCCATCAGAGAAATCGTCATCATCCGACGACCTGTTCTTCTTCCTCGATGTTTTGCTTTCGCTTTCAAGGTCCATAGCTCTATTGTACGCATCCTCATACGATGTCGGAGGAACGATTTTTATTTTCCTTCGTAGGGAGGATTTCAACCCCTCCACGAACCAACACTTCTTTAGGCCGTCTACTAGTTGATTGTCCATTTTTCCGAGCAACTCCTTCAATCATCGATTCTCACGTTCTCATTCTTCCCGTAATTCATACTGTAAATCTCAGCCACGATCTCATTGTCGTCCCAAAGCAATCTGAATTTGCTCTAAAACGATTTTTCAACTCATCCCATGTATTCACCTTTGTCTTGTCTATGTCGAAGAACCAGTCTATGGCCACTCCGCGTAGGGTTGCAAGAAACTGCACCACGCATTCATCGTAATCGGTCACCCCGTTAGCCGACCAGATTGTCTCACATGTTTTACAATGTCGTATAGGGTCCTCCTCATCCCCAGTGAACTTCGGGAGTTTCAATTTATTCGCCATTGGTATGGTTTTCTTTATCCTCAGTTCAGTGTGAACTCTCGAGTTTGGTATAGTGGAACCGAACGAATTGTTTTGATCACCGTGCTCCTGCCGACACTCTTGGCCGCACCGGTATCTCCTACGTTTCTGTCCACAATCTCTTCTACTTCCCTTCAGGTCTCTGGTTCCACCCTTAGACCGTCCCTAGTTCCCTCCAAAGTGAGGGTTAAGTGTCCCAAGCGGAGTCTAGTATTCTCTATTAACTCGTGTACTCTGTCACCATCCGCCGCCTCTCCACTGGCACCGGGCCCCACTCTGTATCCTTCTGTACTTTCTACGTTTTCCTCAGGTACTCTTTCTACGTTTGTTTCGGGTAACCCTTATGTGTTAGTTTCTAGTAGGCCTTCCGTGTTTCTACTTCCGTCAGTGATTTCCGCCGCAATCCTTCGTAGCCTTCGCCTACGTTTTGCTTGTTCTTCTAATCGTAGCGCTCTTTGGAAGGACTCCTCATTTTCGTATCCCTTCGGGATGCGTTTTCTATCCTTATTTAATGGTAGGGGCATCGATTATCCCTCTCAAAGGGGTTGAGGATGCGCTCACGTCTACAGCTTTTGTCTCGCTCTTCCCTTCGGCTCCTCTCTTGGTACCGCTGCAATATTTGCTGACGGCGATCTTCTCGATTCTCCTGTTCTCTCACGTTCTGTAGGGAAATGGAGTGTTGTGCCAAGAGTCATGGCAAATTGATGCAGTCAAGCTCGAAGGATCCAATAAAGGACTATCCAAACTTGCAGCCAACAACAAGAACAACAACGAAAACACAGCAACAACAGATATAACAACTTATATCAACTTATATTATCTCTGAAAATCAATTACATGCAACATGTCGGGCTGAAAGGCCTTCCCGGTTACGGCCAAATACAATGAAATCACACTAAGATCTAACACCGAGATCTTCTGCAAGCATTAGGCCATGTACCATCTGCCAATTAACCAACAACTTCTGCAAGCTTCAGCTCCACCTTCCAAACTAGTCCAGATCTGTGACACACAACCTAGAAGGAACACCAAGACAGAATCTAAACTTGTGCTCACAAGCCACCAAGCAATCTTCTTGCCTCCTAAGCCAAAACACGCTACTAGCTCTTCCAGTTTCCTTCCACTTATTCTCAGATCTGCATATCTTCACAAAAGCTCTTCCAACTCTTCTCCTACTTCTATTCTCCCTCTAACACTCTACCCAAACATTTTATTTATACAACTTTGCCACAAGTCGGTATTACAAAAGAAATAAATCAAAAACACAAGTCGGCATCAAGAACACAACGCCCAACGTGTTCTTCGTCAGTCGGCTTGCAATGGTCATTAAATCCACCTAGGAGAATGAACTGATCCAGATTTAGGTCCACACAATCCCCAAAGAGAGATCCCACATAAATGTCGCGACCCAAATTAAATGCACAAGTCGTCCAGCAAGTCGACCTGCGAATCCAAATAATAAAACCCATTCGGCAAAACAGACCACCGAGCAGCAGACACCCACTCGGTGAAACTACTGAGCAACAGCAACAGGCACTGAAACCCGTACGTGAGACCAAGTCACCAACAGCAACCGAGTTAACAGCACCCAACTCGGTGAACCCATCGAGCCAAACAGTCACCAAACAAACCCAAGCAAACAACCACCGAGACCGAGCAACCAGCCACTGAACTAACAACAGTGACCGAGCAACCTTCAACCGAGTACTCCAACCAAGAACTCCATCCTTCAACCGAGCTCCAAAGTAACCAAAAATTTGACTGCAACAGATTTGCAAAGAACCTCAGATGCCCCTGCATCAGACATTCAGGGTAACAAAATAAGTGTGTCCCACACTTAGACTCCAAAAGCAAATCATAAATACACCACCTCATCTTAACCATCAGTCTCCACATCCTCAAGGTTAAGAACAACTTCCACACCAGAACATCTTACCTTCTCTGATATGATCTCCATGAGCTATGCTTAGAAACAGACCAGTTACTAAATACACTAACAGACCCAAGCACAAGATCTGAAAACCCTTCATACCACCCATCACTCAAACCATACATTTGATCACCCTCGGTCATCAGTTCATCAGAAACAAAGATGTCATGAACTTCATTCATTCCACCTCCTTTGTCCCTCAGCTAGTCATCCAGCTTCATCACCAAGAAGTTCATCCTCAAACAACTATCTCTGTCAAGGAAACTCAGTTCCTTCTTCCATACAAGCACACTCAACCTAACCAAGTCAGTTTGCAACTCTCCAATATTACTCTCATCGGCAAACTCATCAAAGCACTCCAGCTTATCAACAAGCATCAGATCAAGATGTTCACTATCTTCACTAGTCTCATCCACAACCTCATACCGATCAGCAAAACAATCAGCATCAATGCCCTTACCACCATCCTCAGCAAAACCCTTAGACAAAGGTAACTCTTCTTCCTCATGGGCAATCTCATCATCAACAACAAGATGCTATGCAATTTCCATATCAAATCCATCCATCTGAGTATGAAAACGAACCACCTCTACAACAACAACATCTCTCCTCCTCCGAACAAGTCTTTGCACCAGCCAACAAGCCTCGGCCTGATTGGTAAATGCCAAATGACATCACATACTCTCTGTTCCTCAAACATATCAGCAAACTCCTCAAGCTTTCTCTCAAGTCTACACATGATCTTCTCCTCCACCATGTGAAACTTTTCCATCAACAAAGCTATCAGATTCTTTGCCCAACGTCTAATAGCAACAACCAATCCAGGGTTCTATTGTAATCCAACAACAGCAACTCTGACATCCTTCATGACTTCATTCCTCAACTTCTTCATCTCACTACGAATCTCATCCAGCAGATTCTCAACAATCTGGTCAACCACCCTAAGGTTTAGTCTCCGAGCAGGCATCTCCAAAACCCGAAGGCAACCAACCCAAGTTTCTGAAAAGACCAACTCCACAAGTAGCAATCAATCTCCTTTCTGGCCACCTTGTGCAAATCCTTCGCTGATGTAAGTCAGATCCACTCTCTGTCACCTCACAACAACGCAACAGGAACAACCACAAGTCCAGAATCCAGATCGGCAGCTACCCCAACAAGATCAAACCACGCTCTGAATACCACTTGATGCAGTCAAGCTCGGAGGATCCAATAAAGGACTATCTAAACTTGCAGCCAACAACAAGAACAACAGAGGAAACACAACAACAACAGATATAACAACTTATATCAACTTATATTATCTTTGAAAATCAATTACATGCAACATGTCGGGTTGTAAGGCCTTCCCGGTTACAGCCAAATACAATGAAATCGCACTAAGATCTAACACCAAGATCTTTTGCAAGCGTTAGGCCATGTACATTCTGCCAATTACACAACTTCTGCAAGCTTCAACTCCACCTTCCAAACTAGTCCAGATCTGTGACACACAACAACCTGGAAGGAACACCAAGACAGAATCCAAACTTGTGCTCGCAAGCCACCAAGCAATCTTCTTGCCTCCTAAGCCAACACGCTACTAGCTCTTCCAGTTTCCTTCCACTTATTCTCAGATCCACAGATCTTCACAAAAGCTCTTCCAACTCTTCTTCTCCTACTTCTGTTCTCCATCTAACACTCTACCCAAACCTCTTTATTTATACAACTTTGCCACAAGTCGGCATTACAAAAGAAATAAATCAAAAACACAAGTCAGCATCAAGAACACAATGCCCAACGTGTTCTTCACCAGTCAGCTTGCAACAGTCATTAAATCCACCTAGGAGAATGAACCGATTCAGATTTAGGTCCACACAATCCCCAAAGAGAGATCCCACATAAATGTCGCGACCCAAATTAAATGCACAAGTCGGTCTGCAAATCCAAATAATAAAACCCATTCGATGAAATAGACCACCGAGCAGCAGACACCCACTCAGTGAAACTACCAAGCAACAACAACAGGCACCGAAACCCGTCGGCGAGACCGAGTCGCCAACAGCAACCGAGTTAACAACACCCAACTCGGTGAACCCATTGAACCAAACAGTCACCGAGCCCGAGCAAACAGTCACCGAGCCCGAGCAAACAGCCACCAAGCCAACAACCACCGAGACCGAGCAACCAGCCAGCGAACCAACAACAATGACCGAGCAACCTTCAACTGAGTACTCCAACCGAGAACTCCATCCTTCAACCGAGCTCCAAAGTAACCAAAAATCTGACTGCAACAGATTTGCCAAGAACCTCAGATGCCCCTGCATCACAAATGGCACAGGAGATGGTCTACGGTTAGACTTACCCCGAGTGTATTCCACACCACACTTTCGGGAACTTCTTCACGTTGCACTTCTCTATGGACCTAAGCATCAATAGATGCCTTCAGGAGGTTTACGTAGTCTTCCGTCAATGCACTTTCTCCTTTGAAGAATTCTTCTTCACTCCTCTTTGGTTCATTCGTTGGCTGCCCCATTATAGTTCCCTCACCATGTCATAATCATCCGCTTATTCCCGAATTCGTCAAGGCAACGACACCAAATGTTTGCCCCATAGGGTCTACTTTCAGAACATAATAGAATGCATATGAAACATAGCAATAAGCATAAAGGATATAATTGAGAGAACTCAGAACTATTTATTCATTGCTTCTAGAATCATTACAATATCTCAGAGACACAATATTATTGTCACACTTAACATTACCACCTCACCCGAAGGTAAGTACAATGTATATATAGAGAGGTGTCAGGTGCCAATCGTTGGCAACCGTCAGCTAACTGCGGACCTCTCGATACGGGACTAACCAATGCTAATTACTAAACAACAATGTATAACATATAAAGAGCTTTAATCTATTTTAGTTTCCTAAGTTTTGTAAGTTTCATCGCAATTACAGGTGCAGTTGATACAGGTGGGATGAGTGCATCTGTTGAGAGCAGCGGAGAACCGCGAGTTGCATCAGGCTCTCCCGTGGTTACATCCACTCTAGGTGTTGTTGGTCACGAGTCAGATGACAGAGGCTATATTCACAGCTATGACAGTCAACGCTTGATCGAGGTGGGAGCTTTTTATTGTGACTGCATAGGGAGGAGTACTCATCACCACCTTTCTAATCCACACAGAGGATTTGATGATGGATCGGTGTGAATTAGCTCCAAGGTTGTACCATCCTTTCTAGGATGAGCATTTGCCATTTGCATTAGTTGGGATCAGTGGCTGCAAGTTGGATTACTTGCAGAGTCAGCACATTCATGGCAGTTTAGCAGAGGATGGAGATTGTGGTTGTGATACAAACACCCTCAAGAGTTCTTAGCTACACAGTATGGATTGATGTGAGTACAGTGTGTTTTTGGAACCGAGTGATGACATGTTTGGCACTACAGTTTGGGCGGGTCCCATTGATTGGCTTCACCAATTTGGGCACGATGGAGTTGAGTTCAATGTTGAGCAACAGAACTCTAAGGATGTTCTTCTTGGCAGGCTTCGGTTCAGAGTTTGGGATCCTTCTAATGCATCAGGGTTTCAGACAAAGCTCATAGAGGAGTTTTTAGGAGTTTACACAATGAGGAGTGTCGATAGATTTCCTTTTGATCCTCCTATGCATGACCCCTTTCAGATGCACAGCTTAGCTGCGCATAGGTTGGACAGTGTATATGACAGCTCACTTTACGTAGTTTTGGAAAGCAAGCTATGTCAGCCTTCCGAGATGCTTCCCTATGAGATATTCACTCCTACGACATCTACAGTCGGATTCAATTCAGTTTAGCAGGTTATGTCAGTCGTACTAGGGATGATGTTATAGGAGCTAGTTGGTGATCACAGGGACATTACACAATTCTACTCTTGGGATCCGAGTGGACTAGAGTGTTATTTGTTTCTGAGATTGCATGGGGACAAGCAATTTAAGGAAGGGCGGACTATAATGTCTCATTTTTAGCTCACCATGGTTGGTGGTTTGGATTAGCCTATCAATGGCCCTCGTAGGCTAAGTCAGTTGGTTAGAGGGTCCCGATTGGCAGTTCAGTGGGCCAATTCCCTTCTGGAGGTCAGAAGTTCAGGAGTGTTCTTCATTTGGGTTAGTTTGGTACACTTACTATTTATAGTAGGTCGTTTATCCAACATTTCTATATTTGGCAAAGCACTTGGACCGGCCTTAGTCACAATGATGACCTTTAGCACCTTTGTTTGATCAGCTATTTAGGTATTTACTAATTTTACTAAATGGGGGGGGTGATAGAGAAGGACCCTTACTATTTTTAGTAAGGCACCCCGGTTAGCAAAGAATGCAGTGGGCTACCTCCTGGTGAAGTCAGAATTAATTTGCGATGATTAATGATGGAGTTATAATATTATAATTATTATTAAAGTTATACTTTAATAATAATTAATTATTAAGTGCATATCATTAATTGAATTATGAAGTGACTATAATACAGTTACAATATAAAGTCACTTTAATTATTCCAGCTTGTTCGTGAAGCTACTTCATAAGGAAGAATTAAAAGTAAAGAATGTTTTATCCCACATTGTTAAAAGTACAAGCATTCACCAACTAAAAAGTTATATAAGCAAGGTCATCCTTTCATTTGAGATATGTTATGAGAATATTTTATGAAGTCATTTGCTCTTTGTTGCTGAAAGTCAGTGAGAAATTTCTAAGGACAAAAACCCTCAAAACCAAGATTGGACGAAAACCCAATCCCTTGAGAGGTGAGTTCACACAGGATCCACTACAGTTTTTAATGGCAAATTTGTGGAGAAATGCAATGGAAGTATTAGAACGATTTCAGGTATTCTAATTTGAGTTTTAAAAGTTTGTAAGTGTTGAAAGATTGAGGAACTGGATTGAATCAGTGTGCTCAAGGTATTATACGCTGCCAGTCCATGGTTTCGGTGATTTGTCAGCCCAGATTGGAATCAAACACACCCTTCTATCAACTGCAGATGTGAAGAAACAACACCACTTGATAGTCGTGGGTCATATTGGGCAGCCAGTGGGGTATTTCCACACCTGGATGTCCAAAGAATTTGAAGCTTTCATCAGCAATAAAGGCACAGCTGCAATCATAGGGAGGCATGAGGAGTTTCTATACTGAATCCTAATAAATGCACAGGAATATTATTTGAAGGGAAAGTCTCAGGTGCCAGCACTCTCTTATAACTCTTAATTTTCAGACCCATTCCCTATATGCTTTTGAAGTTCATACAACATTATTACTTCATGTAGCTTCATCTCAAAGGTCTTTGATGTTTAAAGATTTTGCTTATTTAGTAGTTCGCCAACTGTTTGTCATTATTCCTAGAGTAATGTGATTGTGAAAACAGATCAGATTATGGTTGCTAATTGTTTGATGAATTGCTTCAAATGATATTGATTTATTTTTAGAATAATATGTATGCCAAATGTTTGAATAAATGCCTCGAAAGTAATGTGAGATTTGGGAAGAGTAGTTTGATCTCTTGGTTCACTACAAGAGCATTGTTTATAAATTACTTCAGTTTGCTTCTTCAGCTAAGTGTTTGACGAAATACCTTGCAATAGTGTTTTTTGGTCTGCAACTTTGGCAATATCCTAGAACGGGATATTACATTGTCAATGGTTGTGAATTGACTAAATTGATTATTTAGTTAACTATTTTGATTGGATAGCTATCCTGTGAGGCATAATTTAGGATTTAAACTAATTCAACTGTGCATAATTTACTATTTAGAATTAAATTCAATTTATTTAAACATTTGGTGGTAAATGGTTCATTTTAAATTAAATAAACAATTTGTTTATTTAATGAATTTAATTGTGACAAAGTGATAGTTAGGGTAAGATTAATTAGTCTAATCAATGCATTAAAATATAATCATGAGATAATATTATGAAAACTACTGATACGTGATTCAATGTATATAGAAGTAATCCAATCCCAATATACGTTCTAAAGATTTGCAAAGCAAGTGAGGAAGCTCAACATTTCCTCATTTGATGTATCCAATAAAGCATTAGCCCAAGCTTGGATCTAAAAGTCAAACACTAACTTTTCAATAAACCCTATGTGTGAGGAGTAAGCAATTACATTTTTGATCCTTCACCTAAAAGGAGTTGCACATGAGTGGTGATATCTTGGCCTAGTCACTTCAGGCTACAGCTCTTTCACTGCCTACAAGATGCTTTGCAAGAGATCTACTGACAAATTTGAGAGGCGAAACCTACATGAGCACTTTAGGTATTTAGCACAGCCACACCACCATGCCTCAATGTATGTGTACATGACTGATTTCTGAATGGTAGTTGTGAGGGTATTTGATGTGTCAAAGAGGTGTTTGACTTTCCTCTTCACCAAAGGGTTAAATGAGCTCCTCAAAGGGCTAGTTAAGGCCTTTTCCACAGATTTATTGCAAGCAACCATAGAAATGGCCTTGACGTTGGAATTTGGAACCATCAAACTCCCTTATCTCCCTTTTATTTAAACGAATACACCTAGCAAATCCTTCCAGGAGTATCCCACTAGTGGTTTGAGAGTGAAAGCACCACAGCAAAAGCAAGGGACTCTGCACAAACTTTTTCTATAGAGATTAGGGGTTGCACCCTCTCAACCTACAGGTCATCAAGAGACAAGACACGCCTTTAGGAGTCAACAGCTACATGACATGACCTACAGTGAGATGTAGAGGAAGCAATTATGGTTTATCTGTAAGGAGCCTTCGGAACCAACAAATACGTGCTTAAGAAAGGGGCAAGTCTATTTAAGTGAGATGTACTCTACTGACAAGGGAGAACCTGCCATGCATGGAGGAGAGTAAGGTATACCAATAGGTTTTCAATCACCATAGAAAGTCAGCTGACATTTAAGATCGCCCAGTTTTGTGTTGCTTGAGGGCAAGCAAATTCAAGGAGAGAGGACAAGTAATATCCCATTTTTGGCATTCATGATGCAAAGGGTCCATAGTTGTTCAATTAGTGGATTGTCAAAATAGGACTAGCAAATAGTTAGAACTGCACCTGTTAGTTCGAGAAAATGATTAATGGAATAAGGCAGCTGACTTGGTCTCACACCTAGTAGTAATCAGTTCAATTTAAGTTTTTCATTGATTTAGGGCTGGATACATCAGTTATATTACCTATGATTGGGGGGTTGATTACTCAGTTATATTATCTATGATTGAGGGATGGAGGGTATAGAAAGCATCATCCGGGGGCAGGCACAGGGCAGGGCCAGCGGTAGAGGATTGAACAAAAAGCAATTCTCAAAAATTGAAAACAAAACTCAATTTGGTCCTCAAGAATGTGAAGCTGTTTACTATAGCTGCAGTGTTCGGAGATGGCAACCCTTCAGGCATGGCAATCAGATCACCTTAGGGATGGAAACCCTCAAGGAGTAGACCAAGATTTTGACTCTGAAACATCCAAGGTGTTCAGATTTGTAAATGTATCAATCTAGTATGTTAAGATCCGTACGCTGTAACAGACAGATAGACTTCAAGCTGTATGTGTTAAAAAACAAAATCAAACTTACAGTATGAATTCAAAACAAGTATGATTTCAGTCTTAAATGTAATCCAAACTTACATCTAGCATATGATCCAGAAAAGGTATGCTGGTATTGCAATCAGAAATTCCTGAACCATCCAAGTTAATTTTCACTTGAACATTTGTTTCTTTTGTAACTCGTACAACCTCTCCACGTCGATCTGCTGCAAAAGAAAATTTGTTAATGGCCTAGAAGATATTATATGATAGAATTCACTACTTTGTGATATATACCGACATTAAATATGAAACAAGGCCTATTAATCAAAAGCTACAATTTCACATTCCATATCTTTAGTCTTGTGCCAAGTAAAAGAAAAGAAAACTCAACCATATCATGCTTTGCATATATTTTATCAAAAACATTATACAGTATAATGGTCCTTTTGCCTAGTACCATATCCCCTTCTTTCTAAGGGTAGACTCTCTACACCCTAAATCAGCTATTTTTAAATTCAAGAAATGAGAAATCCTAAAGGGCACAAACGTCATGATCATGTATGTGCCCACATGTATTAAGAGAAGATATACTGCACACACAAATATTCTAGATGCACCAAAAACTATATGTCCTCATATATATTGTCCCATATTAAAAATTAATATTTTGTCAACCTTATCAAACAAAAACTTCATTTATCCACACATGGTGTTCTAATGTGATTACCTTCTATGCATCATTATGTTGATTTTTTTAACCGATGCTGGATGAGCATCAATTCAAACACTCAGAGTCCAGGAATGCATGGGTGACAAGCCACTGTATTGGCATGTTGAAATCCTTCAATGCATGCCAAATCAAAAGATAAAGGCAAAATGGTGTATAGACGCATAAAAAAGATTGCAAGTGTGCCTCAACAAAGGGCTAAAACATTTCAACAAATTCCCAGCAGTGTATTGGCATGCCAAAATGCTCATGGGCACAAATATAAAGGGTAAATATCAATCATTTGTCATGTGTAATTATGTGTGTCAGCACACACCAAGTCTCTGAAAAATGCAAAAAAGTGCCCGACTTAATGAAGGGGATACATCAACATGAGGAACAAAAAGCTATAGAAAGCACTTGCATAGTGAAAGATGATGCAAAGGCAGTGATAGGTGCATGGAGGGGATTGTAGTCATGCATTATAGGAAAGAAAAATTAAAAGTTGTCATGACAAGCGTATGGGCATGCATTAAACCAATGGCACATGCCTATGCAAGGGAAGTATTAAGTAAAGATTTCTCGTCTAGTATAGAGGCATGTCAAAAAGGAAAAGCATGCATATTAAATATGGAATTTGCCAAAAAATTACAACTCAATGTAGTGGCATACGTCTAAGGATGCATCACTACAAAGCAAGGATTTTTTACAATTCTATGTACTGGCACACACAAGTTCAAAGAAATGCACTTAAAGAAGGGAAAGTGGTGAACCTAAGACAAAAGTGTGCATGGGATTTCAACAAGTGCGCAAGAACAGGGAAGGAGATGCATCTCCAAAGGAAACAATAACGTGTTTGATAGCGCATGTCTGAGATTATAAGCATGCCAATAAGGTTTTAAAATAAAGTTCCCCAATCAATGTAATAGTGTGCACTTCATGAAAGGATGCTAAAGTCAATGATCAAAATGACGTGTATGATGATTTGGAGGCTCGCTCCAACAAACAAATAACTAAATTTCATTGTCTTTTGGCACGCTTAAGTATAGCCATGCACCAACACAAGAAGATCAATATTTTTGTAAGTGCACTTGAATGACATTTATTCACCCTCAAACTATTGGTACATGCCTTAGGAAGAATATGCACCAACGCATGAAATTTAGAATTATTTTGCTATAAGTGTGTGATAGTCAACAGACACATGGCTATCCAAAGTTCAAAAACAAAAGTAGCTAACAAAGTAGAGGTGTGTGCCACCAAGACACATTGCGCCTTCACATTGGAAAAACATTTCAAAAACTTTTAGACTTGTGGTGCATGCCTATCCCACCATGCATGCTGCTTAATATTTTTATTTTTTTTAATTTAAAAATAAGATCCCATGTATAAGAAACAGTTAATTTTTTTGTGAAAGCTTATCCTAGCCGATTTGGCCTAGGCACCATTTTCAATTATGTCTCTTTCAAAATTAGCCTTTGGATAGCTATAAAAGTGACATGCTAATTCAAAATTGGAGTTCAATACAAAAAACAAAAAAAGAAACCTATTGATACAAAAAAGAAAACAAAAAGCAATGCTGGAAGTTGAGATGAGATTATTTATTCAAGTCATATTTATGCTTTCTTTCTCCCACAGTAAAGCAAAAATTTATTCAGCTGTAGCAGTTACAGCAGAGTCTAAAAGTGGAAACAACATTTTAAGAGATAGGATTTTTGCAGAATTCCAGGTTCAATATCAGAAAATTGTTTTTCCAGGTCTCTATCAGCACGAACAGCGCTTGTAAGTGAACATTATTGGAGAGAAGTCCTTATAACCGAAGCTGAAAAAGGCTTCTCTTCAGCAAATTCTTTCAATTTCCTCTTCAAATTTACAAAAAAAGCGATACATTTTTGTCTTAAGTTGGTAAGATGTTAGGAGTTTGTATTGACAGTTCTGCATTCGCCAAAACGCAATCAACACACTTAAGAGGACTTTGGTCCTTGCCCATGACTATTCCAAAGCCTGGGAAACTGACTCATGTCACATCAAGGATTCAACTTCAAAGAAAAGATTGAAGGAAGTAGAGTGGCAAAGAAATTAATGACTTGTGGTCTTGTTCAGGCGGCCTTCATTTCCAACTTCAATACAAACATTATAATTTGTTTTTGCTTGTGTGAAGCACAAAGACCCAAGCTACCAATTGGCATGTGTTATGCAGTCTCATATCTAAAAACATCAAGTTTGCCTTCTCCATACCTCCATATGAGAAATCACTTGATGTAGGTCTTGAGGAGTGCTAAAATGCTTGAGACACAAACACAAACACTTGGTGGAATGTCAAAAGTAAGTAGCCAAGCGTTGGTAAAGGAAAAGAAAACAGTTTTGCAAAAAACTTTGGACGGGGCGAATTTAGATATGACTTTGCACTCATGATTACTCTTCTCAACCAAGTCAAAGGTCAAAAGGAAGCTCACAATTTCAAGATGTGGATGTTCTACCTCATAAGTACCATATGCAATGGTAGCAAGCACTTTAATTGGGCTGCCTCTTTTAGTGATGTTTGTATGCAATTTACAGAATTTGGAAAAACCTCACAAGTTTTGATCAACATCGTACCCTGCATATTTGATGGTGGTTCTTAATGGCACATTCAAAGGATTGAATCACATTGGATCACACCAACATACTCACATATACAAGCACTTCCCATAGTTGGAGTACTCTAAATCCCTCAAGAATAAGAGGAGAGTGAATGATGCTGTTATCATGCACTTGTTGTGACTTGCACACACACCTCGTCACAGACAAGGACCTCCCTTCTCTCTTTTGCACTCTTAGGTCATTTTAGGTTGGTGTCATGTCATTTCTCTCCCATTGGAGTGTTTTTGTCAGGATTCTGCATTCCATCTCTAGATATGGGAAAATTGGATTGTATCTTGCATTACAGAGATTAGGCTACGTGCAACTCAAAACCTGCTTAGGATTGAACCTATGTTACCCCAGGTTTCCGGGACGGAGGGACGGGAAACGGGTTTCCGGGACGGATTTTTTTTTTCTCGGAGCAGGGGACGGCAGGAGACGGCAGTGGGAACAACTATATAAAAAATAGAGAAAATTTTAAATATAGAGGGAAATTTTAAATATTCATATAAAAACATGGATAACACATGCTTATATAAATTATAGAACCTTAACATATAATGTTTGTCTTAAATAATTTAACTTTAGAGTTCACATGAGAGTGCAAATCAAACAAATTTTCAAAATTGAAACATTAATTTCATGGGACAGCCAAGGGGAAGGTTTCCGGAAGTTTCCGAGTTTCCGGGACGTTTCGGAAACGGGGACGGCTCAATTTTTGCCGGAAACGCGTCCCCGGGTAACATAGGATTGAACAAGAAAGAAGTAATGGAGATGGAGAGTCATCAAAACACTTAAGTTTTCTTTTGGAAATGATAAAACAATAGAGAATACAAAGTTTCAATGGTTTTGGACGAGGTTTCAGAAGCTTGCATTGAGGAATAGATCAAGAGGGAGCCAAGAAATTGAAAAAGAAAGTGTGGAATGAATAGAGTATCCAAATTGCCATGAATTTGCAACTTTAAAAGATCATTGCGAATAGAGTGTGCTTGTGCATAATCTTCTTGCCTTGGTTTCTTGGCCTTTTTATTCTTGCCTTGGATTTGATTGGGTTTGTTGATGTGTGTGTTTGAGACCACATCCTTGAGTATGGTTGAGCTATGCCAACATGACCGGATCTTGAGAGACCCGTACTCTCGGTTTGTGACTGATTTAGTGCTTCTTGTATTTCAATGGAAACTTTATTTTGAGCCTTTTGTGTTCTCATGGTTATTGTTGTTTGATTTTGCCCCTTGTGCTGGCACACTCCATGCTTGAGGTTGAGCTCGCATGTGATATGTGGATGTAGGGTGTTAAAACCGCATCCAGGAATGTAGTTGAGCTATGCTCCTATGCCGAGGTCTGAGTGACCCGAGCTCTTGGTATTGAGACCAATAGAGCTTACCATGCTTCTTTACGATTTTATGACTTTTGAGTCCTTCCTTGCTTTATGCCTCGTTGCTTTATTGGTATGTGCCTCATTGTTGTAATGAGATGAGCTTGTTTGGTGTCTAAGTAGTGGAGTGGAGTTGCTTTCCAAGGCGCGTTGGGACACAAAGGGGTCCCAAGGTATCCCTTGGTAGAGTTCTTAATGAGTGATAATTAAATGATTGGGATTTAAACATAATAAGAAGAATTAAAGTGACTACCTTGCCGTCGATTGAGGACGTTGATATGGTATGTCTTTGTCTTGCCATTGTTTGAGGACGTTGATATTGCATAGTACCTTGCCATCTATGGATGTTGATATGGTACCGATAGCCTTGCCATTTGTGGATGTTGATATGGCTCAATAGAGCTTCCTTGATGAGAGACGGATCGCTCAAAGCCGCATGGGCCACCATGTGCCATGTGATGACACTCACTCTTGAGTCTCCACACCAAATCATTGTTAGTATTGAGCAGTGACCCCGTTGTACTTATCTATATGCATGTTGAGTGTTCTCCATGCATAGTTATCTGCATTTGAGTGATTGCATTGGGATTGTACCGTCCCCTAATTCTTGCACTTGTATGGCGTGAGTGTTAGCCTGCTTCTTGTATGTGCATTATGTGTGTTTGGGCCGTGTGACTATCTCCACGAGCACAGTGGGGTGGGCCTGAGGGTTCCACATGGTAGGGTGGCGTTGCACTTTACCGTTGCTGGGGACCAGTGTAAGATGACGGACTTCCTCCAGCTACAGGGACTTGGAGCTTGAGAGCTCAATTGTATCTCTCCATTTTGATAGCATCGGTATATGTTTATGTATTTGTACATTGATGTTCTTAGTTTTAGCTTAGTTTCCTTTACGCATTCAGTTGATGTATTATTGATGCAATCGAGTGAGTATGGCCTCGATCTATGCTATCTGATACTCCCCGGTGTGGAGTTAGATGTTTTCCAGTCATACGTTGGTGTCGGCTTAGGTTTCGGCTTTCATTCCTTGTATTTTTCGGCCAAGTTTCATGAATCGGCATCTCCGCCTATCATTCAGCGTCTGCGTAGATCGGCACCTCCAGAGGCTAAACCAACATCTCTAACTCTCTAGTATGAGACTTTTTGTCTCAGAAGTTTGCCAGTCATGGATCAGTGTCCCCGCTAATCAGCATCTGCGCAGCATGAAACAGCGTCTCTACTTGCTTTCATCGTCTCCACCCAGTTTAGTTTTCCATTCAATTCTAGGATCTGGGTGTTTGGCTTGTGCTTTCGGGTTGATTTTCGAAGGATTCTTGGATGTAATCCAGGCCTGAACACAATCGTTTGAGGATTTTTGTTTGCATTATTGTTTATGCTTATGGTTAAAAAGGAAATTAACTTGTATGATTAATCATGTTAGGAACATTTACTTTGGGCTTAAAAAGAACATCAGCTATTTGGGTTTGAGATTGGATTTAGTCTCCCTTTTTGTTTAGCCGTGAGTTCTTACCGGCTTACCCTCTCATGGTTCGTGGACATTGTCCGGATCCTTGTAGGCAGTCTCGTGGATGTGTGTTCTCCGTCCCGGGGTTTGTTTCGTTGTCTTGGAACCTTGGAAGTGCTTGTGAATTCTTTTGCTTGTGAGAGATCATGTGATGATCGGTATGTACTTTAGCAGGTTGTATCTCCGCTTATGTTATGGTTATGAGATGCACATTGTTACATGATGCTTATTGCATGTTTTAAAAAAAATTATTAAGTGCATATTTAACCCTTTGTTCCAAGGGTTCCTTGGTGGGGCATTACAATAAGACCATTGCATATTGTGCCTTCATGAAAACAACAAATAATGATTTCTTCCCAGCATACAAGGCAGTAGGAGGATGATCAAAAAAATGGGCTGAAAATTGTAATGACTATATTTTTTAATTTTTTTCCATCACGTCTGCATCTTCATTCCCACAACAAATTTGAAAATGGCGGAGGCAAAGGCAGGGGCAGAAAGTGGTGAGAATATAAAGGGCCAGAAAAGAATGAGAAATGAAACAGAGTGAATAATTAGAAAGCAAACATGCAGAAGCAAGAAGGATGCTAGTTTGCAGAGAACTTCGCAGCATACATGGAAAAAGAAATTTCTAATCCTGAATTGTGTATTGTGTTGTTTTGAAGGTTGGTATAGAATATGAATGGAATATCATGTGTTGGTCTAAGAGAAGCCATTTGTTCACTGCTCCATGACCCAGAAGAGTCTATAGGAAGAAAATGTATTCAACGTTGCACAAGCACAGTGCTTCAAATCTGTGATGGTCAATGCTCAAATGCTTCGTGGAGTTATTTCAAGGGTCAACAGCCAAGATGAAGCTTTCCACAACTGCTATTTAGACCACTTCCATTGTCTCATTGATGGGCTGGGAGCTGGGAAAAATGCACGAGGGCCTGACAGAAATCACATATATACTCAACATAGAATTGACTGTTCATCTGGTGAAGGGCAATGGAACACACTGACTCTTTGGCTTGAGAGAAAGAGTTGGGTAATGTTGTTTGTGTTGTTTGTGGAGACCTGTGTAATTGCCCCCAGTGAACATGTTTTTTTCTCTTTTTTTTCTACAAGTTAATTTTGTATATATGCAGTGTCCATGATTTTTTTCTTTTTTATAAAGATTCTTTTTGTGTATATGCTGGTTCTATGGAACCTAAATAAACAATTATAAATGTAACAGTTAATGTCTTTCATGAAGGATCTGGTGTACCATATGTAAACCAGAATCCATGCTTAATGCCAATTTTTGCAGTTCCTGAGTGCCTGACTCAGGTTATAAAGCAAAAAAAATGATGCATATAAAGTTTCTTTTCTAAAATTTCAATCCAGTGCAATGAATTTCCTTTCAGATTTAATAGCAGATAGATGTAGACTTGAGAATTCAGATCTGTGACTATTTTCTGTTCGTATTTTCAGCGGAATGAGTTTGTCAATTAGCATATCAGATTTGCTGTTTTGGTTGGAATTTTTTGTTTGAAGCTCTTAATATTTATGACAATTCACTGTGGTCTAAAAACTAACAACTTTCTCATGAGCAATACCAAAATGCAACACCTTGATTGTCTGTCAACTTGTCCACATTCCCACTTGTCCTTACCCTCTAAAAAACTGACTTAAATTAGTTATGGGAAAACAACCCCGAGTTTTCCTACATATTTGATCCAGACCACGGCCAACTTAAAGATTTGGGCCTGGGGTAGCAATTAGACAATAGAAGTAATCGTTTCTACAGATTCGATTAATTCCATATACAAACAATGCCCTAGAACCCAGATCCATATGTTAAGGCATACAAACTATGGCCTTGAACAATTCGTATAATAAGACAAATCCCAGATTCAAATAATATGACCAGATATCCTCCAAAACCATAGTTCAAGTTACCAGATAATATTATACTCGAATCTGACCAGATATCCTCCAAAACCGTAGTTCAAGTTAACAGATAATATTATACTCCTGAATCCAACTTCAAGTTATCCATAAGCATTATGCTATGATGCCCAATACAAAAGATGAGACAAAAAACATACACCAAAATCCTGAAAAACCACAAGGCTTAGCCAAGGATGCAAGCCCAATGCTTGAGTGGACTGCACCATGACAATTTAGTCAATACTTGTAGATGGATAAACTCATCAATAAGTTAAGGAGTTCTTCATGGCAAGCACAGATTAAAAACTCAAAATGACATGTCCATGTGTCGATTTAAGTAATATACAGCATACATTTATAGGTGTGGCATACCTCATCTGACAAGGCTACTGGGTGAACTTGATAGAAGAAATAATCTTACTATTTAACAAAAACATCCTACGAAATTTTTAAAAAACGCCAAAACCAAAATTCAACGTCAGCAATAAAATCCCTCAAGTCCAAAGTACGAGACAAAATAATGCCCTCGAGCCGAAAAATCAAATTATGAGACAGTGAACACGAGCCATATGATTATAAAGGCATCATTGACCGTATAAAGAGAAAATGTTAAATCCAAATATTTCCTACAGAATATTGTGCAGTCGTAATGCATGAACTCTTTAGTATAGTTATTTAGTTTGATGAACTCAATCGAAACAAAAAAGGGTTTGACAACTATACAATGCCACAAATTACCATGAAGTCTAGTGCTTCTTACCTTTGATATCTGTTATATTTGGGGTTCCATTTTTGCTGGTGTCAACAGCGTGTAAAGCCAATGGGCGTTGCAATTTTCTTGCGGATGACAAATCGAGATTGGTTTGAGATGAATAAAGGGGACAAAAGTCGCCCACAATATTGCTGCCCTCACCGTCCTCCTTGGATACACTGGTTTTGGAGAAGCCGTGCTTCTTTGATGTAGTGTTGTTGCACCTAATGTTCGGCCATGGCCGTTGTGATGTTCTGATGCCCAAATGTTTTGTGGCACTTGAACACAAAAATCCATTAACCACTTGGCTGAATTCAGAAGAAATTGGGGTGGGCGGTTTCCCAGGCGGGACGTTCAGCAAAGCCATTGTTCATGCACTGTTTTTTCGTTTTTTTTTTTTTGCTATTTCAGGTGTTCAATCTGTATTTTAGAGTCGTGAATGGAAAAGTTTATACATGGTTCTTAAATAAAATATTCGTCGCATGTTGTGTTGGAATGAAATAATCGAGAAATAAAAAAAAATGGAGAAATAAATTTATGATTTGTGTATAAAGAGAAGATTGATAGATAGATAAATTTTAAGTTCAGGAGGCTAAACATAGCTTATGGGACATTTGACAACTTAAGCCAACTTCATTAGTCCGGTTCTTTTCTTGTGCAAGTTGATAATGAGTACACCCAACTTCTCAATGTACTTCTCGCTAATAGGTTATGTGAAGAGCTATCAAATGTAGTATCCGCAAATTTGTCCATGTTGTTCTTGTATGCATCACATTCTAAGATAAAGTGATGTTTGGTTTCCACTTTCCCAGAATTGCAAAGCATGCAAACTCTCTCTTCCCAAGCCACTTTTGGCCTCTTCCAATGTTTGGTCTCAAACGGAGTTGATGAGAGTTGGTTCTCAATTGAGCAATAAGAATTTTAGCTCTCCAAAAGATGTTGGCCCTTATGTACGCTTTTTTAAGTTGATCACATGTAGAATTGAACTCATTGATATAATTTATTTTCTTCCTTCCAAGCCCATTTCCCCAATTTCTCTTGTAAAATTTCTCTATAACGAAGACCTTTATTTCTTTGTTATTTGTGGGGCACATATTGAATTGGATATTCCATTTACTCATCCACTTGATGTTTTGTTGCATCCACGTCTTTTTCAGTTCTTTTCAGTGTTGCTGCAACGGCTTGTGCTTCTCTAATGTTTGTATTGATGGATCAAAAAGTAAAAATGCTAATATTTTTAGTTTATTTATAGTGTAGAGTTCAATTCAATATTTAAAAAAACATTCTTACAATATAATATAGTAATATGGTAACTTTTCAATAGAATTAGTGTATAGAAATATAAAATTTTGGGCAAAATTTTATAGTTTATAATTATTTATTTTATTTAAAAAGTGTCATTTATCTTTCTTTCTATTTCTTTAAATAGGGAATAGTAATTGCAAAAATTAAATTATTATTTATCTTTTTATAAATTTTGTCACATCAATAAATGACTATATTTAAATGACATATACAACATTATATACATCATAATAAATGTCATTCATATCTATCCAATTAAATATATAATTTTAAAAAAAAATTAAACATTATGTAATTTAAAAACTACGATATTGTCTATCTAACAATTGATATATTTGATGTTTTAATTATTGTTAATATTTTTCTCAATTTTCATGTATTTATTATTTGTATAATATGCAATATATTATTAATGTATAAAAATAACTAAATACAAAGGCATGTTCAGAGGCCTTCAAGGGATAATCCTTTGAACGAGTTGGAGGAAAAATAGAAATGGAACCCTCCAAAAGAAGATTGGATAAAAATTAATTTTGATGGGGTCTTGAAAGGTTATCTGGGTCCAAGTGGAGTTGGATATGTAGTTAGGGATTAGAAGGGTAACATTCTTGTAGCAGGGGCGAACAATTTGATAGGGGGAACAAAATGAAGTTGAAGTTCAAGCGGCTCTTCTAGCTATCAAAATGGCTAACAATTCAATGTGAAAATACTCCATTTGGAGGGTGACTCCTCGGTAATTGTAATAGCAATATCAAAAGGTGAGTCGCATGTTTGGTACCTCAATAAATTCAAAACAAAAGATCATATCATTGATTAGTGTCTTTGATAGGTTTAGAGTTTCTCATGTAAAGAGGAAAGGGAACGTAGAAGTGGATGTAATGTCAAGGCTTGGGGTCAAATTGAACTAAAACATATAAGCACAACTCATAACACCAAGATTTTTGGTCAAGCAAAAATCCTTTGTTAGAGGAAAAAACTGCGGTGGGGATGACATCCACAATCCTTCACTATTGCAGTAAAAAGGTTGCTCGGTTAGAGCTACAATATTAGCTATTTCTAATAGCTTACCTTGTTAGGAGTACAATAAGACTTATTCAGTCTACCTTGTTAAAGGATTTTACAATCTCTAATCTAAGAGATGTACCCTGTTAAAGGATTTACAAAATCAGACCTATTAGGGTCTACCCAATAATGGGATTTTCACTCCTCTTAATACTATAAAGCTTAATACAAAAATGTCTGTGAAAATGCATCAACATATGATAGTCAGACTTTGTATGTTTAATGTATTCTTTACCTCATACTACACTCGGTAGCATCAAACTCATTCAACTGCTCTGTTATGTTATAATTTCTCTATACTCGGTGTTGCTCTGCACTTCAACTTTTTGTCCTCAAATTCAACTGCTCTTGTCTCTCTCTATCCCTGCTTTTCATTCAAAATATCCTTTATATACTCAATGTTTTTCCTCTTAATCTTATTGATTAGGTTTTCTTGCTTTTATTGTCAATCGTCAGATCATCTTCATGAACAGATTCAATGTACTAGTTACTTGGTGAACTGTGTAACCATTGCCTCAGGACTTACACTCTTCTTGGAAATAAAACTATTACTTTTGCCACTTGATCTTCACCATAGATCTTTATCATGACTTTTCTAAGTCGTAGATCTTGTAACTAACTTCTTCTTTGGCTTTAGAATCTTCTAGATTGTTGTGGTATTGTAATAAATATCAATCTGACTCATGTTTACCAAAATTGCTTCTACATACCTTGCTCGGTAGCATACTTCACTAGCTCGGTGACTTAGTAATTGTTATGCGTTGCTCGGTTCTTGGCTTGCTCGATGTATTACCGAATGACTTGGTATGACTCTATCTACTTTAGTGACTACCTTTGTACTTTCCTTTCCTTTCACCAATTGACTTTGACAAAACTAATGATAACAAAATAACTCTATAGGAGTATCAGAATGGTGATGAGTGTAGGTGAGCCCCCTCCTTTAGAGTTTGAGAGTGTTCAAAATTGAATTTGAATGGTGAGGAATTTCCCACCAACTCATGTATAGGTATAATTGATTTAAAATGCCAATACAAACATTTAATAGTCTTACTTTTTAATGATGACGGAGGAGCCAAACTTGTCATCAATTGGCGGCAAATGGCACTCATTTAACATGTGTAGGGAGATCATGCTAGAAGGTGAGGTTACATTGGAATTCATAACAAGGAGAAATTTTTAGAATGTAGAAGAGTTGGATATAGATGGTATCAAGTAAGGTTTAAAATGGTAGTGAGACAAGTTAAAATTCAGTGACAAGTGTTGGTGATCGTTGGCGGGCTGCAGAAGTACAATGGAGGTAAATTTCACACTCAAAACTCTCAAGAAACAATAACCTTTTTATGGAGAGATCTCAAGGATAAGAATGAAGGGCATTTTCCTTATTAATGATCCAAAGTTCTTGCAAATTTTGGACGTGTTGTTGGGGGAGGAATTTATGCGCATAGAGAACAGATATAGGCTCAATATAGATGTGGATTCTATGGTTTTTTCTTGGGCACTCCAATTGGGGTCAAAGGATGAGGCTTTTGGGTTATGTGAACATGTGTTAAATCACAATGGACTGGAGGCATGGTTCTCATGCTTACTATTGCAGAGCCAGGGCTTGGCTTTCGGGTTGAAGAGAGGGATTGGTGGCTAGTGGGGGGAACAAGGCAGAGATTTAAGCATTTCCTTGTCTAGAGTGCCTTGTCAAGCAAGGAGAGGAGAATTGAGGAAGCACGTGATGGATGGGGGTTGATCAAGGATTTCCTATGGGAGATAGAGGAGGAAAAGAAGGAGAAGGAAAAAGCACATTGAATGGCTAGGAAGTCCAAGCTACACACAAAGGGTGCGTTGTTTATTCGAGATGGCTCCTTGGTCGAAGACAAAATTCATAAGTCCAAGAAGGTCTGCTCCAACAAGGCTCTAAGTGGGGGTTTTATTTAAAGTGTTTGAATGTGGTTTGTTTTGCACTTTATTTGGTTAATCTCCTATGTTTATGTAGAAAGGTATTGTAATTTGGTAGATGGCTCTAAAGGCCAATGAATAGCACAAAAGCAAGAGAGACAAAATGGACAAGAACAAATTATATTCTCATCAAAGATGCAATAGATGAATTACAATACCATAACTGATGGATTAATTTTGAGATGAGTGTTGATGACCATCATGTTAGCATGATGCAATGACAGGGAAGAGAAGATCAAATCCCTCTCTTAAAACAATGATAAGAATCACTCTCAAGGTTATCAGTGATTGGATCACCATCATGCTGGAAGATTAGTGAAGATTCATATGTAAACACAAGGTAGGCCTTGTTGGTTCGGTGAGAAAGAAACTAGAGATTTGTGACTCACTTTTTATTGTTTTCTCAATATCTGAAAATTGGAATTTCTGTTAAGGTAAATTTTAACGATTTGACTCTTATTCTATCAATCGCTTTCTAACTTCAAATTTTGACAAAAATTAAAAGATTTGAGGGTAACAAGAGACTTTAAGAAAACAACTAAAATTTAACTCCTACAGACATCAACCATGAACAACTTTAACTTGCAGAAGAAATAACAAATTTGTTCTTTTAAACTTCAAATAGCATGAAATAGAATTCCACAACTCAAACTACCCAAATACAATCATATAAGGAAATTAAAATAAAGATTTTTATAATTCATCAAATCAACATAGTCATACCCATTCATGCACACATGTGAGACAAATCCATCCTTTAGCTCATAATAGATTTGATCGGCTCCATCAATTCACCACCACAAGTAAATTGATCACAACTAAGACCAATTAAATGAAGGCAAAGAAAATTCACAAAGAATATACATCGGATCTTGAATTCAAAATTATATTCCAAAATCATAAAATTAGTAGAGATTCACACCAAAATTGCAACACCAAATTCTTATGCTATTCTATTACAAAAATATTAACCCTTATTACAATTTGAAATTATTATTTTTTTATAGTTTTTACAACATTGAAATTGTCAAACCCGTAACTAGGGTTTCTGGGCATAATAAAATTAAAACTAAAGGTCAACAGCTGAAATCCACTCATAAACTATTGTATTACATGCTGACTTCGAGTTTTTCATGTTTACAACTAAAAAGGGTTTATTTTAACCCAAAAATGTGCCCTAGAATTTTGGGAGAACTCAAGTTTAACTGCAGCAAAAACTTGGATGCCCAAATCCATTTTTTAGCAAAAATAATGAGTTAAATGGTGAGAGAACTATCCCTCTTCATTTTTTGACCCCATAGGCAATTGGAGATATCAAAAAAAAATCTAGATGAAGATTCAACCTTTCAAAAATTATCACTTTCAACAAAAATGTGGCTACATTTTATTTTCAGCAATTTATACAAAAATGAGAAGTTAAACAAAATGATGCAACATCTCAAAATTCTAAAGATATGCCAACGTACTGAGGAAGGTTTGGCAAAAATTATTAACAGTTGTTTAACATCGCCAAACGATGGGAGCTTCATGTATTCCAACCAGGTTTGCTGATTTTTCGTGACAGTGCAAAGTTGCTTCCCCACTTGTTGGAATTGTTGTATCTCATCTCTGATCTCTTTCAATCCCCTTTTGTGTTTTGCATCCATTAAATATATTCTTTAGTGTTTATTCTTGCAAGCTTCCCTTTAAATGACTGGGTAATGTTATTTATGTTATAGGTCTTTTCCTTGTCTCCGTCCTGGTATAACTAACATGCCAAAGACCATGAATTCTTTAATATGTTGCACCAATGGCATGACTGCATCTATTTTCTTCTCAATATGTTCATTTATTTTATTGTAATATTTTATTGCTAGTTTGATAGCCCTTAGCCATGTTTCAAGATTATCTACTTCTCCCTCTTCAAAAGTAGCTAACTCTACCATCTTATTTACTTTGGCCTTCTTCATTACTCTCAAAATGGAAAGGAATTCGCCCCACGTTTATGCATTCCCCTCAATGCTATTATCTTGTCCATTGGATATCATATAATTTAGAGTAGTGATCTCCTTGACCATAGTGAAAAAGTGAATCAAAACATGCCTCATGGTATCCTCCCAAAGATCCTCCACTTGCTACTTTCATTCCTCACAAGCTTTGAAAAGAGGAACTATCTATGACGGTGTCACCTGTGCCTCTACTGTTACTTTGTAAAAATCAGCATGAGTTGAGTCTTTCTTTCAAATAATTGTACTTCATTAATTAGTCATAAAGAGCTATGAGATCTTCTTGGTTATAGTGAGTCTTGTGTGTCATTTTTTTGTGAAGTTTGTGAGAGTAGCCTTCAAGTTGGAGAAAATATTTTCAATTACAATAGCCCTGCTCTATTTTGAGTTGAAATTTGGGCAATATTGAAACATTTCAATAATGAGGGGTGATCCCATTTTTAGTGAGCCTAAAAATCATAAACTCGTTGATAGTGGGATGTCATAAACTTGCAGAGCTTGATGTAGACATTGCTCTTTAGTTTGCCTTCTTGTTATAGGATGGAGTGGCTACCGTGAAAGGGTTGAAAGTTGATGCCACCATGATAGCTATTATAGATGTAATAGGGTTATCTATAAAAGGGGAAGAGTATATAGCAGCTCATGATGTGGTTTTAGCCAGAGAAAAACTTACAAGGCCAGGGGATGACCCTTTACAGGTTTCAAAACAAGGATGTAGGATGCTCTTGTTACCTGATAAATGGGCTGTGGATGTGACTCAATGCACCTAAGTATTTGGCAAATTTCTTGACAAAGATGGTTGTAGAAGTTCAGAAAGGTAAAGATACTTTGATTTATCACTATTTTTTTATTACATTGCTTGTTAAAAGGAGTCTACAAATTTATTTTCTTGGGATGAATTGGAAAGAATTTTAAGAAATTAAAACGGTGAAACAAAGCAACCCAGGTCTAGGTGGTAGGAAATTAAGATCAAGAGGAGAATCAAGTAAACACAAAGGTAGTTTAAAACAAGAATATGACTCCTTATAAGATGGATAAGATAAGAACTATGAACCAAAAGAGGATTCCACTAAGGAAGAGGAAGAGATGGTTGCAACTACATCCCTTGCAGTTTAAACTCGAAGTTAGAAATTAACACAAAAACCTCCTAAAGGAACTCTTATCTTAAGAAATCCCCTGTAAAGAAAGTTGAAAAGGGAAAGGGAAAAAGTCATATAAAAGAGGAAGAGTAAGAGTAAAATGGATGAAACCCTAGACCTAGGCTCTGATAAGAAAAGTACTACTACATATTCCACTACTACTTTAGTTAAGGGTAGTAAGAAGCAAAAATATCCAAAAAAAACAAAAACAAAAGGAGACTTAAATTATCAAAAAGAAGTTTAAGTAGGATAAGTAAATTAAGGTGCAATCTTAAGGGACTGTTTCTAAAAGGGGAAAGAGATAAAAATCTTCTAATTCCAAAGATCGTGTAGATGAATGTTCACCTTTAGCTTAAAAAATGCAACATATACAATCTCCCATTTTTTATCTTAGAACTAGGTAAACCTACACCAATCTCATTCTTCTCCATAGACTTAGGGGTTCGGGATACTAACGAATTCAAAAGAAGAACAAGAACTACATCAGTATATTAGAACTAAATGAAGATCAGGTCGGTTTCAAACATCTAGGAAAAAGAAAACAAAGAAGAAGGTTGAGCTTGTAGTTGATGTCTCGAGTGGAGGGGAAGAACAAGAAGAGAAGGGGGGTGATGAATTAGTGCCAACATAATTAGATTGTGAGGGGAAAAATATGAAATGCCTAGAGTACGATATGAAGAGATTCTGGATAATGAAGAATTTCTCATTGAGCAAGGAGCACAAAAGATAACATAAAAGGAATGTACACAAGAATACCTAATTCATCCTAAGGAGAAAGAGGGAAATATTGACTGACTGGCAGAGTTAGCCGCTTAATAAAATCTAGGGGTCATTGGGAAAATTATTGAAATAGTTATTGATGTAGGTAAGCATGTAAAATCTCCTCTTACATCTTGGTCTTTGATGATATTTCATTTATGGGAACAAGTTCAACAATTAAAACAACAAAATCTTGAATTGGATAGAGAAAAAGAAAACATGAAACTTCAATTTGAAAAAGAGATTGAAAGTAAAGAGATAAAAGTAAAAAGACTAAATGTAAAGGTAGAAAGACTAGGAAACCATGTTCTACAAATAGTTAGTTGCAACCTCCCGCTAGAATCTATACTCTATATTAAAGAGAAAGATTGCTAAGTTTCCAATTCATGCAAATATATTATGATCTAATTTATTTTATGGTTACTCCTAAGGAGTACTTTGTTGTTTTTCAGAATTCTCTAGTTGAGTTAAAAAATACAATGTGTAAGTTCTATCTGCATAATTTAGTTGTCCCTTATAATACAAATTGGAATCCCCTATTATATGTTGGTGATCTTAAAGTAAGGGAATTTTTATTTTATATGTTCAATGAAATGAACAAAGGGGATCAAATTGAAAGGTCTAAAACATTAGGGCTTTGAGAAAAATCCATTAATCTAGATGTTATTCTTAACAATTGGTTAGTCTTGATGAACAAACCAGAGGTACGAAGTCAAGTGTTGCAGAGTAGGAAAGATATCTATGAGATGTTTACTTGAATGTTCAAATATGATTGAAGTAAAATAACCACACATGTGGAAAATGAGTAGGATGAGTTATTCGATGACTTAAAATGCAAAGAACCTCACTCCCTTTTTAATTACCATGCAACTATTCACAAGGTCAAGGTATTGTAGACACCTAAATTTGGTCAAGCAAATCAAATAAAAAATGAAGTGAGCAAATCACGAATTAATTGAATAATCAAAGCCTTTGGATTAATTAAATCAAAATAATCAATTAATTATGAAATTGATAAACACTCAATTAATTGCATAGTTAAAATCAAATTAATTCCAACCCCTTCAAGGGTGCACATGACTAAACAAATTAAATAAATCAATTAATTTAAATCCTTTTATTCCTCACCCACCACATGGGTAAATCAATTTCAACCAATGAGGATTAAGGATTAAGCTCACATGGATCAAGCCCAAAGTGATTCTCCATCACACATCTTGGAGTTGCATCTTGACCACTCATTTTGTCCCCTTATTTGAAACCACCATTTAAATTGTCTTAACCTTTGATACAATTAACTCAACCTAAACCTAATCAAGTTTAAATCAACTCTACCCCCTACCTTTGGGAAATCCTTTAAATAGAGGCCATTTTGAGTGCAAAACATATAACACACATTCATGAGCAAAGCATCACCACTATATGCATTTTGATTTGGAGTTCATAGCATTCAATTTGATTCAAAGTTGCAAATAGTGATCAGTCTTGAAGCATTTTAGGATAATTTGAGCTAAATAGGGTTAAATCACATCAAATAGCTTTAATTTATCATTACTAGGACTATCATTAATGGTTGCTTGAGCTGAGAGCATACTATTTTCTTTCCTAGATAGAGAGACATGAGATGCTCATTGTTCCTTTTGATTCAATTAGCTTGATTTTGCATATTTTGAAGTTGAATTGATAGCAATAATATTAATTTAATGAAGGTATGATATTCATATACACAAGTATATATGTAGCTGGAAGTGAGGTGAGAACTCATGGGGTTACTTCTACTCTTTCAACCTCTCCTGTTTCTCTAGCCAATTCCATATTGGAGTAGACTATAATAATCAGAAGAGAAAGAAGAAGCCAAATGGAAAAGGATTAGAAGTTTCAATAGTTTCTATTGGAATACCATAGCTACTAATCTAGGCATGACTACACTTTCAGACCTTGGATCTTTAGCTATGTTTAAGAACTCTTATGTAGTACTTGCTTTGGGAAAAGCAAGGCAATAGCTTGGGGTAATGAAGGAAAGGTGTCTTTGATGTTTTTAGTATGAATTTTTAGCTGTGTCCAATACTTAATTAGTTACTATGATTATGTCTTTTATGTTCAAGATTCAGTATTTTCATGTGATTAAGGAAACTTTCATGCTACAATGCCATATAGATATATATTTAGTTTAAAGTATAGTCTTACGGAAATTTATGGGATTGAATGTGATGAAAATTAGATTAAATGGTATATGAATGTTTATTTTCTTCCTAATTGGGTTTTACACCATATGATGAGGTGAACTATCACAATTCTTGTGGCCGTGATTATGCAAGTTCATGTAGTCAAGTACTGGTCGAGCGTTGAAATAGTCTTCAAAATTTTAAGCATCATTATCAACTTGTTCAATATTAAAGACTTAGTCTAATACTATTAATAGGAAGATAATGATTTTCTACTTCCAAATGACATGTGTAAAGTCAGTTAAACTATTCATATCTGATATAGGAGGTGTAATGATGACAATACTCTGTTTCTTGAGCGTATGTTATCTTTATGAGAAATAAATATTTTCCTAGATCTAGGGACTTTGCATGCATGGATGGTTAACTCTTTCAACCTTAAAAGCTTATATATTGTAATCTTAATATGGATGTAGAAATTTTGTTTTTCTTTGGTTGATAATATACAATTATTATAGTTGACTCTGCATATTTATACTTTGTTGGTATGAATCAATGGATTATGGATAGAATGTATGTTAACTCATTTATTCCCTCTTTTTAAGTGCAACTAGGTTTATCTCTAGGGGGCTTACTTGAGCTATATCTCCATCATATTTTATTTCACGTATTTTAGTGTAGTAGTTGATAGTGTAATAGTGTTTTTAATATTAATGTTAATGTTATATGACTTTGTTCCCACAACTTTAGATAGTATTAGTGGACTACTATTGTATATGTTTAATTTGTTTCATGTATTGTTTAAATTCGTTTACTATAACATTTCAGAAATGCATTACATTCAAGTAGGTTAATTATAACTTTAGCTGATTAGTAAATAGTTTCTTTGTTGCATTCCTTTCAATAGTTAGATGGCAGTTTGAATAGAATTGTGATGCATAGACTATGTCAGCCCATTTCAAGTATACGAATCCATTTTGACAAGAGTAAATGTGAACCATTGCCAAGAAAGGTTACTCCAATATAGTATTTACTTTGAGATTTTAGGCTTTTAGTCAATTTAATCAAGAATGGTTAATGGAACTCTACACTCACCAAAGACAAAGAAGCCTCAAGACCATGGTTGAAAAAAAAGCAAGGAAGGTTGGACATTGTACACAAGGCACATGCTAGAGAATGGACTCGACATGATTAGTTTTGAAGCATAGCGAAAAAGAGAAAAAAAACTTTTGGTTAGGTTTTGGATACCATCAAGGTGGACCCTATGAGGGGCCCAAGCCTTGGTGATCTAATCCTAGATCATATTTCAAAAGGGACAATCCCAAAAAATTTACCTATTAAAGTGTACTATTCTAACCATTGACATGCACTATCAAAATACTAAGCTAGTACGACAACATCGCGAATACCAAGAGATGTACCCCCATGAAAAACTTAAGACAAAAAATTTTAGGGTTACTTGTTTGATGGACCCATTATCACTAGATTCTAGAGCTTCAACACCAGTAGAAAGTGTTTTATTGAGGCTAGTAGAGGTCATTATAACAAGAAAAGGACTCCCATAATTAATATGCATAGACGTTAAAAAATGGCTCATGCCTACGCCAATCCTATGTGTTAACATTTATACATTGCGATTGAAACATTGTATGTGCATCCTAATTATTCCTCTATGTTGCGTATATGGTCTTTATCATATGTTAGCATTGTGTCTTTCATAATTAACTAAATATTGAAAATTGTTCCATTATTACTAATATTTATCTGATTTTGTATCATAATATTAATCAGTTGGCCAATTTGATCATTTTCAAAATCAATATCAACCTTTCCAAAACCTTCAAAATTTATTCAAAATCCTTTCAAAACCTTATCAAAATCTTCAAATCGATTCAAAACCCATTTTCAATCTCCTTTAAAATTAATTCAAATCATTCCTAAATATTTCAATATCATTTCAAACCTTATCAATACTTTTCAAAATCAATTCAAGGCATTGTCAAATTCATCGATGTCATTTCAAATCATTTTCAAAATCATCAAAATGCTTCCAGATCTTTATCAAAATCATCGAATCGGCTCAATTTTGCATCAGTGTCATCATTTTGGTCAACGATCAACTAATTTTCCCTTTAGGGGTAAATAACCCATACTTTATCTCTAATCCTAAGTCTTGGTGAATAAATAATACTTTATTTATCTCCTTTCCTAAGTGCTCACAATTAATTAATTCTTATTAATTGATTGGTTAATTCATGATTTTGGAATTTTATCCCTAAATCCTAATTTGATTTGAATAAATGAGTTTTAAAATTCAAAATTCCCTCCTTTTTCCACATGTATCCATCTCCTACCAATTAGCTTCCACTTTCCTTTTTTCCACTTGACATAGTTGTCATAGTTTTGTGACAATCTTCTTTTTTCAATTGTCACAATTTATCATACTTTATGACAAGTTTCCCTTCTCCACTCCACACTAATTTTCCAATTTGATCTCTTACAATTTGTCATAATGTGTCATAATATGACACTTTTCCAAATTGAACTCCTTAATTATGACATTCTTCCATTTGTGCATCAAATTGCCAATTTTGCAATTTGGCCTTCAACTCTATAAATTGAGAGCCATTTCTCAATCACAACTAACCATCATCTTTCAAATTTTCTCACATGTTAGTAATAAGAGAGAGGGGGGGGGGGGTGAATCAGTGGCCTCTAAAATATTTCAATTAATCAACCCAAACACTTAGTACCATAATATTAAGCCTCTAGTTATTTTCAATCCTACAAGATGTATTCCTTCAAATAACTACTGCTCGGAGTTACCTTCTAAAATTTATCCTTTATGTTTACCGAATAGCAGTCTTTCAATTTACCAAAAAATAGTAAATATCTTAGTGTATACCGATCAATCCAGATTAGTTATGTGTAATGCAAAACACTAAAGTAACGACTCATAAACACATTGACACATGGATTTTTAATGTGGAACCCCTGTTAAGGAAAAAACCACTTGGGACCGGTAACCCAAAATTTTTAGTCTTCTAAAGTGAGCTCAGTGAAGATCCAACCCTATTAAAGGTTACAAACACGTGTGACCTTGTTAGAGAATTTAAAAGATTAGTTTGTCACTTGATATCGGGCATCTCTATGCTACCTTCTATGACCAAACCCTAGTTTTTCAAAAGGTATCTGGCATCTCATGTTATCTTCATGATCAAAAATTTTGATACTCCTTGGGATGTATCTCAATATAGAAAGGATCTTTAAATTCTGCTCGGTTAAGAGACTTTCTGAATCAATGGTTAAACTAAAACAGTATGATCTGTTCACATATACAACTTATACTTGCAAATTTTCAGATCTATTGTAAGCTCATTAAATCATTTTGATCAATATATCTTTTCAATATCTTTTCTCCACTTTTGTTTCTTCTCGGTGATGCTATGCTTTGTTGCTCAGTGTCCACAAAAATCTTTAGCTCTTTCCTTTTCTTGATTGATCAGGACTGTATGAAGTTGTTCTTTATCAGTTTCTCTCCAACATCCTCTTTTTCATTCACTCCCCTTAATTCATAATGAATTAAGTTGTCTCTTTATAGACATGATATCACCATTTCTCTCTTCTTGAATTTCTTGTTCTTGCCGCAATCTTAGCCAATCTTTATTTAAAGCATAACTCATGTTTTATCCCGTAGAAATCTTCTTTCCAACTGGATAAAACAACTTTAAATCCTTTACTTATCTCTAGCTTTATCTTGTCGATGAAAACAATGATAACAACCAGCTAAGTCTATTTTTAGCTCTGCCAGCTAGATATTTTGTTGTTTATGAACTCCAAATAACTTTGGTGTTTTAACTCTTTGATAGCTTCGTTCAACACTTCAGTTCTCCTCGCGCTTCTCCGTCGGGGTTGTCTGTCCTTCGGGATTCACTGCAAAGTTCTGCTCGTCGGTTAACACTATAATTATGGTCATCGATAATGCTTGTGATTATGCTCTTTGGTAATTCTCATCGGTTTCTTTGCTTGGGAATCACTATGACTTAACTTTCGGTTATCTCTGTCCGTCGGGTTCTACTAGCCGTCGGTGTTTGAAGTCACTTAGTGAGTGCTTGTCTTTTATGCATTACTGAAAGCATAATTTTTTTCTCTCTAATTCTCTAAAGTCTTTGACACTTTGATTATAACTGATTAGATTATATCAAGTTGACATCAATGACAATACAATCCATTAACTGATTTAATGTCTTACATTATCTTTCTGCATTTCGGTGATCAACTTAACATCTTCAAACATTCAATCAATTACATGTCATCAATCTCTCCCTTTGGCATTGATGGAAACACACTACATTATCACACTATATTATTACTAATACAATACGAAATATAGCAGTTTCATCAATATTTCCTATAGTAACTATTACAAATGTTTGGCACTTGGTAAGCTCAAATAGCTTGGATTTGTTTCTTGCAGAGTGGATGTCTTCAATATTTAATCCCTTCACTGGATAGATGTAGCAGCTTATGTCTCTATTCTAATATATGCTCTGCCTTGATTGTTCCTCTATTGGAAAGATTTCTACAATGTAGACAATTGTTATTTTGTCATCGATGTCAAACTTTAACTGGTGAGACTATTGTTGTATGTTTGAGTACCTTATCCATTGATTGATGAAGGTTTGAAAGAATGGGATAACAAGAAGACCAAGGAAATGGTTGAGTTATGAGTATACACCAGGGTACTTGATCATCTGGCACTTTGGCAAAGTGATACATTGTTTATCTATCACTAACAGTTCATTGGAAGGTCGATGTCGAGAAAAGCAAAGTCAATGCCGAGCAAAGCGAAAGTAGATGCTGAGAAAAGAAAATATGATGTCGAGCGCCAGTGAAATGTCGAGAGAGATAGAGAAAGTCGAGCAACAATATTGTGTTTATTGATGAAATTTGAGATCTATGGCCGACATAGTTGATTTTATTGGGATATGCATTGTTAATTAAGATTGGTCCACATTCATTTAATGAACGGGAAACTGTTATTAGTGCATGGATTCAATGTTTAATTAATGACTGTATTGGAGAAGTAAATTAAATGTAATGATGGAAAGATCTGTTGGATATGACCTAACCTAAGATCTATGATCTTGATTAAGCGACAAAAGATCTATCTGACCTAGATGAAGAGGTATATTATAACCTATCGTGGTTATTGTTATTGTATCCTAAGGAAGGAGAAGTGGAATGCAAAGTATTGCATGGTTAATTGACTGATTGGTGAAGACCTAGTAGATAAGGCTGAGCAGAGAAGCGAAGTGATTTCTTGATGAATTTCCAAGTAGATCTGAAGTTTGAGATGAAAATGAAGGCCACTCAGTGAATTAGCATTAGAGCTAAAATTGGATCTGCATTTGCAAAGTAAGTTGTATGTATCAGATCACACCTGTTGATTACTTTCTAACCATTGTATCATTTCAAATCCTTTAACCAGGTTGACATAACAGTCATTGTATAAATCCTTTGAACAAGGTGACATTTAGATTGGAATGTTTTAAGTCCTCTAATAAGGCCACTCCTGACAGGGTGATTAAATCCTTTAACCAGGTCACATTTGACAGTGTGTTTTGTAACCTTTAACAGGGTAGGCTCCTAACAGGGCATCACTTCAGAAGAGTGAAATTTTGGTAGCATGTTACTGGTGGTTTTTCTCATATTGGGTTTCCATGTTAAATCATGGTGTCAAAATGTGTGAATGTTATTGTTGTGTTTTACTGTTAAGTTTCTGCAAGCTTATTTCATTAGTATAGTAAACTGCACACTTTTATTGTTTATTGCTGCTGAGAAGATCTGAGTTGTTGAAGTTGGTTTTATATGGGCACATCTGGACCTAAGGATAAATGATTCACCCCCCTCTTAGTTATTCTAAATTCATCCTAACAATTGGTATCAGAGCACAGTTCTCTTGAAAAAGTTTGAAGGTACTTGGAGATAAAGGTCAAGATGTATAAAAGGGATGGACCGAAGATTAACAAGGAAAACTTTTCTACATGGAAAAGTTTGATGAAACTTCACTTGGCCAGTATTGGTGATTCTATTAAATGACATATTGAAATAGAGTATGTAGCCCCTACTGGAGTTCTGAATGTTGCACAATTAAGAGAAAAGCATGAACATAATCAAGCAATGTTGGAACTTGCATCATCTATGAACTATCATGAATTTGAGGACATCAAGGATTGTACAAGCACAAAGAAGATGTGGGATGCCCTTGCAACCATTTATGGAGGTGATATGAATGTACTAAGAGCCAAATCTAAAAGCTTGAGAGGTAAGTTTGATGATTTAAAAATGCAAGAAGGAGAAAATATAGTGCAATATTATGATAGGATAAAGTAAGCTGTAAATGCTATTAGAGGAGCTAAGGGAACCATTGATGAAGACACTATCATGAGCAAGGTACTGAGAACACTTATTCCTATTTATGCTATTAGAGTATCTATAATTCAAGAACTGAGATGTACTCCTAATAACAATTTAACTCTGGAAAGTTTGGTAGGAAAACTTACTGCATTTGAGATGTCAAATTTTGACAACTATACTCCACAAGATGTTGAATCTGCATTCAAGTCATAGATGGTCATCAAAAAATCAAGGAAAGGAAAGAAATGTGTGGACAGTGACAGTGACACCTCAGATGATGATCTAGAAGAGCTTGACGCACTTATGGCAAGGAGACTAGCTAGAGGAAAAGGAAAATTCAAAGGTAAACTTCCTATTATTTGTTTTTCTTGTAACAAAGTTGGTCATATTGTTGTTAGATGTCCTGACAAGAATGAAAAAGATGAAAGAAGAGACAACAAGTACAAAGATAGAAAGGATGACCAAGACTACAGAAAGTACAAGGATTACAAAGACAAAGGTAAAAAATCTTGTTATATAGCTGAAGAAGCTTCTGACAGTGAATCTGACAAATCTGATGAAAATGATATAGAAGTTGTTTATGTTGCAATGAAAGATGATTCTGATGATGATGAGAAAATTGCACTAATTTCTTATATGAGTAAAGGTGATCATTGGATTATTGACAGTGGTTTTTCACATCACATGACTGGTGATAAGGACAAATTTGAAACCTTAGAACAATGTAAAGGTGGATATGTTAAGTTTGGTAATGATATACCTTATAGAGTTAAAGGGCAAGGAACAATTCAACTAACTAGCAAGATTAGATGTGATGATGTATACTGGGTTGATGATCTTAAGTATAATTTGTTGAGTGTTTCACAGCTGAACACTTCTAGTTACAGAGTTGAATTCCATCACAGGAAAGCAAAGATCTATGATGCCAATGGAGAATTAGTTGGAGGTGGTGAGCAAACTAAAGGTAACTTGTTCTATCTGGATTTAGCTAAAGAGACATGCTTGTTTGCACAATATAATGATGTTTGGTTATGGCATAAGAGGCTATGTCATGTTAACTTTGATAACTTGGTAAGCATAAGTAAATTGAAAAAGGTTAGAGGGTTGCCTGAGTTAAAGAAACCTGAGAATGCAATGTGTAAGCATTGTCAGTTGGGAAAAATGACTAAATCTAGTTTTAAGAGCAAAACTCATACTTCTGAGAATATTTTGGAATTGGTTCATACTGACCTTTGTGGACCTATTGGTGAGAAAAGTTACTGTGGAGACATATATATTATTCTATTTGTAGATGACTACTCTAGGATGATGACTGTTATGTTTCTGAAAGAAAAATCTGATGCATTTCAGTTATTTAAGTGGTACTTGGCAAAAGTTGAAAAGGAAACAGGTAAGAGTCTGAAATGTTTGAGATATGACAGAGGAGGTGAGTTCATTTCTAATGAGTTTAACAAGTTCTACAATGACCGAGGGATAAAAAGATAGATGTCAGCACCTAGGACACCACCACAGAATGGTATAGCTGAAAGAAGAAATCAATCTATCATGGATTATGCTAGAACATTAATGATGGAGAAAAATGTTGCACTGAAATATTGGAGAGAAGCTATGAGTATAGTTGTTTATACCTTGAACAGAGTACAAGTCAAGAAAGGTACAAATACTACACCTTATGAGCTATGGTATGGACATGCACCTACTGTAAGTTATTTTAAAGTCATTGGGAGCAGATTTTTTATACTGAAGGATAACGTAAATGGTAAACTTGATGCTAAAGGAGAAGAAGGCATATTTCTTGGATATTCTAATAAGAGTAAGGCATACAAATGTTTGAATTCTAACACTAACAAAATTGTGGAAAGTGCAAATGTTAGAATTGATGAATATGCAGAAAGAAATGAAGCTGAAAGCATGATTCAGCCTGAAAGTTACAGATCATTCACATATCCTGAACAAGAGGATTCTAACGAAACTGAAAATGAAGTTGTCAGGCAATAGTCTACACCTGCCGAGACACAGAATGAAATTGCCAGGAAACAAGAGGTGACTGCTGAGCTATTTGATGGAGATGTTGAGTCACAGTTTCACCCTGAGCTGAAAAAGAGCCTACTTTGGAAAAATATGTAAGAAGTCACCATAAACCTGATCAAATCATAGGAGCAAAGGATTTTGCAGTTATGACAAGAGGCAAATTAAGAGAAGACACATGTTTGCTATGTGATTTTGAGCCTAAGACAGTAAAAGATGCTTTAGACAATGAAGACTGGATTCAAGCCATGAATGAAGAGATAGACCAGATTGAAAAGAACAAGACATGGACACTAGTACCGAGACCTGACAACAAAAATGTAATTGGTACAAAGTAGGTATTTAGAAACAAGTTGAATGAACATGGAGAGGTGACAAGGAATAAAGCAAGACTGGTATGCAAAGGTTATGCACAAGAGGAAGGAATTGACTATGGAGAGACATTTGCCCCAGTTGCAAGATTGGAGGGTGTGAGAAATCTACTTGCATATGCAGCCTACAAAGGATTTAAAGTATATCAAATGGATGTGAAGTCAACATTTCTAAATGGGATATTAGAAGAGGAAGTATATATTGAACA
>MU213495.1:309004-320763 GCA_018584345.1 Thuja plicata
TTCCCATATTGGGTTTCCACGTTAAATCATGGTGTCAAAATGTGTGAATGTTATTGTTGTGTTTTACTGTTAAGTTTCTGCAAGCTTATTTCATTAGTACAGTAAACTGCACACTTTTGTTGTTTATAGCTGTCGAGCAGATCTGAGTTGTTGAAGTTGGTTTTATATGGGCACATATAGAACCAAGGATAACTGATTCACCCCCCCTCTCAGTTATTCTAAATTCATCCTAACAACCTCTTCTTGATAATCTCTTTTTTCCTTTGACAACAATCTCTCCCTTTGTATGAACTCTCTCCCTTTGTTACTTCTCTCCCTTAGATGTATATTTCATATGTAATCTATCTCTCCCTATGGATAACGATATAATATTTTCTGATAATAAGATCATCTCTCCCTTATAATAATGAGAATCTCTCTCCCTTATGATTCATGATAATGATATAATCTCTCCCTTTGACAACAATGCCAAACATTTTTTTTTTATATCATCTTCCATCCCTTTTTATAATATAATCCTTGAATTTCCCTATCCATTAGCAATACATTGTCTCTGGTGTTTGGTGTAGATTTGTACCTTGCTATGTATAGATGTATCTGTTTCTCTTCATCTCGATGCTTGCATCAACATGAATGATCTTTTGATTGTGTGTAGGCTGATGCAACCTCCTAGTCAGCTTACTGACTGATAGACAAGGGTTGTACCCCTAGTCTTTATCTTAAGTACTCAAATGTATCTTTCGATAATGGCTTGGTGAATATATCAGCTAATTGTTCCTTTGATTGAACATATTCCAGTATCACCTCTTTTTCTTACAATTGTTCTCTTAAATAGTGATACTTGATAGCAATATGCTTAGTCTTAGCATACATGGCTAGATTCTTAGAAATGCTAATTGCACTGGTTCAAGGATCTTCATATTCATACCTTCCAACAATTGTTTGATCCATGCAATATTGGATCAATTTGCAGCAATAGCCACATACTCTTCTTCTACAGTAGACTGAGAGATGCATCCTTGCTTCTTGCTCATCCATGTGACAAGTCTGTCACCCATGAAGAATGCTCCTCCAATTGTGCTCTTTCGGTCATCAATATTTTCAGCCCAATCAACATCTGTATAGACTTGTAGCTCAAATTTTCCTTCTCTTTAATACCATAAGCCATAGTCCTCGGTGTTCTTCAGATATCTCAGAATTCTCTTGACAATAGTCATATGTGATTCTTTGGGATTAGCAGAGAATCTTACAACTATTCCAACTACATGTGCTATATATGGTCTGGTATGAACAACATACATTAGTTTGCCAATCATTGATATATACAATGTCTGATTTACCTCATTTTATTTGTCTTCTTTTGTCAACTTACATCTGGTAGCCATAGGTGTTCCAACTAGTTTGGAATCCTCCATCTTGAATATCTTCAGCACTTCCTTGATGTATTTGGACTGGGTGATATATATGCCTGCATCTTGTTGAAGAATCTGTAGACCAAGAAAGAATTTGATCTCCCCAAATATAGACATTTCAAATTCTTTGCCCATTTCATTAGAAAAGGATTTGCATAGTAATTCATTTCCCCGAAAAATGATATCATCAACAAAAATTTCAGCAATCAGAATATTACCATCGATGTCTTCTTTTAAGTACATATTGCTATTTTCACTTGTTCTTAAAAATTCAATGTGAATGAGATAGGAGTGAAGTCTTTCATACTAGGCTCTAGGTGCTTTTTTTAATCCATACAAGGCCTTATGTAGTCTACATACCATGTTTCTCTTGTCTAGATCAACAAACTCTTCTGGTTGTTCAATGTATACCTCTTCTTCTAGCATTCCATTTAGGAATGCAGATTTGACATCCATCTGGTATACCTTGAATCCTTTGAAAGCAGCATAAGCAAGTAAGATTCTTACTCCTTCTAGTCTAGCAACGGGTGCAAAGGTTTCTCAATAATCAATACCTTCTTCTTGTGCATACCCCTTGCATACTAACCTTGCTTTGTTTCTTGTGACTTCTCCATTATCATTCAACTTATTTCTGAATATCCATTTGGTACTAATGACATTATTGTCATTAGGTCTCAGTACTAGTTTCCATATACTATTCTTCTCAATCTATTCTATTTCTTCATTCATAGCACTGACTCATTCTTCATTTTCAAGTGCAGTATTAACAGATTTTTGGCTCAAAATTAAAAGGTAAACATCTAGTGTTTAGTGACTTACTTCTGGTTCTCATTCTAGTCTTCTTGTCTCCTATGATTTAATTTTGTGGATGATGTCTTCTGAAATACTTGGAAAGTTTTGATTCAGCTCTTTGTCCATCATTTTGATCATCTTCTTAACCTTCGTTCTGATCTCCATTGCTCGGTACATCATTTTGAGTATTATCCTAATTTTTGGTAATTACAGCCTGATGCTCGGGTGCAATGTTTTGTTTCTCGGGAGTGATACACTATTTCTCAGGTAGAGTGTCAGGTTCTTCAATATAAACAAACATGTTGTAGTCCTCTGGTTCTCTCATGCTTTCCTTATCATTCTTTTCTGCAAATTCTTCTATCTTTACATTTGCACTTTCAATAATCTTGTTAGATAACTTGTTAAGACATTTATAAGCCTTTCTTTTGGTGGAATACCATAGAAAGATACCTTCATCACTTTTGGATTCAAGCTTTCCATTTCTATCATGCTTCAAAATATAACATTAACTACCAAAGATTCTGAAGTAACTTACATTGGGTGTGTAACCATGTCAAAGCTCATAGGATGTCTTCTTTGTGTCCTTCTTCAATTGTACTATGTTCAATTTGTAGACAACAGTACTGACAGCTTCCCTCCAGAAAGTTTGAGTGATGCTTTTCTCAATCATCAATGTTCTTTCACAGTCAACAATTGATATGTTCTCTTCTCAGCAATTCCATTTTGTTGTGGTGTTCTCAGTGCAGAAACATGTCTTTTAATTCCATGCTCATTATAGAAATTAGTGAATTCATCTAAAATAAATTCCCCTCCTCTATCTGACCTTAAGCATTTCAATTTTGTATCACTTTGTTTTTCTACCAAAGCCTTATACCATTTAAACATCTTGAATGCTTCTGATTTATCTTTTAAGAACATAATTGTCATCATTCTAGAATAATCATCAACAAAGAGAATGAAATATCTATCTCCACAGTAACTCTTTGTCCTCATGGGTCCACATAGATTAGTATAGACTAATTCTAGAATTGCATTAGATGTATGGGTTTTACTCTTGAAACTAGACTTTGTCATCTTACCTTTTTGATAGTTCTTGCACATGATATGCTCGGGCTTAGTCATGCTCGGTAAGCCTCTGACATTCCTTTTATTGCTTATCTTTATCATGTTGTCAAGATTCACATGACACGATCTTTTGTGCCACAACCATATGTCTTCATTTCTAGTCATTAAACAAGTGGTGTTAGTGTCACCAAGATAGAAAATTTTACCTTTTGTCTGCTCACCAGTTCTGATCAACCTTCCTAATACATTGAAGATCTTTGCCTTTTTATTCTCAAATGCTACTCGGTGACTTGTATTGTTCAGCTATGAAACACTTAACAGATTATAATTTAGTCCTTTTACCCAGTAAGCATTTTCACATTTGATCAGGTTATTCAATATTATGGTTCCTTTACCTTCAACTAGACAAGGTGTGTCATTACCCATTCTTACTGAACCACCATTATAGTATTCAAAAGTTTCAAACTTTTTCTTATCACCGGTCATGTGGTGAGTGTAGCCACTATCTATGATCCAGACATCATTCTTACTAACCTTAGATACGAGTGTAGTTTCTACATACGTTTCTTCTTCTTTGTCTAAGTCATCCTTCATGGCTACAAATACCATCTCAATGTATTCTTCAGATTCGGTTTCAGTATCATCAACTCTGTTCTCAGCTAGGTAAAAAGATTTCTTTCCTTTGTCCTTGTAGTCTCATGTATCTCTTCTTTTAGACTGTCAGTTGCTTCGGTAATCTCTATTATCACCTTGGTAAAACTTATTTTCATATGTTCTGTCATTTCTTCTGTTAGGACATCTTGCAACAAAGTGTCCAACCTCTTTACAATTAAAACATACAAGTCATAATTTACCTTTGTATCTACCTTTGCCTCTCTGCAATCTTCTTGCCATTAATGCTTCAATATCATCAAGTCCTTGATCCTCATTATAAATTTCACTATCATTCCTCATAGTGTGTCTATGACTTGACTTACTTATTTCAAAGAAGACTTGAATGCAGATTCTATAGATGGTAAGACACTATTATCAAAGTTATTCATCTCAAATGAAATCAGTCTACCAATCAGACTATTTAGAGTAACTATATTGTTTGCAACTGCTCTCATTTCTTGAATAGCAGAAACTCTAATAGCATATACAGGTAGTAAGGTTCTTAATATTTTACTTACCACTGTCTCCTATTCAAGTACACCTCCAACTCCTCAGATAGCATTGACTACCACTTTGATTCTGTAGCTATACTGAGTGATATTTTCTCCTTCTCTCATCCTTAGGTCATCAAACCTCCCTCTTAGGCTTTCTACCTTGGTTCTTGGTACATTAGCATCTCCTCTATGTACCAGCTTCAACTTATCCCACATTTTCTTTGCAGAGGTGCAGGTTTTGACATCTTCAAACTCAGCATCAGAGAGTGTTGAGGCAAGTTCTATCATCATGCAATTATGCTCATGATTTTCTCTCAATCTCTCAAGAGTATGAGGTCCTATAGGAAACACATATTCAGTATCAAGGTGTTGAGTAACATCATTACCAATACCTGATAGGTGGAGCCTTATTATGCTTTACCATAATGCAAAGATGTCTTTATTCAACTTGGGCACATCTCGTTTGTTCATCTTGTGATCTTTTTCTTGAGTTGTTAAACTCCCTTTCTAAGCACAAAAGCTTTGATACCAATTGTTAGTAATAACTAAGGGGGGGGGGGGGGGGGGGGGGNGTGAATCAGTGGCCTCATTCCAATTAATCAACCAAAAAAATTAGTACCACAATATTAAGCCTCTATTTATTTTTAGTCCTACAAGATGTATGCCTTCAAATATATGTATCAAATAACTACTGCTCAGAGTTACCTTTTAAACCTTATCCTTTATGTTTACCGAATAACAATCTTTCAATTTACCAAAAAGCAGTAAATAGCTTAGTGTATACCAGTCAATCCAGATTAGTTATGTGTAATGCAAAACACTAAAGTAATGACTCATAAACACATTGACACATGGATTTTTAACATGGAAACCCTATTAAGGAAAAAATCACTTGGGACCGGTAACCCAAAATTTTCACTCTTCTGAAATGAGCTCGGTGAAGAGCCAACCATATTAAAGGTTACAAACACACTGTTAGGTGTGACCTTGTTAGAGGATTTAAAATATTAGTTTGTCACTTGATGTCAGGCATCTCTATGCTACCTTCTATGACCAAACCCTAGTTTGTCAAATGGTATCTGGTATCTCATGCTATCTTCATGATCAAACTTTTTGATACTCTTTGGGATGTATCTCAATATTGAAAGGATCTTTAAATCTTTCTCAGTTAAGAGACTTTCTGAATCAATGGTTAAACTGAAACAATATGATCTGTTCACATATACAAATTATACTTGCAGATTTTCAGATCTATTGTAACCTCATTAAATCATTCTGATCAATATATCTTTTCAATACCTTTGCTCCACTTTTTTTTCTGCTTGGTGATATTGTGCTCTGTTGCTTGGTGTCCACAAAAATCTTTAGCTCTTTCCTCATCTTGATTGATCAGGACTGTATGAAGTTGTTCTTCATTAGTTTCTCTCTAGCATCCTCTTTTTCATTCACTCCCCTTAATTCACAATGAATTAAGTTGTCTCTTTATAGACATGATATCATTGTTTCTCTCTTCTTTAATTTATTGTTCTTGGTGTGATCTGCAATCTTAGCCAATATTGATTTAAAGCATAACCCATATTTTATCTTGTAGAAATATTCTTGCCAACTGGATAAAAAAGCTTTAAATCCTTTACTTATCTATGGATTTATCTTGTCAATGAAAACAATGATAACAACTAGTTAAGTCTATTTTTAGCTCTGCCAGCTAGATATTTTGTCATTTTTGAACTCCAGTTAACTTTGATGTTTTAACTCTTTGATAGCTTTGGTCAACACTTCAGTTCTCCTCGGGCTTCTCCGTCGAGGTTGTTTTTCCGTCGGGGTTGTCTGTCCTTTGGGCTTCACTGCAAAGTTCTGCTCGTCAATTAACACTATAATTCTGGCCATTGGTAATGCTTGTAATTCTTCTCTTTGGTAATGCTTGTCGGTTTCTTTGCTCAGGCATCATTGTGACTTAACTTTTAGTTATCTCTGTCCATCGGGTTCCACTAACCATCGATGTTTGAAGTCACTTAGTGAATGCTTGTCTTTTATGCATTACTAAAAACATAATATTTTTCTCTCTAATTCTCTGAAGTCTTTGACACTTTGATTATAATTGATTAGATTATATCAAGTTGACATCAATGACAATACAATCCATTAACTGATTTAATGTCTTGCATTATCTTTCTGCATTTTGGTGATCAACTTAACATCTTCAAACATTCAATCAGTTACATGTCATCATCACCGTCATTATAGTCAAATAGTTTATTGCATTTTGTCAATATGGGAGCTACATCAACCTACTTGGAGAAGCAAGAAAGGGAATGGGAGTCAAATCGAGGGAGTGTTTGAATTCATTTGTTTTCCTTTATGCACTTTGTCTCAATTTCTCTTATGTTTAGGAAGGGATTATTTTTGCATGCTTTTTAGGTTTTATGGTTGCCTTAGTTTTTATTTCTCCCCCTTTTTCCTATCTTACAATATGATATGACACAATAGATAGACGTAGAGAGATAATGAGCTGAAAAAACTAAAACCCTAGCAGAGAAAAAATAATAATAACTTTTTACTAATTACTCTTACTTTTATTTAATAATCATTTTTATGTTGAAGACATTCATATATGAAATGAACAAAATATTTATTGAAATACATGGTTATGAATTGTAAAGAAGGGTGCAACATGATACATATAATCGTTGCATGTTTGTTTTTTTAATTTTGATGTGATTACTTGAACATAATTTGAAACCTGCCCAAAGACACTTGTAGAAAAAAAGTGTTTAGGTAGACCAAATTGATTGATAACAAGATGAATAAGAATTATATGCTCAAGTTCCTTATTGCTACAAGCATTTGCCTTTCAACACATGACCCAAAAAAAGGGAGCTAGAATGTATAGAGAAATTCATTTTCTATATCATTAATAGTAGCTACCAGTAAGCCATGTGACTAATATGGATCACTACAAAGAGAAATCAACTAGATGACTAGATATGTACATAAATTCTCTATGTTTCCACTAATCTAAGGGTGAAGCCACAATAGTGGGTTACACTTTTTTGCCTGAACGGACATTGAACTCTACATTTTGAAAAAAACTTTCAAATTCAGATGCATATTGCCATTAAACCATTTGAAATCAAAAGATCAAGTCAAATAGAATCTTTTAGGATTTTTTGTCTCGATTCTAAACATTTCTTTTTTCTTTTTTTTAATTGATTTGAATGTTTTTTTTCTCCCACAAAAATTGCTATGTTGTTGAAAACATCATTTTCAAAGAGTTACATTGACTTCATAGAGCATAACTTTTTTTCTAAAATAGATATCAATGTGCTTCTTTCTAATTTAGTTTTGTAACATCCATACGGAGGGCATGCAATTGTTTTGATGATATTATCATGATTATTTCATATTTTATGAACGTTTGAAGTTGAGTAAATTGTAATTTTGACATACCTTGACTACATAGCTTATAACTTGTTGTGTATTTATCAAAATTCAATTTTTTTTGATAGAAAGTAGACTCAAAGATGGAGGGCACTATTATTTTTCAATTTTTTTTTCTCTTTTCTAATATTTTTCATTGAACGTCAAACTTGGAGGTTTATATTTGATAAAAAAAACTTACATTCGATACACGCCAAAAAACATAGGCCTAATTAATTCAAAAATTGTCAAATCTATATTCGTTAGAAAGCTCATTAAGAGTACTTGTGTGATGAAAAAGGAAGTCTCCTTAATCTTCCATTTGAGCCCTACGTTTGAGCCCTGAAGCCATGAAAACTTTAAACTTGTGTCAACCTCTACAATGGCCTCTAATCAGAGACTTTTGATAGAAAGTAGTTTCGATCGAAACTAATTAGTTTTGATCAAAACTACTTTCTATCAAAATTACTTGACTGGAATTGCCCTTAATCAAGGAATTTCAATAGAAAGTCCCTAATTTCTATCAAAAGTACTTTCTAAATCCATCCGCTTTGCCAATTTCAGGAGGAATCACTTCCTCCGAAAAAGTGTAACCCACTATTGTGGGTTCACCCCTAACTACAACCATCAATTACTATATGTAACACTTATAGGAAAGAACATGATGCAACGTGTCTCTCCTTTTTTGATTGGTGAATTATTTTGTCTATAACTATGAACTAGTGAGGTCATAATAGGGGACCCCATCCCCTTGGTAATTTTTGTTGAGGCATTAAAACCTCCTTGATTTTTCTCCTTTTGATAACTTATCTCCCTTGCTACTCCTCTCCTACCACCATAAACTATCTCTTCCTTATCATTACTTGCTACCATCTCCTTATCATTCCTTCTTCCCCTTATCACTCTCAATCCCCTCCCCATCGACATATCCTTATCACTCTATCTCGCCTCCTTATTGCTCCACTCTTTATCATCTCTCGAACCCTTATCACTTCTCATCCTTATTGCTCTATAACCACCTATCTTTGTTAGCTTCCTATGTCCACACCAACACCTTCTTGTGACTCTTGCATGCCTACCTACATTCTTCCTCACCCCTAGGTCAACCACAAATAAATCCTCTATGCTAGCACACCACCTCAACAAAATAAGCTTATATCAAATCTCACCAAAACTATAGGTTTACATGCTCAATGCACATCCTCCACTTTAAAATATTTCCTTCCACAAGCATCACCATGCCTTTTATCCTCTAATACTTTGTACATGCCTATGTAAATTACCTAAGTACATTCATTCAAACTTTATTAACATGCATGAGATTCAAACAACAGACCACCGTTTTAACATGATCTTACAATAACTGTTTCATTGTAGGGTTAACCTAGATACAATGTGTATTTTGTTAATATGAATGTTTCATATTTATTTTGATATACTATTATATTATTAATATATATGTTTTATATTGGACATATTATCAACATTTTTCTACTATGAGTTAGTATTTGTGTCTAAGGGTTGAGCTTAAATGGTTAAAATTTTGGGTTTTCATTATGGAGACCCAAGTTCAATTTCCCATAGGGAAATTGATGGTGGAATCCTAACTTGTGACACTTAGTACTCTATTGTTTGCTTCTAATATGAAGGTGGTTTATAAATAAAGTTGGATTTTTAAGTAGTGAATCTTCACTTTTGAGCTCACTACACAAAGTAAGTGTGTCAGTATTTTTTGGCCTATATATATCATTGCATCATTAAGATGAATGTTATATTTTATGTTGAGTTTTTTGAGTAGTTTAATTTTTTGAAATATGTCAAGTCATTTTGAACAAAATATTAAAAAAAATTGGTTGTTAATTTAGAGGAGGTATTTCAACCCAAAAAGTTAAGGCAAGGATAATCTAGCATGAAGCTTTAGAAAACCTAAACATTCACACCCATCAAATATAAGTTATTATCCCACATCTTATTAATTACAAGTTTTAGAAATAATTTAATGTGTGAATTTATTTATGACATGTCGTATAAATAAATAAAAAATTATATGCATGACTAGATGATACACAAGAACTTAGAAGTTTTTAAAATATTGTAGGAGTTATTGTAGGTTGGTTCAGGTCTATGACCCTATTTTATTTATGGTTGATTTTACATTTCTTTGTTGTTGTTGATGGTTTATTTCTAGGTATAGTCTATGTCTTTCTTTGATGATGACAACATTTTGTTTTTAAGGATTTTGACGACATTTCAAAACCTACTTTTTCATAATCAAAAGCATTATATGCACATATTGAACTTGAAAATCAAATTCAACAATAGATCATGTACAAATAGGTTTCAAACAGTGATTAATTGATGTATCGTTGGAAAATGGAAGCACTTCCATTTTGGACTGGTTTATCCCTCTGAGTAAGTAGTTTGGGGTCATGTCAAGCACCTTGAATGGGCCTCTAACTTGGATTTGGATTTTCCCCCTGTTCTGCCCCATTTCAGACTTCTCTCTGGCCTGTTTCTGGCATTCTGACTTGCAAATCTGAGATTCTTGACCTCAGGGTCAAAGTTGACTTTTCTGGGTCAAGGTTGAGCTCAACCCTGACCTGGGTCAATGTAAACATCGACCCTGACCTAGGTCAAAGTTGACCTTGATTCTGACCCAAGGTCTAGATTTCAAGTTTTTGGGGTTTTCGGATGTCGGGCTTCGGAAAGATTTAATTCCCGCTTCCAGGTCGACTGTTTTGGTCTTCGGGGCAATGACTCTTGAAATTATATTTAATATAGGTCCACTTCTAGGGATATAGGTCTAATTGGAATTTAATTATCCTTTGTATGCCTCTCTAGAAGATTGTTCCCTAGATTCATATATAAGGAAGCCTTCTCCTCTCATTTTCTCTAACCATAAAATCATCAACCAAAGTGAAATCTAAGTGTGAAGGACAAGCTAAGAAGAACGACTTGAAGCAAGCTAATTGAAGCAATCATCTAATCTCAAGAATCCAATCATTCAAGCACCTTCAAGCATTCAATTCATCAAGGAGATCCATTGGTAGCCTTTGAAGGATTCAAGCTTTATGGAGCCCTCTTGTTGAAGATTTCTCTATCCACATTCCTCCAAGACTCTTCCTATTCCAAGATTCATTCAAGATTGGTGTTGAAGATCTATAAGTAATTGATTTGAGACATCCTACACCCAAAATTCTACATTCTACATCCATTTGGTGTATACATACTTGTGGATCCACGGATTCGAATCCGCCACAAGGGTTTCTATACAAGCAAGGTGAATTTGTTTATTTACTTTTTTTATTTATGCAATTTTAATTCAATTATAAGGTTAATTCCAAAGCTAGGTTTTGACCAAGGCAAACCCCTTCTCCCAACAAATAAACCATTTTTCTTGCAGGGACAGGTTCAGAACAACAAATTGGAGTGCAGGTTTAGATACCCTTTTTGACAAACTGCCAGGATCCAGAAACAGGTTCTCTGTCAGACTGTGCAGGTCAGAATCAGACTTTCTGGGTCAGAATCAGACTTTTTGGGTCAAAGGTGACATTCTTTTTTGGGTCAAAATCAGACCTGATCCATATTCAGAAAAAAATTCTAGGTTTTCTCCGTCTCTGCGTTTATGTTCTAGATCCGATTGCAAAATTCCCAGAAACTCAATACAGACACCCAAAAGCAACATTTTTCATATATGTTGCATTTTGAGGTTAGCACTTGTCTTCAATTCATTTCAATTAAAGTTTTAATCTTCCTAAATGTATTACACACTCTCTTCTATAAAATAGAATTTAAGGTTTTTGTCTTTATCCCTATCCTTAATAGGTTGATTCATTTATGCATTGATCCTTTCTTTGGGGTTAATCAATTTGGATCTTCCCTTGATGAAATTTGTAAGAGGACAATCTTACCTTCTCCACTATCT